>CAJNDT010002057.1:594055-900201 GCA_905221615.1 Symbiodinium sp. CCMP2592
TGGAGACGACCGACTGGACCCCAACGAAGATGGAAGGATGGGCTGTGCGTGTGGAGACCGCCATCCACCTGCACTGATCACCACGGAAGACTTCTCGCACGACCGACGCATGGTGATCCCAGCATTTGGCCACCAACCACAAATCCACAGGATACTTCTTGTCGACGGACGCTTCGACCGCCTGTGTGTCAGGACCGGCTTCCTCTGTGGTGTCCAACGTCTTGCTATCCTCTGGCTGCTCTTGGTCACTGACCGGCAACTCCTCCCAGATTCAGTAAAGTGATTGATGACGTCCACATCAAACCCTGAACTGCACCTGGACTGCACCTGAACTGCACCTGAATGGCACCAATATAGAAAACCTCATCACCTGAACTGCACCTGAACTGCACCTGAACTGCACCTGACCTGCACCTGCCGCCCTGCCCCCCACAAAGGTCCTCTGTGGGATGGGCCGGCATGTCTGTCATGGGTTTGCACGGCCTGAGCTTGCCTCAGTAGGAGTGTGGGTTAGTGTGGGCAGTGGGGCCATTAGTCTAGTTTCAAGGATTCTTTTAATTTAATTCAAAGGCACAATTGTAGTCGGCGCAGCGCATCTGTAACTTCTCATAGGCAAATGACCGGCATTTGTTGACAGTCACATGGCTCGGCACCACCTCCTTCGCAGAGACCGACAACTCCGACTGTGAATAGACCATGTAAGTCGGTCGACGATTCCGGGACTGTTCTGGACCGGCAGTGAAGGTGATGACGTACGCCTCACGGTTTGGGATCATCGTCTGCAGCTGGTTCCTTAGCTGTAGTGTTGCATCGACCGACCAATTGGATTGTCGCACCCCAAAACTTGCACTGACCACGATTGCCATTGCAGATGCTTTAAATCTTTTTTTGGCTTCCTGCATGCCCCTTCACACAGAAATTTGACACCCGACGACTGGCGGTTCAACGACCAGCGTGGTGTCTGTACTTCTCCTCTGCAGCAATAATGAAAAGCCTCAGCTGCTGTCGCTCGTTCGGCAGCTTTTTCAAGAAAGCTCTTATGTCTTCTTGAGCGCCAGAGACGACCGGCACGTTCTTATCAATTCGGGAATTGATGAAGGACATGTCATACAGCACCTTCACTGTGACAAACAAATGACACAGTGTCGATGTTGTGAAGATCGCAAACAAGAGACACCCGACCGCCCAAAGATCAGCTGTGGGTGCCAACCTCACCCTTACAGCAAAGCTACGACCGGGTTCCTGTGACCCGCTAAGCTCCGGAGGTCTGTACGCTGCAGAGTACACCTCGTCACCATAGACAGCTGTCCCGACCGGCTCAGTGAGGCCGAAGTCGCCCAGCGGGCTCGAACATGGGGGGCAGGACCGACAAGTATGTTCTGTGGCTTCACATCACAGTGCACAAGCTTGTGACAGTGCAGATACTGGAGTCCATGTGCAAGATCGACCATCAGATGCCATTTGTGTGGGCACTTTGCGGCCTTGGGCTGCGTCTTCAGCCAAGCGTCCAATGTCACCGGCACATACTCCAAAAGAAGGCCCACGAGACCTCCGTCGACCGACATGACTGGCCCATAACAATGCAGGATGGCTGGGTGGCGTAGACTGAGGAGAACGTCTAGCTCCCTCTTCACGTCCCTGCTGCCGACCGGCAACCTCGACATGACAAGATGCAGCACTAAACCCAAAGTCGACAAAGACATCATTCGTTCATTCATTCATGATTGTTCAATCACATGAACCTTAATAATAAAATGAATAGCCAAGATGCTTCACTGCGAACTCCGTTCCCATCAAGTTTTCACAGCGGCAAACTGTGCCATGGGCGCCTTGTCCCAGGGTCGACCGACTGGAAAGTGCCATGCCTTCAAAGGAGAACCTCAATTCATTGACGAGGTTCTCATCGACCGGTGGCTGCTGGTCACTATCATTCTCAGGCTTCGGGTCTCTGACCGGCGAGTCGACTTCCACTGGAGGATGAGCGAGCTCCCTCTTGAGGGCGTTGTGCTTTCTGTGATCCTTGACCGCCGCGTCCACAAAGGGTTGTTTCTCCTTTTTTGACATCTGCTTCCATCGCGACCGGCTCTGATCTAAGTTTTTCAAGAAGGTTTTGACTCGAAGGCGCTTCAATGGAGGGTCGACCGTCCCTGTCCTGGCGACCGTCGCACAGTAACGGGCATAGGGCCCTGCCACCCTCTTCAGCCCGAGGCTTTTGTTACTGATTCGACCCATGAAGGTCGACCGGCCGTTTTGGACTTGAGCCGAAGCAACGCTGAGCACAGCAGTCGACCGACAAGTCTAGAAAGAACTCTGTGCCATCCAAGGTTCACGACCAACGTCACTAAGTCGTGGCGCTTTCCACAGAAGATGCCCATGGACACGTATTGCCGATCTACGACCGACGTGACGACCTTCCACAACTCTGCCATGTCCCCCAAAATGATCTTGGCCTTCGACGTGGCCTCATCGATGTAAATGCCGCCACGGGTCGTCGCCCGGCATAGACCGACGAAGCCATCACCAAAGGTCTTCATGTCATGAAACAGATGAATGTTGGAGCGGACCGACAAGCCGAGCTCCTCAGCTTTTTCAAGAACAGGATCCTTCTCCACCAGTGGGGCCTCCATCGTGATGTCGTCAGCCAAGATCCCAGACTCGTCGTCTCCCCCCTCACCGACCAGCTTGTGCTCTGTGACCGTTGCTTTGGCCGCATCCACAGCACTTTCGGCTTCATCCACTGCACGACCAGCGGCCAGATTCTTCAACCCTTGGAGGACCGACACACACTCAGGGATGCCACTGCCCTCGATCTTCGGGTCACCAGACAGACCGACGCCAAGACGCATGCACGTCCTTGGCAACCCCATCACCAAAATAATGAGACATGGCACTGAATGTCAGTTATAGTTCATAGTGCTAGCAAGCCTCAAAATGCGCGACCGTCCACGCTCACTCCACAGCATCTTCTGACAGCGGTCATACGCTGGTAGGCGGCTCACGACCGACGCGTACTTCTTCATGACCAACTGACACCACAACTGTGCCTTCAACATTGGGGCACAAAAGTCAGACATGAAGGTCGGTATGGAAGAGACCGTCCCGCGACCGTCACAGAAGTCATAGAAAAGCTGCAGAGCAGCAATCTGCTGCTCGGGTTCCAGGAGGAAGCCTGAGCCAACTGCATTCCGCGACCAACAATGCAGGGAAACCTAACAGCATGGCATGCCGCCGAGTTACGTGTCTCTTCTCCTTGACCGACGAAGTACTTGTTCGTGAAAACAAGTCCCTGTGGCAGGTCGGGCTTCTCCTTCAGCTTGATCAGGACCGGCTCTTTTAACACTGCAGTCGCTTTGCACCAGTTGTGGATTGTTGACCGGCGTGACTTGCCCAAAATTTCCACCATGGCGCTCTCGGCGTCCTGACAGATGAGACTCAGGGCCAGCAACAAAAACAGGTGGTCGACCGACTGTCCTTTATCAGACCGCCAGGAACTTTGGCGACATAAGCACGCACAAGTTTGATCTTGTGCTCGACCGACGTCGTCCGCAACTTGTTGGCCTCCTGCTCATGGGCCATGGTGTAGAAGAGCTTGACCGCCGCCTGACACAGGAGTAACTAGTGACCGTCATGAGTGTCTAGTCATACTGCACATCCCTGGCCTCATCATCATCCGAGAATTTGATGCAATCAAAACGCATTCCGACCGTCAGAATGTCCTTGATCTCACCTGTGTACCACTCGAGCTGCGTTGCATCATCGGACTGAGCGACCGTCTCAGCAGCTTTCCTCGGTCAGAAAGTAATTTAAAATTAAGGGAAATGAAAACCGTGGACTTCGACCGACTCTTTTCTGACCAGCTGACAAACCAGTGCACACCAGAACGTGGAATTGGACCGACAAACTACACGTCGTCAAGTATCTTCAACGCTGCGATACAGTGCTTGCCATCTGCCAGCTTCGACCGGCCATCAGATGCGGCCATAGGACGACCAGCAGGATCATACCTGCGAAACCCAAGAGTGAACTACCAAGCACGAGAAAATAAACTTTTCGACTGGCCTCAGCTTCGGTCGGGACAACGAAGCCTGGCCCCAACGACCGGCCAAAATCACCTTCTCATACAACTCCAGGACACGATCCTCATCGACGTCCCGATGGCCGGAATCATGGGCGACCGACACGTCGTCAAGCTTTAAGAGCTTGCTCTCCACGTAGACCGGCGCGTAAGCAGGAGTGCCTGCTTTCTTGGACATGGCTCGACCGGCCGACTTGGTTCGGAACCCCGAGGATCGGTTGCTAAGGCTTGTAAGCCCAAACTCCAGGTAGGCAACGGCACGACCGACACTCAGAGATGTGCTTCCAAGATCATCGACCGGCCTGCCGATGTTGAACCCACAAGATAGGCCCACAAGGCTTAGCAACCTATTCTGCTGGTTCAACTGGAAGAGCATGCACGACCGGCTAAGGTGCTGCAACATATGTGTCAGAGTGGGACCGACCTAGGACGATGCAGCACTAGACCGACTTTAACCCCCAAGATAGGACCACAAGCCTTAGCAAAGCATCCTTTGGGTTCAACTTAGTGAAGGCATGTATTCAACCTTGGAGGTCATCTCTGGCTCGGGCTGTCGACCGATGTCTGAACTGGTAACTTGGGGCTACAAGCCTTAGCAACCGATCCTGGGGGTTCCGAACCAAATGCAGCCCAGAGTGGATTCCAAAGCATGTGCCATGCGCTGGAATGCACCATGGACCGCCAGGCTGGCATGCATTGTGCTACCAAGTCAACAACTTGACTACATGACAGAACCAACAGGTAACAAACAAAGTCAGGTATGCTGCACTCAATCTCGAACACTAAGTCGACTGGCATGCCCTCTCACGTGCTTCACATTTTAAACACATGTCTCGCTGGCTGCTGAAACCGACAGACGACTGGGGCTCTATGCACACATGGCATGGCCGACAGCTGGCAGGACAGGCTGCATCTGGCATTCAGAAAACACTATCGTCATGATCATGATGGTCTGTCATTATTTGACCGACAACTGCCAGGGCCAGCCTGCCTGCTAGAGTGAGGAAAAAGGCCTTTGACTCGACCGGCGTGGTGGACATCAGCTAGACTCAGCGACCTGGTCCATGACGAGCGGCTGCTTTGTCTTGCCTGCAACATCTTCCTCGACCGACTCCATGACGAGTGGCTGCTTTGTCTTGCCCGCCAGATCCTCGACCGACACCGTTGTCTTGCCCGCCAGATCCACGACCGACTCTTTGGCGAGCATCTCATCCATTTCTGCGACCAGCTTCTTCTGTATCGCGAGCAGAGTTGACGACCGACTGTTCAGCTCCTCCAACTCTTTATCGTTCTGGTACATGTATTCTTTCAGCGTCTCGAGGTTCTTTAACTTCACGAAGTCACCGACCGGCACCTTGTTGCTGAACTGAACCATGACCTTGTACTCCGCGGCGACCGACTCAACGCCCATCTGGGGAAGCGTCGGCGCGTAGTAGTAGTCCTGAGCAGACAGCTTATGCTGTAGATTGCAACTGCAGGATTAGAAATCATGCAACTGCAACATCACTGAATCGAATGCCACCAAAGCACACAGACCGGCGACATGCTTTCATCATAGTGAAGGAGTCCAGCTGGAAGCATGCCCACGCCATAGTAGCTCAGCCGCACATCGACCGCCGTGCCGCCACCTGCCAGCCAACACATCAGCGCAGCCTTCGTCGGGTTACTGAAATACATATATCCAGTGCCACCCCGACCGACTGTGGAGGAAGGCCGCTTTTGCCCTCGGGGCTTGTTCATGCTGTAGCTAGCTTCTTCACGACCGACAGCTCCGTCACATCATCGGAGATCTTGTAGAACACGAAAGCAGGCTTGTCGACCGGCACGTCACTTGGCAACGCCTCCACCTCGAGGCGGGCGTCCATGCGTGTGACTTTGAGGTGCTTCTCGACCGACAAGTCGAGGTTCCTCACGACGAAGCCGTCGTTGGTGCATGGTCTGACCGACCCTTGTTCCATAGCCAGTTGGAACTCATCGACCTGCACTTCCAGCACGACCACGAACCGGGTCAACAGAAGTTTGACCTCATCTTCCCGACCGGCATTATCAGTAACACACATGATTGTGCCCCCAGCCGAAACACGATGGGCCTGCTCCTTGTGCTTCGACCGTTGGTACATCGGCCCCGGAATGGGATCCGTGTCGGAAAGCTGGTATTGCATCCTGACCGACCGGGCAGTTCAGAACTAAGGACGACCTACACTACTGCATCCTCGCTGGTCATGATAAATGAACTGAAACACAGCAGCAAGGCACCTGCGACCGACACCAGCGATAGCCTTATAGACAGCGACCGATGGGGAGAAATAGGCCTGGACGTCGGGAACTGGGTTCCAGAGCCAGTGCTCCCACTGGTCGACCGACAGTCCGACATAACCTGTCTTGGACATAGCGACGGGGAGTGGGGCCGGCAAGTCTCGTGAAGCTGAAATTGCTTTGTGGCATGGCAGGCATCATAGACATAGACCGACTGTGACTGTGCCCAACAACTGCAGGTAACCAATGAGGACCAGGCCAACCGGCACCCGCTGATCAGACATCATAGAGCTGGAGTCCAGTTCTATGGTGTCTGACCAGATGGTGATGGTAGGCGACCGGCCTTGGCAAATATGAATCATGAAGTCATAGCTAGTTACAGTATCCAAAGCACGCTGCCCACGCATGTGTCTGAGAACACCACCGGCAAGGAAAGTAGATCTGCTTCTGTCTGGACCTCAATACTTAAGGTGACTGGGATCTCAAATTGGCATGGACCTGTTACTGCTACAGGAGCCCGACCTCCCAGAGCATCCAAGGAGCTCCTCAACCCTTCGTCGGCGCCACTCAGCCGGTCGTAGTTCGACTGGCTGAGCGGTGCCGACGAAGGGTTGAGGACACCTGTCGGTAGCTCTCCTCGACCGGCAACACTTCCTGACCAGGTGTTGCTAAGTCAATCATTACAGCAGTGTCCAGCATTATTGAATGCTGATCGACACTGAGGCCTGTACCCTGAGCCATGAAGATTTACATTGGGTGGTCTGGGAGGTGATAGACCTTGAGCGAACACACACATAACACTTTCGAAAGTACACTGCCCACGCATGTGTCTGAGAACACCACCGGCAAAGAAAGTAGATCTGCTTCTGCCTGGACCTCAATACTTAAGGTGACTGGGATCTCAAATTGGCATGGACCTGTTACTGCTACAGGAGCCCGACCTCCCAGAGCATCCAAGGAGCTCCTCAACCCTTCGTCGGCGCCACTCAGCCAGTCGTAGTCGACTGGCTGAGCGGTGCCGACGAAGGGTTGAGGACACCTGTCGATAGCTCTCCTCGACCGGCAACACTTCCTGACCAGGTGTTGCTAAGTCAATCATTACAGCAGTGTCCAGCATTATTGAATGCTGACCGACACTGAGGCCTGTACCCTGAGCCATGAAGATTTAGATTGGGTGGTCTGGGAGGTGATAGACCTGGACTGAAAATTTCAATCCAGGTCTATGCCTCCCAGAGCACCCGAGGAGCTCGACCGGCAACACTTCCTGACCAGGTGTCGCCAAGATGTGGCAGAGAAGCTTTATGGATCAATCGGAGCACCTTGGCTTAAATATATATATATATATATATATATATATATATATATGTTGCAAGATAGTGACTGTCACTATCACTAGAGCCGATGTATTTAAGCCAAAACTGTGTGATGCTATGGGCAGGGACCGGCCAAGTAGTCTTACTCTGACCAGACCAGAGATCCTGGTAAGTTCATTCGTGTCTTTTTTGTGTAATACAGCATACCTTTTACTATTTTATGATTTGTATACCTCACATATGGTTGTGCAGCATCACCACACCTGAACTGCACCTGAACTGCACCTGAACTGCACCTGAACTGCACCAATCTATAATAGCACGAACGCTGAACTGCACCTGAACTGCACCTCAACTGCACCTGAACTGCACCAGCATTATCCATGTTCATGGTTTCCCCCAGAAAGAATAAACAGAACAGACCGGCTAGTAGACCTTCTTGAATAATTAATTCCTACTAAGGGATATAGGTAAACTTATAGGGCTCTGTCTATTATTTCTAAAAAGGACAAGCGTGAACTGCACTGGAACCTTTGTGAATCAAAGCATCAAACCCAGCAGTCCTCCTGGACTGTGTCAGACCGTCGCTCAGCCGAGGCCATTGGGGGATCTTGTCATTTTGACGAGATCCCCCGATGGCCTCGGCTAGCCTGGCTCAAGGTGCCAAACAATGCATCTTGACTTGGCTCTGTGATCCTCAGATGAAACGTTGACTTAGTGCTGGACGACCGACTCGTCGCCGGGCCGGCCTGCCACGTCGGTGGTCTGTCCATCGGTCTGATTTATTTATGATTACACCTCACGAATCCGCCTCATGCGGGACACTGACCGGCCCCATGTGAAGCTCTCGCCTTGGAGCAAAAAGTAGACAGGTAAATACCGGAACACCCACTGCATCCAGGGATGTGGCAGGTCATGAAGATGTTGCCGAAAGCCTGTCCACGGGAAAATGCATCATTGCTGTAAACAAATGAGGTGGCACCCATGATGCATGAGCTGCACTTGTTTTGCCATCATTGCACGACCGTCGGTTTCTGCTCTGATCCGAGTCGATTCGAGCTGAAGACGGGACCGGCCATGGTAGGTTCTCATTTGAAGAGCTGAATTCTGAATGTGTCCATTAATGGCAACTCAATGAGAAGTGTTGCATAGTTTCATTGACTAAGTCGGTATATTAAGACTTGACTGACTGACTTAACTTATTCCAAACAAATCTAAACCGAAGCTGCCCCGTCTTCTGCGACTGTCGGTCCCGCAAGCGCTGTCGCAAACGACGACACGACAGAAAAAACAGGCGACCGACTCTTGCTGGAGGTCACGGTCACGACCCCATTGTTGCAGCTCCCATCAGGGATCCTGTGAACGTCAGGTGTTTGTGGAACTTGACAGTCAACATGACATGAACGCAAACACACACACACACACACACACAGTCGGAAGTCCTGCTGATGACCGTCTTGTGGCTGGTCCTCCGATGTTGAAGCACAGCTGTGACAGTGAATGCACTCTGACTACTCGTGTCTCTTGACCCCAGCTTCCAATCCAAGTGGAGACCTCCCTCGCAATGCAATCTTATACTTATGTGTCCCCGACGACCAGCAGTACAAACACATGTTCAGGAGTCCTACTGGTGTTGGAAGGGATCTGCTCTCCCATCGTCCTGCAGGTCCAAGATTCAAATTAAACAGCCTACACTACTCTTAAACTCTGGACGCGTTCACAAGTCCTGGCCATGACCGTCTTGACCTCTTCCCTCCTGCAACATTCATTGTTTAGTCAGCGGAAGTTCCTCCGCTGCCACTCTGACTCTAGCACTATACAGCTTGACAGCAAGTTGTCCTGTTGCTCATCTCCATGATCCTCGCTGTTGAGCCGCACTTTGAAGAGGCTAGACTCCACCGTGACTAGAAGACCTTGCCAGCTACAGAATCATGTCATGAGCAACGAGTCCTGGTGTGAAGCTTGATCTGCGGGTCGTCCCGGACCGACGTCCTTCGATTAGATCAACCAACTGTGTGATCTTCACTCTGTGCACAAAGAAACGTTCATGTGCCCTGCGACTCAGCCTGCCCATCACGTTGTCCCCAGCTTCCATCCTTCGAGGCAATGCAATCCACACTGAAATTGGGTGACTGACGACCGGTGAAGCTTCCGTCCTTCGATGCAATCTAATTAATTATTTATTAATCCACACTCAAACTGTGTGAGACCCTGCACGAGTCCTGCTGTGATGTGCGACCGTCGCCTTGGCCCCAGGTATCCCAGTTTCCGTCCTTCGATTCGACGGAGTTCTCTGTATCAGACAGAACTATTCAGAAGTCCTGCCGCCAAGCCTGACCGGCGCTTTGCCCCCAGGCCGAGCTTCCCCAACCGTCCTACTGGTCAAGCCACTGAAGCAACATTCTCCCAGAAAGACATGTTTGCAAGTCCTGCTGCGTAGCCTGACCGTCGCCTTGTCCCCAGCTTGGATCCTTCGACTCGAAGCTATCAGTTATCCACTAGTGACAAAAGTGACAAAGGAATCCTGAACGAGTCCTGCTGTGATGGCTGACCGTCGCCTTGGCCCCAGGCATCCCAGGTTGAGTCCTTGGATTGGATGGAGTTGTCTGAAAAAGAACTCTTGAGAAGTCCTGCCACGAAGCCTGACCGGCGCCTTGCCCCCAGGCCCTGCTTCCCCACGTTTGGTCCTACGGTTCAATGAGTCAATATAAAGGCACGTTCACGGGTCCTGCTGCGAAGCCTGACCGTTGTCTTGTCCCCAGCTTCCATCCTTCAGTGCAATCCAGAGATTCTGTGACAAGGAAGCAATCACGCATGAGTCCTGCTGTGATGTGCCACCGTCACCTCCCCAGCTTCCATCCTTCGGTGCAATCCAGATATTCTGTGAGACAAGGAATCAATCATGCATGAGTCCTGCTGCCAAGCCTGACTGTTGTCTTGTCCCCAGCTTCCATCCTTCGGTGCAAATCAGAGATTCTGTGACGTCACAAGGAAGCAATAATCATGCATGAGTCCTGCTGTGATGTGCGACCGTCGCCTTGGCCCCAGCTTCCATCCTTCCGTGCAACCCAGAGATTCTGTGACAAGGAAGCAATCACGCATGAGTCCTGCTGTGATGTGCCACCGTCACCTCCCCAGCTTCCATCCTTCGGTGCAATCCAGAGATTCTGTGACAAGGAAGCAATAATCATGCATGAGTCCTGCTGTGATGTGCGACCGTCGCCTTGGCCCCAGCTTCCATCCTTCCGTGCAATCCAGAGATTCTGTGACAAGGAAGCAATCACGCATGAGTCCTGCTGTGATGTGCCACCGTCACCTTGGCCCCAGCTTCCATCCTTCCGTGCAATCCAGAGATTCTGTGACAAGGAAGCAATCACGCATGAGTCCTGCTGTGATGTGCCACCGTCACCTTGGCCCCAAGTTCCATCCTTCGGTGCAATCCAGAGGTTCTGTGACACACGGAAACAATCATGCATGAGTCCTGCTGTGATGTGCGACCGTCGCCTTGGCCCCAGGTATCCCAGTTTCCGTCCTTCGACGGAGTTCTCTGATAACATAACATTCTGCTAGAAAGACATGGTTGCAAGTCCTGCTGCGTAGCCTGACCATCACCTTGTCCCCAGCTTGGATCCTTCGATTCGAAGCTATCAGTTATCCACTAGTGACAAAAGTGACAAAGGAATCCTGAACGAGTCCTGCTGTGATGGCTGACCGTCGCCTTGGCCCCAGGCATCCCAGGTTGAGTCCTTGGATTGGATGGAGTTGTCTGAAAAAGAACTCTTGAGAAGTCCTGCCACGAAGCCTGACCGGCGCCTTGCCCCCAGGCCATGCTTCCCCCCGTTTGGTCCTACGGTTCAATGAGTCAATATAAAGGCACGTTCATGGGTCCTGCTGCGAAGCCTGATTGTTGAAGTATCCCCAGCTTCGAGCCGAAGCCCGACCGTCACCTCGTCCCCAGCTTGCATCCTTCGATGCAATGCAATGATCCACTGTGAAATTTAGTGAGTGTTCAAAAGAAACCTGAACGAGTCCTGCTGCGATGGCTGACCGTCGCCTTGGCCCCAGGAATCCCAGGTTGCGTCCTCGGATTGGGTGGAGTTGTCTCAAAAAGAACTCTTGAGAAGTCCTGCCACGAAGCCTGACCGCCGCTTTGTCCCCAGGCCATGCTTCCCCAGGTTCCGTCCTGTGGTTCAATACACTGTGCATTCATTTCTTTGCCACACAAGCACATTCACGTGTCCTGCTGCGTAGCCTGACCGTCGCCTTGGCCCCAGCTTCCATCCTTCGGTGCAATCCAGTCTGAAATTCTGTGGCACATCACAAGGAGCATTAATCACGCATGAGTCCTGTTGTGAAGCAGGACCGTCGCCTGGGCCCGAGCTGTCCTTCGATGCAATCCAGGATTTGTGTGTGATTGAAACCAACTGACGGTGAATTGATCATGAGTCCTGCTGCGGAGCTTGGTTGCCTCCCCTGCTACCGTCAGCACCGCCTTGCTCCTGGCATTGTGAGAATGCGCACACCACACATAACAAAACGACTTGATCTGTGATTGACGAGTTGCTGTGGATCCGTCGTCGCTGGCCGGCGGATCTGGTGGGCCCCTTGGCTTGGCTGGACGTAGCAAATTGATAAAATGCACATGCTCGCATGATATTAATAGAAGCAGCCAGCAGAGTTATAAATATTATATCTAAAATAATTTTAAAGATGAGTTTGTTATTTGCCGGCAAACGACGCTTTGGGTACGGGCGGGGCCTGACCGGCAGGTGGTCTGCTCATTTGCTCTTGGTGGACCCGTAACATCGCTGCAATGATGTCTTCCCCGCTCTGCCGGACCGTCGGCAATGTGCTTGCCTGGCAGGACAAGTGATTATGATACACTCCTGCAAACAACCACACAACACAATGACAGAATGTCAAGCCTGGGGAGGGTCCGGATGCGGACGTGGATCCCGACGCGGAGGTGGCCCCTGGCTGGCCGACCGGCGTCTGGCTGCCTGAGCCTGACACACTGGCAGAATGTTTCGTTATTGATCTGAACCCATTCAGTCCGGCCTCCTGCCGGCAACGCTCGGACTGGAAGAAGATATCGCCGACCGACGTGCTGTCTTGGCCGTGTCTACTGTGGTAGTACGACCGGCTCGCGTTGTCGCCCAGCCGCCACTCCACATCACGCATCAAGAGATGCATCTTTTCGCGGGTGTTAGCCGCGATGACACGGTCGGGCGACCACCTGACTGAATCAATCAGACCGGCACACTGACACCAAGAGCTTCATTTCAAATCAACTCACCACATTGCAGGCAAGCTGCCAGATCGGTGGGACCGCCATATCCCACGACAAAGCGTGGCGGCACAACCGGAAGACGATCATGAGGGCGTACACCCGACCGGCGCTGTGCTCTGTCTCCATCAGAGCACACATGTTCTTGGCTGCACACAGACTCGAGAGCTCGACCGGCAATGACTGAACACATGCACACAGACTCAATAGCTCGACCGGCAATGAATGAACACACGCCAGATTAGTCAAGGCTCGGCCCAGCTGGCCCAGTCCACAGCCAGGTGTCGGAGGACCATGAACACAGCTGGGGAGCTCGCTAGGACCTTCGTTTGGACTTCTCGAAGTCCTGTTGTTCCTGCGACCGGCGGGCCAGGGTCATTCGACGGCCGAGCATCGTCGTTGTCGGGGTTCTCGGGGTAGTCAGGCCGACATGCGACCGGCATCTTGGAGAGGAAGTGCTGCAGCAGCTGCCGCTCGACTGCAGGGGGCAACAGAAAATTCAGAACACCACTTTACTAGTTCACTTAACACTTAAACTTGTGACCGACAGACACTCCGACACTCATGTGACTTTGTCAGAATCCGAGCCTTCCGGGGAAAGTGGCGGGAACGACCGGCTTTCATGTGCTGCGTCGGCCTGAATGTTGCGCGGCGCGCGACGTTCCCATGGCCAGGGGCGACCGGCATCACCTTTGGCACCTTTTCCGCCATCACCGCCTTTGGCGCCTTTTCCGCCATCACCACGACCGGCAGCAGGTTCGCCTTTTCCGCCATCACCACGACCGGCAGCAGGTTCGCCTTTTCCGCCTTTCTGCCCGGCTTTGCCTCCGTCTCCGTCACCTGTTCGACCGGCATGTGAGGGCCCGGACGAAGAGGAGCTGCGACCGCCGGGAAGGGGGTCATTGGGGTAGCACCCCATCCTGGCGGCGGTCCTTTCGACCTTCTGTGAATCCCCCACCCTCGGCTCTCTGACCGGCACCTTGGCGGAGTCGAAGCTGTCGATGGTGGCAACGCTGCGCAACGAGGCTGTCTCTAGACCGGCGTGAGGATCAAAGTACTCAGGACCGGCAGCTTCATCATCAGCCTCGGCTCCTCGACATCAGCCCAGCCCCCCAACAACAAACACCAGCAGCAAACAGGCACAACCAGGCAAGTCAAAACAATAGCTAGACCTGCCTCGGCCTTCTCGGATGGGGTTCAAAAGCCGGGAAGGCGTCGTCGCTCCTCAGGGTCGTCTTTGGCCCCCCAGACTTAGCAACAGACTCGGCTCGGTCCAGCCTATATTAAGACTCAACTTTGCCACCTGCCTCTACTTCTTGGCGGCCTTCCAAGAGTCTGGGTCTGACCGGCACCTGTGCATGAAACATATCAGACACAAATTGTATGCTTGAACCGGCGTGGCAACACCTTCTTCAGGCGTAGCAGGCTCTCGAGGCGTGGCAGGATGGACCGGCTGAGCAACTCCTGCAGGGTCAATCATGTCAAGGTCGTGTGTGATGGCGTGGCAACACCTTCAGGCGTGGCAGGCTCTCGAGGCGTGGCAGGATGGACCGGCTGAGCAACTCCTGCAGGGTCAATCATGTCAAGGTCGTGTGTGATGGTTTGGAGGATGGGACCTTGCGGATCTGGAGTCCAGGTCCCTGGAGGAGTGAAGGAGACCGGCGTCGATGCTGGAGTCGGGGGCTCTGTAGGCCCAGTAATGACCGGCTGGCCTCGGCCGCAGAATCATAGCAGCTAAACTCTTCTCTCAACAATCAAACGAACCCACCTCGACCGTCCGTGGGCAGAGTCATGATCGTCCGCAGGAGGTATGATGCTCAAGTACCCACTTCATGTTTCGAAACATTGCTGGAGACATTCATGACCGTCGTGCTTTTGCTTCGCTGTGACTGTGACTGTGAGACATGTCCTTACATGCCGTGGACACATGCTCGGTACTGTTGAGCCTTGTTGCGGCAGAAGATCTGTACTAGCCAGCCAAGAACTTGCCGACCGACCAGTGGACACGTGTGCTGCAGAGCCCGGCCTCCTGGGCCTCATCCAGGCCCACGGCACGGCTGTCTGCAAACCTCCAGCAGCAAGACAACAGAACTCTTCTGCCGCTTAATGCTACAATGGCCTGGTCAAGGAAGGCCACGACAAGCGACCGACCTCACTTGTGTGACTACATGGGCTGGAATCCTGGAATCTGCACTTGTTCACGACGTCCAAGGGCAAGGCAAACATGGCCAAAGGAGGAAGCACACTGTCCTCGCAGGTGAAGCAATGCAATCCCAACTCAGCAACCTACTATGTTTGTCAGGATGCAGTACATAATACGCGAGCTCGTCTTTTTCAGATGACCGGCCCGGATCACTGAAATCCTTCCTCGAGGCGGCGAGGAAATTCCTCAGCGCCTAGAGGAGGGACCTGAGGGCATCCTGGAAACCAGTTCAGTCGACCGGCCCACCACTCACTACCGCTGTGGGCGGCCAGGTGTTGGAGGAATATTGGCAGGGCCAAAGCTTTGTGGATGACCGACCGGCCGCTGGAGCTGCACAGGGACCGTCATGGGAGGCTGCTGCTGCGCAGGGACCGTCATGGGAGGCTGCTGCTGCGCACTGACCGGCCGAGGCTGCTGCTGCTGCTGCGCAGGGGTCATCATGGGAGGCTGCTGCTGCGCACTGACCGGCCGAGGCTGCTGCTGCTGCTGCTGCGCAGGGGCCATCATGGGAGGCTGCTGCTGCGCACTGACCGGCCGAGGCTGCTGCTGCTGCACAGCGGCTGGATTGGGCCTTGCAGGACTGAACGGCTGCGCCGGACCGGCGGGACGTTGAGCACCAGGCAGTGGACTGGTGGAACGTTGAGCAGCGACTCCTTGATGACGGGCAGGTGGCTCAACCTTGGACTTCGTATATGACCGACGGAAGCATTACAAATGACACCTCACACAGACAAGTGGCACCAGGACCGCCAGTCAGTCGACTCTCCACATTCTCTGCCTGCCACATCGGCGACCGACCATATGCCTTGGGCCAAGTGGCACAGCACCGACCGTTATCAATTCCAAGTTCACCCAATGCCCAACACAGCTGACACTATGATAGCTGCTGTGAAAGGTACTGCCTCCTTCCAATGAAAGCTGATCTGTTTCCATGCGACCAGCTGATCCTGCAACGACTCCTGCTTCTTGAGCAGGTCTGAGATCTCGGTTGTTCTCGACCGGCCAATCATACAAACAGGTCTTCAGGTCAAGGATAATCAGTCAGTCAACCAACTAAATAATAAATCAGCCGAAGATCTGAATGGGCCATCTGCACTGTTCCAGAAGCATCGACCGGCGGCTGAGGCTGAGGAATAGGCGTAAGCGGAGGGACCGACGGGAAGGGCAATGGCAAAGGTGGCAACGGCGGAAGTGGAGGCGGAAGGAGAGGCGGCAGTGACGACGCCGGGCGGACCGGCGGCATAGAAGGCATAGAAGGCATAGAAGGCATAAAGCCGCCATGGCCACGTCGTTCCTGCACAAATCAACATCTTGACACACACAACATAAGATATACACAGCTGAACTGCACCCGAACTGCACCTGACCTGCACCTGAACAGCACCAATGTATACAATCTCGAAACCTGAACTGCACCTGAACTGCACCTGAACTGCACCTCAACTGCACCTGATGACAACATGTGGTATTGCAAGCCAAGCCTCGCCATCATCGACCGGCTTCGTGGTTTTCCTGTTATTCTTCTTCTCGAAGCAAAACTCCATGAAGGTCCGCTTCTTCTGCTGGGACCGGCTCTTAGTTGCACAGACACGACACAGTCTGTCAGTCAGCTGGAATCGACCGACAAGCTAGTTTAGCCAAGCGACATTGGGGTCAGGCGTCTGGAACTTGCTGCCTTTCTTTTTGACCGGCTGATCAGCACTGCCACTTGCAGGCTCAGCGACCGGCTGATCAGCAGCACTGCCACTTGCAGGCTCAGCCGGCTCAACATCCGCCTTGCCGACCGACTCGGTATCGCCCTCCTCAGACACCTCAGTCAGGAGCTCTGCGACCGCCTCGGCTGATCTCTTCTTCTTCTCCTCCCTGACCTGTTTCCTGGATTTTTTTGCGACCGTCTTCTCGTCCTTGGCCTCCTTGTCACCCTTCTTGTCCTTCTTGTGCCTGTCGACCGTCTTCTTGTCCCTGGCCTTGGCGTCGCCCTTCTTGTCCTTGTTCTGCCTATCCTCTTCATCGGCATCTGCCATGGCGACCAACACGTGAATGGAGGGCACTACTGTTTATAATGTGAAACACAACACACACTTCAATGCTGACCGACGTTATGTTCATGTCGCCTGGCTGCCAACCATGTGTTCAGCACACTTGACAGAAGTGGCTGGTGACCGGCAATTGCGAGTAAAGCTGCGGAGCACTTCACTTGCAAAGCACAGAGTCCTGAGCCGGTACGTTGTCGACGACCGGCGCATCACGAGATGCGAGATGCTCCCTCCAGCACCTGAAGGACATAAAGCCGACAGTCACAAACTTGAAAGCATCTTTGTGCTCAGCTCCTGCACCGACCGGCAACTCGGCCAGAAAAAATCACTGAACCTGGGCGAGAATATGCACGAGCTAGCATCCCGAACTAGTGGGCCAAGGATGACCTCAGGTCCCAGCGTCGACAGGCAATAAAAGCACCGAGGAATGCTGCTCCCAGATGTGATCGAACTGACTGAAACAGTCAGCTCGATCAAATCTGGGAGTAGCACGGCCAGCACCAGGAAAGAAGGATGCCTTGAATCGATGTATGCTTCAAATATAATCATGACTCCAAAGCTCAGCCCCCAGCTCACCTCCCGGACCGGCGAAGGCCTGCCCAAGCTTACATCTGGAACTCACCGGCCAACCTATTACCTTAGGCCCCAGCATCGACCGGCTAGGCGATGAGAAGCGCCTGCAAGACTAAGAGAGGTCAGGAGTCACACAACTGGGTGACTCGAAACCTCAGCCCCCAGCAGTCAATGTCCTCCTCCAGCAAGGAGCCCTGCACGAGCTTACATCTGGTATCTGGAATGTGAAGAAGGGACAACCTATGACTTAGGGCCAAGCTTGGACCGGCAGGCAGAAGACGACAAAATGGGCCTGTGTCTGTCTGTGCATCATCGGCTCGACTGACCGGCTGCCCCCAAAATCTCAGAGCCACACAGACAAACCGTGCTCGATTGATGGTGGCCTGGGCGAGCAGAGCTTTCTGTCTTGCGGCTGCACATTGCAACTGAGGGTCCAGCAAGCCACCCTCGTCGCGACCGACAAGACACGTGACCAACCATAGGTCAGGCCTCAGGCAGTGGTTTGCAGACGTGAAGTCGACCGGCAAAAATCCGCGTCCTGCAGGCCCTGCACAAACACACCGGGACCGAAGTCGACCGGCAAGCGATGTGACACAGGGCGCCATGGACCCGGGTCCCACAGCTAGCCCTGTGTCCTGCCTGAGTGCCGGGACCTAAGTCGACCGGCGAGCTCAGGAGTGCACCGGGACCGAAGTCGACCGGCAAGCGATGTGACACAGGGCGCCGTGGACCGGGGTCCCGCAGCTAGCCCTGTGTCGTGCCTGAGCGCCGGGACCGAAGTCGACCGGCGAGCTCAGGAGTGCACCGGAACCGAAGTTGACCGGCAAGCGATGTGACACAGGGCGCCGTGGACCGGGGTCCCGCAGCTAGCCCTGTGTCGTGCCTGAGCGCCGGGACCGAAGTCGACCGGCGAGCTCAGGAGTGCACCGGGACCGAAGTCGACCGGCAAGCGATGTGGCACAAAGCACTGCGGACCGGAGTCACACAGCGAGCTCTGTGCCATGCCTGAGTACCGGGACCGAAGTCGACCGGCGAGCTCAGGAGTGCACCGGGACCGAAGTCGACCGGCAAGCGATGTGGCACAAAGCACTGCGGACCGGAGTCACACAGCGAGCTCTGTGCCATGCCTGAGTACCGGGACCGAAGTCGACCGGCAAGCCCAGGAGTGCACCGGGACCGAAGTCGACCGGCAAGCTCAACTCAGCAACAGCAGCACCGGGACCGAAGTCGACCGGCCAGCTGCTGCATCACGAACGTGACCGACGAGGGGGGTTTGAGGACTTAGGGCTTAGGGCCTTAGGGTTCAGGGTGCCGACCGACCTAAAAAACCCAATCCTAAATAATCCGAAGCAAATGCAAACTCCAACCTTACCAGCAAATCCGAAACCACATCCTTTAACCCACACCCGATCCAAACAACGCAAAAAATCACTCGACCGACCACACTAAAACACCCTGAACCACTAGCCTAACTTAAACCCCAAACCCCATACTGGGGCATCCGGCCCATGGCGTCAGGATGATCTTCTCGACCGGCAAGCTTGAGTTTAGGGGTATTGCTGTAGGGCTTGAAGGTTAATGGTTTTCATCTTCTGTGTTATTTATTTTAGGCTTTGAGTTTGGGGGTACAAGCATTAATTACAACCGGCGGGCTGTTGGTAGTAAGGGTTGTTGAGATATGTGGGCTATTGGGGCCTTAAGGTTTTAATACCCAAGTGAGGATTTACGTGCCGCCCTGCCCCCCCCCTCCCCCTCCCTATGTATGGATCCTGCCCTTTACGACCGTCCCGTTAAGTGAGGAGGACTGGGGCCCCCAGCCTCCCTCACTTAATGGAACGGCTGAACCAAAAAGATAAACGACCGGCAGGTGGACCCAAGCTGTTTTAGCAAAAAAGATAAACGACCGGCAGGTGGAGGCAAGCTGTTTTAGCAAATGCAGTTAATCAGCTCACACGAAAACGGTTTCACCACTTCCCCTAAAAAACCTTACAGCTCAACCCTGTAGAACCCTAGCAAAAAATATCATTTTAGCTGTTTCTTAGGGATTATAATAGCCAAAAATTAAAAATTATTTCTAAGTACCCCTAAGAATGTAGGAACCTGATTGAGAGACCTTGGGCCTTTATTAGTGTTCCTCCAATGAATCCAACTATTTTGGGGTTAAAGGCCAGTTATAGGCCCCGGGTTTCTCAATCAGGCTCCTACATTAGTCGTCATTGGGTTGTTCCAGGAAGTTAGTTTCTGGTCCTCTTCGTCAGCTCATGTTTGAGCCGACTAGGGCTGAGGTGTACTGCAAGGGCTTAGGGTTTAGGTTTTAGGGTTGAGGTGTACCTCAATGGCAAGCTCGGCGAGCCGTTGCTGGGATGCCCAAGCCCTACAACCTCTCTGAAGCCTAACCTTGTCGCATGCTCCAAGACAGGGTTTGTGAGATTAGCTGGCATGTGATTTGTGATCTAAACCCTTAAAAGGCCGTAGAACCCTAAACCCTAAACCCTAAAGCCCTAAACCCTAAAACCCTAAACCCTAAAGCCCTAAACCCTAAAACCCTAAACCCTAAAGCCCTAAACCCTAAAACCCTAAACCCTAAACCCTAAAACCCTAAACCCTAAACCCTAAAACCCTAAACCCTAAACCCTAAAACCCTAAACCCTAAACCCTAAAAAACCCTAAAACCCTAAACCCTAAAACCCTAAAACCCTAAACCCTAAACCCTAAAACCCTAAACCTAAACCCTAAAACCCTAAACCCTAAAGCCCTAAACCCTAAACCCTAAAACCCTAAACCCTAAACCCAAACCCTAAAACCCTAAACCTAAAGCCCTAAAGCCCTAAACCCTAAAACCCTAAACCCCTAAACCCTAAAACCCTAAAGCCCCTAAACCCTAAAACCCTTGACCCTAAAACTCCAACCTCGAAGCCGGAAACTTCGATCTTCTTCCTCGAGACCTTCTGCAGATACCTCGACTCCTCCACTCCTAAGAGACTTTGAACGCAAGTGCCAGGGACAGATCCTGAACTTCGTCAAACTTCGAAAGCAGCATGGAGAGAAACCTCGGCACTTGCAACATCAGGATGTTTGGCTTTGCGTGTTTAGGGTGTGCAACAGACATGATAGATAGGGCACGCGGAAGGGTTACAACAGCATGATATCTCATGCATGTAAAGTACATGGAAAAGCGCTTAGTCTTGACTCGAACCTCGCTTTGCTGAAGCTGAACACCAGGCCCTGCGCAAAATCCTACAGCTTCAACCGGGTTCAACCTGCGAAGTAGGCAAGTCTAAACCAGAACCCTCGCTGCTAAACCGCACCCATGCCTGCATCATCAAATCGTGGCAAGCACGCACGGACAATGGCGATTTGCGGACTCTGAATCCAAAACATTCAGTCTGGGATACCAAATGCTCAATATAGGACATACTACTACTCCTGCCAGTTACCAGTCATATGTGCTAGCAGCAGAATAGAACATGCGCAAACGCATTCCAATATAAGTACACTTTAGCCTATGATCACCGTGCTCCGGGACGGTCAAGTTCTGAAACCACCGAGGCATCCGCAGGCTGAGAAAAAGGATCTGCCCAAAGATGATCAACAAGACCTGGCAACTGTCAACTTCCCCAACGACCGCCCCACACATATTCAGTGTGCAGTTTGTCTGTGTACACACATATACAAACATATATATATATATATGCGTACATATAAACCGAATACATATACATGTACATAAGCATAAGCATAAATGTGTATACATATATATATATATATACATAATGTACATGGACATCTGCCCATATACATATACCTATACCTATACATATACATGTTTATATGGCGTATACTTTCTATACAGGAGAACATATATATATATATATATATATATATGTATACATATATATATATGCATAGGAATATATATAGATATATATATATACACACATCCTTTCTTCCCCATGTATTCATGTATCTAGGTGTTTGATGCTTGGTTTAGAGCTGTTGAATCTTATGTGCGGTTACGATATCTAAGACTATAACTTCGGCCACACATTCATATGTCCACGTACATATCTACTCGTCATGTCTCCTCCGTCTCGGTCTTCGGGACTAGGATTCGCTGAACCGTTGTTTTCTAAACCTAAGAGTGACCTAGGAACAAAGGGGTGCTCTTTTGGTTTAAAGGGGGTTAGAAGGGAACCTGAAACCTAAAAGAGTGAAAAAAGGGCTTACTCTGGCTCCTGTTTTCTTGGTGATGTCTGCAGCTGTGTCGGCCCCCGTGAATTTTCAATTCCGAAAGGGAACCCTGTGCATAATGTAGACCCTGATTAAGCAATCCCCTTGCTATTACCGGCCACAGCATTCGGATCATGTATATGACCCCTTTCAAGGCGTATTCATCAGGCGTCTACTTACTCAGCACCACCCCCCTGATAGAAGCCCTACTTCGATCCATTGGAGGCCAAATCTGTTGGTAATACTGTCAGCTGTGTGTCCGAATTTTTTCTTGCAAAACCCTCTGATACTGACGTAGGATTGCCGAACCTTCCTTCTAACCCACAGCCTTGTGATCTAGCTTAATTATGGCTTATGACAACACAAGCTAAGCAGTTTTGAGATCCATCATCCTCCACCGCGCTTCTCCGGCTGCGTTCACAGCGGTGGCGAAGTCAGCGATTTCGACTTCACTCGAAGTCATACCCCGCATTTCTTACAGAATTTGTCGAGATTCATGTGAGGACAGATTTCCCAGTCGGTCCGTGAGACTGAGGGCAGAGTAAGTGTGGGAGGCAAGGAGAAAAGACATCGAGTCTTTCGCCAAAAATGGCCACGACATGGTGTTTTCAGGTGGTCGACATGTTCATATCGGAGCAGTCGAACGTACGAAACGCTCTCGCTGTCACTTCGAACACAAGCGTTCTGCACAACAACCACACCCCAAACGGCCCTCCAAAGACTTGAAGACGTCATGATTAATACCGATAGCCACTATCAGCAACACCACTTGAACCGAGAATCAGAAAGAATGTAAAACCAGCTATCATCGGGTAACCACCTGTCTCTCGGAGCCTCTTTTCAGGACAGCCTTTTTGGCAAACAATTAAAGCCTACAACCCTGGACCCTTGGCTTAATCTCTAAACCAGAGAGTGTCCGAACGTGGATGAACATGCTGGGAAGGCAAAGAATGCCGCGTAGGCCCAGTTCTGAGCCCGCATACCGGCCTTGTGTACGGTCAGGGTTCGGGCTCAGGGGTGGGGTTTAGCATCTAGGGGGCGGGGTTCGGATTTAGGGGTTTTGAGGGTAGAGGGTTTATGGGTTTGGGGGCATTTCAGCATTAGGGTTGCAAGCTTTTCAAAGCTTCACGCGCGGAGCGGGGATGGTTTCGGGCTGAGGGCTCGAGGTGCATGATCTGAACTACTTGGACGTCGAGCCCAATGTAGCTACAAGTGGCTTACTCCGTTAAAGGTAGGACATACTGCAATATGTAAACCCACTCTTAGAGAAGGGAACCTCTGTCCGCACCTCTTGCCACTCAAGAAGCATGTGCACAGTGCAGGTAACCGAGAAACCCTACACCCTAAACCCTATGTAAAAATAGAGGTCAAAACACTCCCTAACATTGAACAAAATCTTAACTTCCAGAGGGTCCATATCCACTACCATTAAAAGAATTAGGTCCCCGAAGGCAATAGGGATGGTATTTTGGGACCTTATTCCATAATGGTAGTATATATATGGACCCTCCTCTGGAGCTGTAGCAAAAGCGACTCGCACCAAACGCCACATGGGCTCTGGGCCGGGCATCTTGCTGTCGGCCTCCGCTGTCTGCATCTCCGACTCGATGTTATGTTTCTTTTCACATCTTCGGTTCGTCGCTTAAAGTTCTCAGCTTTTGGAAAACCCTGCACCCGAAAGCCCTAAACCCTAAGCCCCCTTCACACTGAATCTGCCGAACACCCTTGATGTTGAGGCTTGAAGCGTGCGGGTTGGATCCGGAAATCAAGCAGTTTGAGCTCCCGGCATACATGATGGTGTTCCAGTTTTCTCCTGCGGCCGGAGTGAGGGATCACTGATCACGGGCCCCCTTCCAAACCATGACTCACTAAGCCGCCCGATACTCCAAGTACTGGCCCCGAAACAATGGAATCCTACAAACCCCCACCTAAACCCTTGAATACCGAAAAGCAGAGTTTAGAAGGCTTTCAACCTAGGTCAGCGACGGCCCGTTCAGATGAGGTTTCGAGCGATGGGCCTTGGACCGGGTTTTGAAGTTCGGGCTAATTACAGGTGCTGCGGTGGTTTTGCAGAACTTTATGTGGAATTGAGATACTTACCGCTATGAGGGTTCCCTATATGAGACCTAAACACTGTATATGACTATAGGCTTGTGTCAGGGTTTTATGAGCTGCCACAGAGTGCTTCCCATAATGCCATAGGGATTTCATGAGAGTTTGATTGGATTTGCTGAGGCCCTGTATCGAACCGGCCCAGAGAATTCAAGTCCGAAACCCTCGAGCCGGACGCTTTAAGCTTTGCGCTACTTGGAGGATCATGGGACTTAGTAAGTAAGGTTATAAGTACCCTATTTGGGGTTATAAGTATAGTTACCTTAATTGCAACCCTAGTTACCAAGTCCCATGACCCTTTAAGTATATTGCCACTACACTACCGTGCGCACTGTGCAAGATGTTCTACAAGCCGATGACTGGGGAGCAGCAAGGCCTGCAAAAAGTTCCACCACCCCCCCCCCCTGCCACACTGCCCAACTTAAGCCTCGATATCAAAAGGACTGGGGCTTGTGTACTGAAAAGGCCTTGTGTGTATATATGTATATATGTTTGTACAGGTACGTATGCATGTATTCATATATGTATAATGGTATATATAAATACAAATACAAATACATATATATATATATATACACACACATATTTGCATAAATATATATATATATGCAGTACTAAAAGTTTTGCGGGACCTATAATATGGAATGCTGTGACGAGGTATTCAGACCCCCGATGTCACCGATCCGGGCCGCTCCTGTCATGATCTGGAAGATAGAGACCTCGTCTTTCTGATTTCTGGCTTCTGGAAAGGGCGGGCTCCAAGTTAGAAGTGCCAAGAAGCAACATGGAGAAATGAAGGCCCTAAACCCTAAACCCCAAACCCTAAACCCCAAACCCTAAACCCCAAACCCCAAACCCCAGACCCTAAACCCTACTACTTAAGCGTCAACAAACAAATCCCGCGAGCTTCAAGAGGGAAGATCCTACAGTCTGATTTATAGGGCCCCCAAAGAAGCACATAAGCACAAATCGGGAGGGGGATATCCCATATAAACCTCCTCGTAATGAAGCTCAATAAGGTAGGGATATCCCTGTAAAATGCTGACACTTATGTGCTTTTGGGGTCCCTAAATATAGAAGCTTGGATAGCTAGTAATACGTTTGATGATATAAATCCTAGGGTTCCTTTAAAGGGATCTACAAGGGTGCCTTTTAAGGATTCCTTTAAGATCTCTATAGGGTTTTAGGGTTTGGGGTTTAGGTTGATGATATAAACCCGGCATTACCTTAAGGGCCCTAAACTGTGGGAATTATGGTCTATTCCTTGCTATGGGTAATGCGACATTCCTAGCCCCAAAACCCGGTTCTAAGTAGCAAGGCCTCTGTGGCGTCTGTGCTATATCAACGGCTCTGTTGTAGAGACTCTCACAGAGTCGTGTGCACTTTGAGGCTCATGGGAGGGGAGCTTCCATGTTCACCGCAGGCTTCCGCATCAGAATCAGGGCTTAGGGCTTTTGGGCGGCGATTTAGGGCTGAGGGTTTGGCTTAGGGGCTTGAGAAGCTGAACTGCAAAGGCAGCCTCCAAGAGCTACATGGCTTCTTGCTACGGTTTCAACACGGTTTGCTGGGAACCGCAAAGCCTCAGCCTAAAGCCGTGAAGCCGTAAACTGGGCCCACGACCAAAGACCACAGGAAGGTGTCGAAATGAGCGCGTGGTATGCAGTCCTTCGGGAAGCACAGGTTGGGTGCAGGGGAAGTACGGAAATAGCGTAACTTATTCATCAAACCTCTTATTAATTGAACATGAGGACCTGGAGGTGATGCGACTCGGGTTTCTCCTTCAGCAGCCAGGGCTCGTGGCTCAGGGCTCAGGGTTGCTAAGCATTCGGGTTTTGGATCTTGTTTTCTGAGACCTGGGAAGGGCAGCATCGGCCGGCTGAGGACTTTGGCTATGTAGAAACCTGATTCGGAAACCTTGGGTTCTTTTGATGCGGACAATATTTTGAGATTTGTGTTTAAGGGTGCATTGGGACTTTCACACTGCCAACTCTATTGGGATTATAGGACCAGGGTTTCTTAATCAGGTTCCTACATTAGTCCAAAATCTCGGCTTGGAAGGAGATCGAATCTATCTGCCGGATGAGACGCATGTCGACGAAAGACCACCAACCAGCAATCTCGGTGCTACTTGCTGAAACCTTGCGCAGCCTGATTCCCGATGTGCCACCCGGAACTGCTCTACCGCTTCCTGATGCGGTGATTCGGCTAATAGCTTGACGCTCCTGTCGGAAAGCCTCGTCGAGACCCTCTGTCCCACCGCACCTCGGCTTAGGTGCAATAGGCGTATGGGTTTTAGGGTTTAGGGTTTATAAGGCTTGGCGTTGAGGGAGGGTCATCCTCAGCTTGTAAGCCTTATGGGGTTCCGGGACAGGATCGAAAAGTTTTTGAAGCCGGTGGATCACTTCACACTTCTAGGCGCTGAAGCCTATGATGGCTTCAACAGAAGTGGCTAGCGACCTTCGAAAGGTGCAGACTCGGGCTCAATGTTTAGGATTTCGGGTTTGGGTTTAGGGCTTTCCGGTCCGTATCTTGCAATCCGCCCATCAGCGGTGAAGACTTTCCCAAAGGGTCCTAAGTACCTAATAGTACCTCTATATATACACATATGTATGTATATTATATATATATATATGTAAAATGTAGGGCTCCTATATTCGGAAATTCTATTGTTATTTGGGGAAGTATCCCCCCATAACACTACCTGGGACCCTTTGGGTGTTAGAGCTTGCAGTTGAAGGCTTCCTGGGTTCTACCCTGAACCCTACACCCTAAAACCCCTAAACCCATAAACCCTAACCCCTAAACCCTAACCCCTAACCCTAAACCCCAAAACCCTAAACCCTATACCCTAAACCCTAACCCCTAAACCGTGGAGACAGAACCGTAGACCTCAGCCCTCAAAAACCCCTTAAGAATCAGGGCATCCTTGCATCCACCTGCTTGAAGCTCTTTATGCGAGCGGTTGTGGCTCTTATCCTTGGGATCTGACCTAACGGTAAGTTGCGTCAGGGGCCGGTAGGGCATGAGGTGCCGCAAAGCTAGAGTCGAAGGATATGAGGGCCTCCGGCTGCTGCACATCTGGGGCTGTAGGGCCTAATCTGCCAATGAGAATGGCGTTTGAAGCGAAGGCGACACTGACATTGCCACGGCCTGGGCACCTAGCCATTGCACAGCTCGACTTATAAACTAGCTAAATTGAAATGCACATCACAAACCAAACCCTAAACCTTACTTCCCAAAGTTGCGAAGTCCTCAACCCCACACTCAAAGCCCTTATATAACCTTAACTCACGCTCCGAGACCAGGCTATACCGAACTTAGAACCCTGGCATTTTTTTTTAAATTTCACCTGTTTCTTAGGGATTATAATAACCAAAAATTAAAAAATATTTCTAAGTACCCCTAAGCAAGCCCATGTCGTCGGGACCCCGACCATGCTCCGCCCTGATCGGGGCTCACCTCCGCCAAGGTATCCACATCCTGGCCACCCAAACCCAGAGAGCCCAATACCCCTCAATTAAGGAATACCTAGGGTTCCTTAAACGGGCTCCTTAAAGGGATCTATAAAGGGGGTCTATAAGGGAATTAAGGAATATGGCTCAAATTATACAGGGCTTCATATGAGGATTTAAGCTATATTCCTTAATTAAGGGGTATTGGGCTCTCTGGGAACTGCAACCTTGGATCCCATGCGTCAACAAGCGATAAACCGTACCCCTTGAACGCTAAACCCTAATCAAGCTTAAACCCTAAACCCCAAACGCTTAGAGCTGTAAATTAAAGCACCCAAAGAGACCCTAAAAGAACAAGCATAGAAACCTTTTGGTTTAGGCCTCCCTTGTGACCCTGGTGTCACATGGCATAGGGCGATACGGGCCTTACCACATACCTGTAAACCGTAAAGCCTAAACTGCATTGGAATCCAAAAACCCCGCATGAAAAAGCGCCCTGGCAGTAACCCCTGTAATTAGCAGCAACGATGTGCTGACAGGTTACTACTTACCGTTTAGGGATTGACAGCACTTGGGACCTGTGGTGTAGGATACTATAGTGCCATGCCAGCAACTGGGGACTGCAGGTGAAAACGGATGCCACCGCACATTGCGGCGGCGTAAGGTAACACAATCCAGAGATATTGCAGAGGTCGACAAACTACCATCCGAAAGCTGTGCGCCAAAAGAAGAAGTGAGAAACAACTTCCCCGAATAGTGTTTGTTACAGACTCCAACACCCTCATTCACAACCCTATGATTATAATCCTATACTTGTATCGTACTCCATGATCCTTTAGCCCGAAACACTCAACCCGAAACCACATTTGAGCACTGCGACAGCTACCAAGCTCGAAAGAAAGGCCACGAAGTGGAACGTGGACTGGAAAAGCTGCGTGAACATCAGGGTGCAGATGTACAGGACGAGAGAGAACCTTACACATAATGCATGACGTGCTCATGGTTGTAGTGGTTTTATCTATCTACCCATCTCTCTTTCTATATGTATAAATATATATATATATATATATATATATATAGGTGTGTGGAGGGGTGATGCATTATACTCGATTTTATGTTTGTGTATATATATATATATACATACATACATACATACATACATACATACATATATATATAATATGTATTTTATTGGTATGTGCTTCATAATTTCTTTATGTCTTTTTCGACTTATTCATGTATTCTATCGGCATTCGGGCTTTGGGACGTGCTTGAAGTTCTAGTTGCGGGGTTTAGTCCTGGGTGTCCACTAGTAGAAGGGCCTTGAAACGTGAGGTTATGTTCTGCGCCTCGCAAGCCCTAAACCGTACTTGGAGGATCATACCTTACTTGGGGTTATAAGTGATTAAAAGTATAGTTGCCTTAAGTATAACCCTAGTTAATAAGGCCCCTGACCCTTGAAGTAAAACGGAACCTCTTGCACTGCAGCCTAAACCCCACATCCTGACACCTCAGCCCTAAACCCTAAACCGTAACCCCTAAACCCTAAACCGAAGCTTTCAACTGTCAGGTTGCAGGGCTTGGGGCTGAGGCCCTGGGGTTTATAGGTTTTACTTTAGGGTTTGGGGTTTAGCTTTTGTTTTACATATGCAATGGCTCTGTCTGTCTACACTTGAGGTTTAGGACTTAGGGTTTTTCGTTTAGGCTTTAGGGTTTAGTTTTGGGCTCAATGCTTAAAGAGGTTCGGGCTGATAGGGTTCAGGTTTTGACCTTAAGGGTGAATTGCTTAAACAGGTTAAGGCTTAGGGTTTAGGCTTTTACTTTAGGGTTTAAGTGCTTCAAGAGTTTAGGGCTTAGGGCTTTGGGATTAGGCTGCTTCTCAGGCCCAGGCAGGACAATCCAGTAGCTCCTTGGCTGAAGCAAGCGTTTCAGGATTTACTGTGAGTATTTCATTCTTCGGGGTTTCGGGTTCGCCGATGCGCAGATGGCACACATGCCTTCAGGACATTACTTGGAGGATCATGAGATTTAGTGAGTAAGGCTATAGGTACCTTAATCGGGGGTATAAGCAGTTGCAATGGATACCTTAGCTGTAACCCTAGTCACTAAGTCCCATGACCCCCCAAGTAGTTCATTCCCATTTGATATCAGCTCAGCGCCGGGATCATGCAAAAACCTAGACCTGGCCGTGGACCACATGCCTCAAGCTGGGGGATTCAAATCTTTAGGATTTCTGGTCCATTGCATATCTCCCGGCAGGAAGAAAGTGCCGAAATATAACACCCAAGTGTCAGCGACTTGCCTGTGTAGAGCATGGCCTGCAAATGGGCAAAGGATGCAGGCTAAGGGCTCGTAGTGTGACAGATTTGGGCTGTGAAGTCCTGGGGACTAGCTATTGCGCTTTGTGGCTACCAGGACCCCACAAGTATGCAGACTAACAGCCGTTTATAGGCTTTGGACCATTATTTCGCCTATATACTTCTCGTGTGGGTTCACAAAATCCTATTCGCCTTTTCTCCCTCTCAAGGCCTTGGGTCTGCAGGACTCGATGTCAGAATGACTAAGAGGTTGAACGGCAGAAGCTTCATTACGGTGAGAACCCTAAACCCTAAACCCCCTTAAACCCCTAAACCTTAAACCCTTAAACCTAAACCCTAAACCCTATAAACCCTACAAACCCTATAAGCCCTATAAGCCCTATAAACCCTATAAGCCCTATAAACCCTATAAAACCTAACACTATAAACCCCCGGAAAGCTTCACCATGCCGGGGCTCGGCAGGGTTTAAGTAGCTTAACGGTTGGGCTGTGCCGACGTATGCAGATGTTCCTCGCTTTGATCTGAAAGAGCTGTTATACATATGTAAAAAACATGTGCGTGTATATATATATATATGTATATATACACATATACATATTATACATATACAAAAATGTATATAGTTACATATATAGGTACTTTGGGCTTATGCCTTCGGTTTTTCGGCTTTCGGGCTTCTCACATGAGCCTTGTCCTCGGGCCTTCCTTCGAGCACTGGATGGCTCATCTTCGAATCCTACACTTCCAGAAACAGCAAATAAAGCACTAAACCCTTAAACCCCCGATCCCAAGCCCCAAGCCGAACAGTAACCCTAAAATAAAACCCCAGACGACCGAGAAACGAGAAAGAGTGAGGTGGGAAAAGCACCCCCCCCCCTCCAGCTCAGCGGGGGGGTGAAAGAGTTAAAGAGAAGTAAAACCCCTAAACTTTAAACCCTAAACTCAAAGCCCCGGCTCCGGAGAAACGGCCTGGAAGAGTCTTGCAACAAAGACACACCAAAACCCAAAACCCAAAACCCGGAAACCCCAAACCCAAGCCCCAAATCTCCAAACCCCCGAAGCCGCAAAGCCTTCAAGAGCACTCGAAAAGATGGCCATCGGCTTGCAAGCTTGTTCAGGACCTCTAGGGAAGTTTTTGGATCTAACGCTTAGGGTTTTGTGTTTCGATGTTTAGGATCTACGTTAACCTACCAGGCTCTTACTATACACACACCCTGCTATAGAATTCATAGGGGCCACTACAAATAGTAGGTTCTGGTAGGTTAAGCTTGGATCTTCGGACTTAGGCTTGCGATCTGGAGGATGGCTCGTGAGATCTGGCTGTAAACTCTCAGTCTTAGTTTAAACAACTTGATGGAGATGTGGGTGGTTGTAAAATTGGGGCGCTTTTAAGGTGCCGTAAAGTATTTTGGACCCACGAAGGGACCCTGATCTTGACAACCCCCCATGTGTTTCCGGTAAGGCGGCTGGCAGAGAGCTGCTCAGTACATCAAGAGGAAGTTGGAAATCTCTGGAAGATACTTTCGTCAGTCTTCGACCTTTGGAACTGAAATAGCCGAACAATTTAACCGCCATTGGTGGCTGTAGTTTGGAGCAAAAATATTGTTGCAATGCTACTGTGAGTCGTTCACATGGTCCACGGACCCCAACCTTGAAGCCCTAAAGCCTGAAGCCGTAAGCCTTACGCCAAACCCCAACGCCAGCCCCCCCCCATGCTCCAGAACCCCTTGATCAAGGAATACATCTGCCATTAATGATATCAACTGTCCCTCTTCAAAGGTAAAGTGTTGAGAGATGGGCTTTTGGAGTCTTTCGGCATCTTTCCTCGCAGTCCTGTGATAGCTAGTCTAACATACCCCTTTCATGCCCCATCACACATCACAAGACCCTTCCTGAAAAAGCCCTTATCAAACCCTCATACAACCCATAAACCCTTAGAGACCCCGTCATAATCCTTCATAAACCCCTACTCTAAGCCTTTACCTGGACCCCACAAGTATGTAATTGGAACACTAGCCTTTCGTAGATTTTGGACCACTATTTTGCCGACTTTTGGGGGCTTAGGTAAGGCCCTGGAGGTCTCTAATATAGGGGCTTTAATAACTAGCATAGGGTTTTTGGGGGCCTCCTCATTCTCATTCCTATATTATAAACCTCGGCTGCGCACCCGAAAGAGGCGCAAGGTCCGCAGCGCCGTGAAGGGCGCCTGACCGTCCGGGCTCGACAGCACCTGGGAAACTAAGTTACCATAACAAAGGGTTAGGGGTTTGGGGGTTTAGGGGCTTGGGGGTTTAGGGTTTCGGGGCTTAGGGTTTCCCAGAAAAGGAAGCACAAGGGCACAAAGAGGTTTGGGATTTACGGCTAAAGGTTTGGGCTTTAGAGTTAGGGTTTGGGCTTCAGCATTAAGGGTTTGGGGTTTAGGGAGGTTTGGGGCTTACTTGAACCACCGAAAGTCTGTAAACTTTCATGATGGCCCATCAATAGAACGCTGTTGCGGGGTTCAGGTAGAGCTAAAGGGTTTGGAATTTAGGGTCTACATAGCGTTTGGTGCTTAGGATTTAGGTTTTAGATACCCGAACGAAATAAGGGTTCCGTACGGTAAGGGCTCCGTACGGTTTCTGAAGGGAGAGCAGAGGTCCTTGTTAATTGCTACGGTTTTTTGGTTACAGGCCTAGGTATCTACGGCTAGCAGAGACACTTAGGGTATACGTGTTTTGGGGTTCTACGCTTTTGTGGTGCTTTGGAGTGTTTTCGGGGGACTTCCCTTAATATGTGCTCCTTTCCAAGGATCCTACGATTCCTTTCTACGGTTTCGGGGCTCTGAGCTTGAGGATCTTCGGGGCGCATATAACTTAAACTACAATGACCTAACTTTTTGTAGGCGTGTGTGGTAAGCCCTAATTTGGATTTTATAGGGACCCTACCAAAGGTAGGTTTCTAGCTTAAAGAATAGTTGCATGTCAACTACTCGAGTAGCATCTTCCGCACCCCGAACTCTAAACGCTTCAGGTGAGTTTCGATTCGGTATTGGGCGGATCGGATCATAGCATAGGGATGTGACACCCAAGAAGCCGGCTTATAAAGTGTCAAAGGCGCCTGAACCACAGAAGCAGTGACGATGATCCCATCGAAGCATGTGACCGGGGTCTTCAAATACCTGCTGGCATTCTACCTATAGTCTCCATTGCAGTTACTTTTTTGGGTTGCCATTGTTATAGGATCCTGATTGTAAACATGGCTTAACCAGAAAAGGAACTACAATGAAGACTAGAGGCATAGCATGATTTAAAGGCGGAAGAGGCTCAGAGCGCTTCTGAACATCTCGACGCTTCAGGGTTTAGGGCTGCATGATGCGGAAGGCTTTGAGGGACCTCGGGTTCAGGGTCTAGGTTGAGTAATATAGGGGCCTTAATAATTAATGTCGCAACTAGGACAGGTTTTTGGAGCCCATTATACTATTAATATAATGAGGAACCCCACAATAGATTTAGGCCCCTAGAGTAGTTCATGCTAAGGTTCTCGCCGCGTTGTAAGGCACCTTCCTCAATCGCGGCTTTTGGTTGACTGTTCAAGCTAGCTGCTGCGCTGTCGGCATCTAAGGGTTCTTCATTCCAAGCTGAGGCGGTACGTACCAGGGTTGGTATCCAGGACAGAGCTTCACCCAAGGCTACACACAGTGATCAAGGCTTTAGTCTTGGATCCGAGATCGTACAAGAGTTTTCACTCTTTCACATATATATATATATATACATATAGAGAGAGATACACACACACACACCTCACACAAGTGAATACAAAGCCCGCGACAGAAATACGAATAATGGGCACAGGTAACAATGCCACTAGTCATGATATGCAATATTGTACAAGTCCAATCAGTGTGAAAAAGAACAAATACCTCCCTGACCCCGCGCTCTTTCACCCTAAATGCTAGATCCGGTGCCTAAACCATCAGCCGATGGAGCCCAAACCCAGAAAGGCTTCAAGCCAGTGCAGCAGTCTGAAAACCGAGACTAGGCCTTCAAACAACGTGATTCTCCATACTGATCATTCAAACCCTTGAAAGAGCCGCAAAAAACCCTGCACCTAAACCCTAGCCCTAAACCCCTGCACCCTAAGCCCTGAACCTTAAGCCCCTATAAACCCTCAACCCCCTAAACCCTTCCTCTGCCCCCGAGACTCGAACAGGCAGTCCGTCAGACCACAAAACATCAACCCACAAGATAATGTAGGAACCTGATTAAGAAACCTTGGGCCTTTGTTAAGGCTCCTTATATATGAATCCTACTATTTTGGGGGGGTTCTAGGCCCAGGGTTTCTTGATCAGGTTCCTACATTACAGCGAAGCGCGGAAAGTTGGACCGTGGGTTTAGGATGATTGGTGCTCGGATCGCTTGTGCTTTACCTCAAGGGCGTGAGGATTGGAATGGCTTCCAGGACAACAAAACCATAGCACCAAACAAACTATGAAACACGAACTGTCCATAACCCAAAACCCTACACCCTCCTCAAATCCAAAACCAGGCACGCCCCTATAACACAGAGGCCCAGAGGGTCCAAGTGCCCAAATAGTGGGCTTTCAGGAACCAAAACCCATACTCTGAATGGTTGTGGACCTTGCTATTTGGGTATTTGGACCCTTCGGACAATTCAATCAAAAAACGGGGACGCCCAAACCCCAAAAGCCATGCACGGAATCTTAAACCCCAAACTCTGAGCTCTAAACCCAGAGCCCGAAACCCTAAACCCCAAAGCCCTGCCATGCCCTGCCTACATGGGCCGTAGGCACCAATCCTGAGCTTAAGCGGTGCTGCAAGGGAGGGGCTTAGGTGTTTAGGCTTAGGGTGAAACGGCGGCGCTCAGGCCTGTGGGGTTTAGGATCAAGGTTCTGCGTGTCTAGCTTAGGGGTTTTGGGGTGTTCGGGATGAGGGTTTAGGGCTGATGATGACAAGGATCAGGATGAAGATGGTGATGAGGATGATAATGATGATGATGACGATGGTGATGGTGATGGTGACAATGACGCTGATGATGCTGCTGATGATGGTGGTGGCGATGCGGAGTATTATGGATGACGTGGTGATGACGATGGTGATTCTGAACATGCCAATGTTTCTTAGTGTGTACTGAGAAGGAAGCAGACAAGCCCAGAGCAACTGCGGCAAAAACTGTACGACAGCATAGAGAAGGGAGATAGAGAGAGAGAGAGAGAGGGAGAGAGAGAGATAGAGATAGAGATAGAGATAGAGAGACGGAGAGTGTGTTTGTGTGTGTGAAAGAGAGAAAGAAAGAGAGAGAGAGAGAGCCACGGAGAAAGTCCAAGACAAATAGACAGCTGTTTACACATATGCACGCAATACATGCACAGGCGCATAAGCACATTGGTTCTTACTGTTGCTTCCTACATTGCGGAAGTAGGCTCTTTAGAATCCTGGAGCCTGAATACTGAAGGAGCTGGTTCCGGCAGCGTGGACACGTACTTAATTGTAAGTCAGTACTTTGCCCGTCAATGATCCTTCAATAAAGCTTCTGCAGCTTATGTTCGGTGGATTATAGATAGAAAAGTACACCCATGTGCAGACCTGCACGCGCTTGCACACTGATGCAGACCAGCGGTCAGGTAAGTTAGGGCCCTTGAGGGTTTTTGACACCTCCTCATCCCTAAACTCCAGCGAAACGGCAGCAAAGGCCAAGTGCCAAGAGGAGTCAAGTCGACAGGCAGACTCTTTAGGCTGTCGGGTTTGGGAGAGAGTCTTCCGGTAGACAGATGAGAATAAGACAGCACAGTGTCGAGTTGTCGCTTTCTAGTTCCTCTACTTCAAGAAGGGAGTCGCCATTGAGGCAGCAGAGAGCTTGAAGACAAAGGCAGACTCTCTTCAGACGTGTCTCATGATGCACATCTCCACACAGAAGATTATCAGGAAGACGTTCTCGCAGGTGGCCAGAAACTCCTCGCACGCTGTTCTCAAGCTCGAAAGACGTGGGATATGGGTTCGAAACTCTGCGCCCTAAGGCCTTTATGGGTTCTCAACAGACAGATATAGTCGAATCGTCAAGTTTGTATCACATCAAAGCTCAGTCGTTCAGGACACATTCTGACCTGCAGCGAGACGATCGGAGGGTACCCATCCAGCATCATGGTAATGACCTTCGCGGGTGCTAGGTCTAGAGGGAGCCGTAAAGGGAACCCTTGCCGGTAAAGGACCCCAACAATGAACCCTAAGAGGAAGCCTGAGCCCTGAAGGAACCCTCTACAAGGTTCGCTAGAAGGAACCCTTGAAGGAAGGGGTTTCTGTCAGCATTCAAACTGCTACGTATTAGAGATCTGAAGAAAAGGAAGCGCGATTGCGTGCGGACATTATGTTTTTTAGTTTCACTATACTCAGGAACCCCACTAAGGCGCGTATGGGGCTAGAAAGGCGTTATCGTTCTACACGGTGTACGAAATAGTTGAAGTTCTAGATTCTATTCTAGCCTGAAGCGAGATGGGTGTGATTCTTGGTCCAGAGTTCAGGATGCGGGGTTCAGGAAGCTTGGGATTTCCAGTCGTTGGGTTGATGGGACAAGCTCTCTATTCTCCAAGCTGGTGCCATCTAAAATCCTCAAATCCCTAAGCACGCACTAGAAGATGTGAGTAAACCTGCGCCCTGAGATCCGAAGGCTTCCTTCGAGACCTGTTCGACTTAGCACGCCGACTTCGTGCCCCCAACCTCCGAGAGCAATACAAGCTAACCCATCTTAGTAGACATGCATAAGCATCCCAGTAAACATCCCTGTGCATCTTCAGAGGCCACCAAGGGCTTTTTGAGCAGGAAAATCCACGCTGGACTCCATGCTGTGATGTTCTCAAGACTCCAAAAATTCAAAAAATCACTCAAGGACTGCTCCACGGTTCAGGGATTTTGGGGTTCTTGGTAGTGCTTGCCAGAAACCATGAGTCATCAACTCATTTTGGAGTCTGTGCTGCAGATCGCACGCGGCCGCAGGAGGGTTTCGGGCTTCCGTGACAGATCCTCATCTACTCTGGGCTGAAGGTGTGCAGAAGCCCCTAAACCCAATTCTGCACCGGTGCCTCGCCCCAGGCCTAACCCCAAACCCTACAAGCCCTCGTCCCTAAACACTAAAACCCTGCAGAAACCGCAGACCCCGTAAACTCCAAGCTCGAACCCGTTAACCTGAACTCCTCTTCGCCAGAGCCCCAACCCTCAATGCACCTTGTCGGGGGAAGCAAGAAAGTCCCTCCGCAACATACACTAAGGTACTAAGGGTACTGTAAGGGTCCCTTTAACGCCCCCTTTAAGGGTTCTATAAGGGTACTATGAAGCTACTAAACCTACCAGGGGCTTATTGTTTTCGCCTTATGCTTGTCTACGGGGTCATTGTCCCTTGTCGGGCCTGTAAACAAAAGTAGCCCTATGCCCAAACCTTCTGAACGGCTTACTGCCTTGCGGCCATGGCTGTGCACACCCCGTTCTTCGAGGCGGCAACGGACACTTACCGGCTTTTTCCCCCCAGGAAACCAGAATCGTAGGTCAACCCGCTATTGAAAGATGCAGGATTTTGGATATGCGGTTCGCTAGTACTTGACATCTGAGGTCGGATGTAGGTACAAAACCCTGAACCTGAACCCTACAACTCCTGAAACGTAGCCTAAACCCGACCCTTGAACCCCGGTTTAGGGGTTTAGGGGTTAGAGGTTTGGGGTTTAGGGTTTAGGAGTTTAGGAGTTTAGGGGTTTAGGGTTTAGGGGTTTAGGGCAAGTTTAGAGGTTTAGGAGTTTAGGACCCCATCCGGCGGATCCCAGGGGCCGGAAGCCTTCGTCTGTTCGCAAAGAAAGGGGCTTTCAGCCCGACTCTGCGTTGCTAAGGACGAGGGTAAACGGGCCTTACAGGCTTTTCGCACAGTACTTGGGCCAGCAAAGGTTTTCCCCAGGGTTTTAGAAGTCTTGTATTAAGGACCTTATGACTTATGACGCGTGGTGTCATAGTGCGTCAGTGGGGATGAAGATTCAGGGCTTTGGAGCCTCGGACACGTAGCTGGGAGAAGCCTCCACGAAGGCATGAGAGGAATTGTGGGGCAGCTCTGGCATTGCCACCGTCGTAATGATGACCGATGTTAGCATGCCCCGTCTATTTCCTGCTTCTTTACGTTGTTCTTCTTGTTGTTGCTCCTATTCCTGGTGCTGAGGTGCTGTACTAGACGATGACTTATTCATGGCATTTCTGCACGCACTACTTTTTCACGCCGATAGGGTGCGCTGAGCTACCATCGGGATGCAATTCTTCGTCTCAGGGTTTAGGGTTTACCTGGATCACAAGAGTATGTAGAATAATCGCCCCTTATAGGTGCTGGCCCTCATGTTACCTATGTTTGGACTTAGTAGCTAGGGATATAATCAAGGTAACTATACTGACTAAACTCATCAATCAGTTATCACCCCAATTAAGTTTCTTACACACCTGCTTACTAAGTCTCATGACCCTCCAACTAGACCTTCTGGTCAGATCTTAACCCTAAACCCTATAGATCCCTTTAAGGAATCCTTTACAAATAATTAGATCCCTTTAAGGAAGATCCCTTTAAGGAACTCTATAATCAATAGTTAGATCCCTTTAAGGAACCCCTTATCCTCCCTGAAGTCTCCTCCCTCTAACTCCGAAGGCCTCAGGCCATGCCCAGCTTCTGCGCCTGTGGCGACAGGACCTCGCGTTCTTCGGCCCCGGAGGCGCCTTTAAAGTGGCAGTTTCGGCGGATGAAGCACGGACAGCAGGCCGCCAAGGTCCCAAAGACCAGCAGGATCACACCGATCTTGACCTGTGGGTTGAGGCTTGGGGCGAGGCGTGGGGCTTAAAAGGCTTGAGGGCTTTTTGGGGGGGGGCTATGTAAGGGACGCTGTGATACTATCGGCACCTCGTTTACTTCCCAACCTCCTCAAGCACCCGCTTAAGACCTACTCGAACAATGAACACCAAGCCCTCACTCCCGAACAGCCTGCAAACTACCAAACATTCAACACCTCACTTAAGCTGCCTCCTGCCCCTCAAACCCCAGCTGCACCCCAAACCCTAAGAGCATGTGCCACATAGGGGTCTTCATCTTTGGAATATGGCTTGAGGGGATTTTAAAGGACTATAACTATATAGAATATAGGGGCTCCAAGGGGATAGGAATTACTAACTATTACCACCCCAGGACTGTATAGGGACGATAAAGAGAACTATTCCGGCCCTTACAGTAAGCTCGAAACCCTGAACCCGAATTGTAACTCTGAAAACTCTAAACACCCCGAACCTCTCAGCATGCACCCTCCAAGAATCGCAAAACACCAGGGAAAACCTGGCCTGGGTAGCCGGCGCGAGACCGAAATCGAAAGTTCCTCTGTTGGCGTTTAGGCTTTAGGTTTGGGGTTTAGGGTAAAGAGTTTAGACTTAAAAGTTCACGGCACAGTTGAAGGCTACGGAAAAGTCGCTTGTGGACTTGTTACGGTAGTTCAAGATACAAGATGGACCCTGCCTCACTACAGCCTCGGCTGCGACCTCGAACCCATCAAGGACCCCACAACAACTAGGCTCTACAATGCGACTATGCAGAGGCTTTGCGTTGAAATCGGAAAGGGATATAAGCCCGTAGCCCGAAAGCCTTAAGTGTAGATTTAAAGCCTTTGGCAGCATATCATGCGAAACCCTGAACAGCAGGACTCACGTTATGAAGACCTCATCTTAACAAAAACTGAGCCTCTAGTTTGTGTAACAAAAACTCTCTCACGCGAAGACCCCAGAGCGCTTGGCTTGAAGAAGCCCCCATTGATTATATCACAACATATATCCCAAACCCTATTCTTAATATTCAGGCCCCGATACTAAACCCTAGAAATTAGGGTTTAGGGGTTTAGGGTTTAGGGTCTAAAGCCCAATACTAAACCCTAGAAAAACCCTGCAAAGCCCCATTGTCAAGCTCAGGATTCCGTGCGTCAGCTCTGCTGCCCGGATGTATGGATCGTGCCAGGCCCTCACCGTAATCTCCAAGATGTGGGCAGGGCCGGCCTGGTTCAGGGTCTCTTATAGATGCAAGGCCTTCGGGTTTAGGGTTTAGGGTGTAGGGTTTAGGGTTCAGGGTCTCTTATAGATGCGAGGCCTTCTGGCGCACACTTCTGTAGTAGTGCTGGAGCTTACAGACCTGGCCCACACCCTGAAACCCCAAAGCCCGATGACTTTTTACTTTTTGGGCTCTAGGCCCTAGACCCCAAGCCATTTTCTCTGTTCTAGGGCCACAGGTTTGAGGAATTTGGTGTGTAAGTAGCAGACCAGTCTCATTCTTCGGGAGACTGGCAGAGATTTTGTCCGCCGCGTGAGGCTTTTGGCGTTGGGGGCTCGGTGCTCCGCAATGAGATTGGGGGCTTGGGCCGCGATAACCCTGAACCCTAGAGCCTAAACCCCGAAACCCTAAACCTCCAACGCGAAACCCTGAACCCTAGCGCTATACCCAAAGTCAGAATTGAAGATGTAGGATTGCAGACTTAGGTGGAAGTTGCCTCGTTCTGATTCGGTGGTTTCAAGATCCACTATACCCCTGTCTCCTCGAGCCGACCTGGTCTGCTCTACGATGCAGCAATCCTAACATAGACACGATGCTCTCATGTCTCATAAGGACATGCAGAAGGCGACAAGACACAATAATGTGGACCACATCCACCGACATCCAAACAGTCAGGCCACGGGTCGAAGATTAACGCGGGATGCTGCGAGACCTTATGCTACCTACAACAATGAGGAATTCGGCAGTAGGGTTTATGCTCCCGAGCTTAGCTTCTGAAGCCTGTAATTAGCCCAAACGAAGCCGTAAACAGAGCGTTCAATCATTGCAATAGGGTTTGAAACACAGTGTAATTTCATGATACAGGGAATAAGTTATAAGGGAATTGAATAGGCTTCTTTATTCGGTCTGAAGCTTGGCGACAGCTATCGCCACCAGGGGCACCTCTTCGCAAAGGCGATGGCTGGGCGCAGCGCCCCAGCACATGTCCTTCCTTCGATAGGGTTACTATAGGTTATAAATAATTACCAATACTATTTTTTGGGGGGGTTCCACATTACAATTATAGCATAATAGGCCCCCAAACCCTAGTCTAGTTTTTGAGGCCCCTATGGTTCCCATCCCAGAGACCTTATAAGATAAGGGTTCTGTAAGGGTGCAGGACTGCGCCTTATATTAAACTGTAGTGTATTCCGTGCGTTTGGATCCTACCGTAGTACACCTGCCTTTAACACATCTGCATGATCTTTGGGGCGTCAATCGCCCATGATGCAGGATCGTTCGGGGTGCTAAGGTTTTGGGTGCCTCCATCAGATGAACCCCAAACAAGCCAACCTGAACCCACAGACCCTAAGCCTCAATTCTCCAGTCAATCATGAAAACGCCGCAAACATCGAAACCTAACATCGCAGCATACGTCCTAGATGCTGCGCTGGCAAAACTGCAGCCCCGAAAAGAAACAGCACAACAGACGAATACCGCTGTCCAAACGATCAACCTATCCCCAACCCTTTCTACAGTATAAACTAAGCCCCAAAGCCTGTACACAAAGTCCTTCGCCAGGTCTTTTGCAACCTGCTAACAAAACCTGAACCCTCTGCTACAAAACCCCATGATCTGTAAAATTTGGGATCCCAGAGCAAGGTCTCCTCTGCAAATCACCCTAAACCCTAAACCCTAGAACCCTAAACCGTAATGGATCCATGGATCTTGTAGGTCGTCGGCTCGTAGTTCCTCTGCGGATTGCAGCCGTAGCTCCCCGTGTGGCGCGAGGAGTTTGTCAGGCTATTCGTCGCCTTGGCAATTGTTTTGCTGTTTTGATGGGGGGATCTGTTGTTCACAAGCTTATTTGTGAAGATTCTGAAACTGCTGTAAGAGGTTGTGGAGGGTTTGTGGGTTAAAGCTCGGCTTTATGTGTCATTTTGTCGTGGATTTGTCTTCGGATTGCTAGAGGTTTCATGGGTGGGCATCGTAGGGAAACGCCGAGCTTGAAACCAAAATATATAGGCGAAAAAGCTATTACTTTACCCCTGAACCTCCACGCAAAAGCGCGACACCTCCGAAATCCCGAAGCCTCCCAAAGGTTGAAGACTCCAAACTCAGATACAAGTTCATTTCCCCTCTATCTACCCCCTACATGCCTCATCCCACCCAACACCCTGACCTCTTCAACAATACCAACCCCTTCAAAACCTTAAGCCCCTGAACCACCAAACCACACACCCTTCAAAGTACCGGGTCGAAATGGTGTAAAGTCCACAATGCAGCGCCAAACCTCGATAAAGCTCTACATGGGGTATGGGGTGCAACACAAGACATCCATACCCGGGGGTCTCTATCGTAAGGATCCCACGATTCCTTCTCTTCTGAGGTTCCCATGTAAAGTCTACATCAGCCGATGTCCTTTCAGCGCCAGGGCCAAAGCCCTCAAGTTGTCAAGAAAGCTGATTTACATGTCTGGAGCATTAAGAACTGTATCCGCTGAGTCCTCACATTATTAGTTATAACTCACGATGCCGTACGCCACCACTCTAATTATTAGGCTCATCCATAACACTCTGCAAACCCGATGCAATGCTATCAGAGCCCTCTTATTTTTAGCTCGCCATATGTAACCCCATTAAACAGCCATGGGTCGAAGTGGTGAAGCGTCCACGCCTCGCCATCGAAAGATACTGCGACACAAAGGTCCACCTCAGAACTCTTTCACTCTTAATATTGGTCTGCGAAATTGGAATACGGCTTTGGGGGGGGGGTACATGGTTGAACAGGTATATAAATAGCAGGGTGAAACAATTCCGGGCTATACAGACCTCTGTCGATATATAGGGTTTCAATCCGAGTGTTCAGGTGTTGAAGGTTTAGGCCTCGGGTTCGGGTCGTTCAGTCGTTGCCGGCTTGTTCTTTACGGCTTGCAGGAATTAGGGGTCAGTCCCTACCTCGGGTAATACCCTAAAGACCTGGCCTAAACCCTAACCCCTATTACGCGAGATCTCAAATCCTCGCCCCGGCAGCTTGGTTGGGGCGTCGTGTTTACGGCCAAACCCTGAGCCTAGACCCTCAACCCTTGAAACCTAACCTTATAGACCTCAAACCTTCAACCCAAAACCCTTAAACTGTAACCTTATAGACCCTAAACCCTCAACCCTTAAGCAGTAACTGGTAGACCCTGAAGCAGGTCGGCACAGGGAGCTGAAACTGCTAAACCCTCGGAAGCTTACGAGCTTAAACTCTCAAGAAACGGCCTACTAAACAGCTGGACAAATAGAGGGTTTAGGGCTTAGGATTCAAGGATAGGGTTTGGCCCAGAATATGCTGTTGCAATTCCGAGAGGGCTAAGGAAGTTTGAGCTTGGAGGGCAGAGAGTGGTGCAGAGATTCAGAGGTCAGGAGTGTGGGGTCTCTTGGTTAAGCTTCTGCCGCTCATGATCAAGTTTTGGGGCAGGGACTCTCTACAACTTGGACAGCCAACAGCATGTCGTGTGTGTAGATGCATACTCGAGAACCATGTTTTGGAACCAAGAAAACCATGCATTTTTGGCTCCAGGTACGTCTCGAAACCCTTTAGACGGGCCCTTTGTGGTCTGGGCTGCACAAGTCCGTGCGACCAGTCGCCCCAACGCCGAACCCCCAACTTCAAGCCCCAAACCCTTAGAGCCAAACAAACTAAACTAAACCACCCACCGAAGTTAGCTCTAAACACACTAGACCCTAAACCCCTAAACCCAGAAACCCTGAACCCCTACAACCCTAAACCGTAAACCCTAAACCCCCTAAACCCCTAAAACCTAAACCCTCCACCTGCTCTTAATTGAATCCCCGGGGCCAGCTTGTGGGCATGGTGGCAGGCACCGGGCCGCTTGTAGACCCCGTGGCTCGTCCCGAAGCAGTGAGTCCTGAAAGGAGGGTTTTTACTTAATTAGGGAGCAGTTGAGTCCTAAAAGGGAGGGGCTTAGAATCCTGAAAGGGAGCAGTTGAGGAAATTTTAGTTTATAGGGTTTGGAGTCCTGAAAGGGAGAAGCTGAGGAATTTTGAGTTTATTGGGTTTAGAGTCCTGAACGAGGTGTTGAGGACTTCATGTGCTTAGTTGCTGAATTAGATTCATAAGGCCGCCGAAAAGTTGAAATGTTCAGTTCTATCGGGGATTATACTATGTCGAAAAGTGTAGGATGTATTTAGTGCTTCCAGGTTTGGGTTTGGGGAGGTGTAGATTCTCGGGTTTGGCGCTCGAGATGTGGGCTTTGGGTCTAGGCTCATGGCGATCCCAACGTTTTGAAAACGCCCTCGTTTAGCCTTAATTATTGTCAGTAAGCCTTAGTCACAGGTCCTGTCAACAAAAACACTCCGAAAAGTGATTACGAATCCCAAAGCCCATAAACCCCTTACTAAACCCAAAGCCCCTAAACTCGACGCCCCCAAAGCTCTAACTTTGAAACCCTAAACCCGAAATCCTAAGCCTTGTCCTCAACCGTGGGCCCAGGGATCTCCAACCATGGACCGTAAGTCCCGAATCCAAACATCGAAACCCCTCAACCCTGCTGCGATCCTGATTAAAAGGCTTTACTTTAAGTTATCATAATCAGGAAACCCTACAATTTACTAGAATTATTATGGTAAGTAGTATGGTTTCCTTAATATGGTAACTTAAAGTAAATCCTTCGATCCCTATTATTGTATCTTAAATTAAACTCCTTACTCAACTTCACATCCCTAAGTCCCAAGCCCTCTACCCTGAGCCCTCGACCCTGGAACCCCATAACCCTCTGCACTGTACACCCCAAGCATTATAAACCTTTAACTCGACGTCCTCTAAAAAAAAAGCGAACGCTTCCGTGATGCTTAAAGCACCTGGGGGCTTAGCAGGGGGTCACTAAAAGGGCTACAAGTGCCCTAAACCCAACCCTTTTCTAAACCCTAAAGCCTAAACCCTAAACCCAACCCTTGTCTACACCCTAAACCCAACCTTTTTTCTAAACCCTAAACCCTAAACCCAACCCCTTTTGTAAACCCTAAGCCTCTCTGAGCGAATCCCAACGAAACCAGGCCTCGGCTGCGGAGCCTGGCCCACTGTCGGGAAGTCATAGACCTGCGAAAGAGACTCCAAACCCTTTAGAAAGGGCTTTGGGGTTTAGGGTTTAGGGGTTTAGGGTTTAGAGTTTAGGGTTTGGGGTTTGGGGTTTAGGGTTTGGGGCTTAGGGTTTAGGGTTTGGGTTTTTTTTTTGGGGGGGGGCTTAGGGGTTAGGGTTTAGGTAGAAAGCTTTAGGGTTTGGGGTTTAGGGGTGTATGGTTTCGAGTTTTGGGGCTATTACTGTGGGGTTTACCGTCGGGAATAGAGGGATCCTGCACATGATTTAAGATCTACTCTTCAATGAAAGGGCGTTGGCGTGTCTGTGTTGGTTCTTGGGCTCAGGGTTTTGAGTGCTGGGTCTGTAGGACTTGGGCTGAGGTTTGGGCCGGCCTGTTTAGGGTTTAGTTAGGGTGCTGGTTTCAGGGTTTTGGTTGTTGGAACAAGTCTGGCAAGAAATACTGAACCGCTTCGCCAAAGCCCTAGATAAACCTCTATTCCCCATTCCCTGAACCTACAAACACATGTCCCAAAAGCCCCCAAGCCCCAATCCTACACTCGTAAAGCCCCAACCGTACCTGGCCCCCCAATCTACCCCATTTAGCCTCTATTACAGACCATAATGGCTTGATTAAAGCATACTTGGGTGTCCTCAACCCTAAATACATTCTAGCGCGGACACGACATATAGTAAGGGCTTAATTAAAGGGCTCCTAAACCCCCAAGCCAGAAACCAAGAATCCTAAACCCTAGACCCTCAACCCAAAACCGCCCAAACTCGGAATCCTGAACCCCAGACCCTAAACTGCCCAAACTCGGAAAACCCTAAACCCTAAACCATCATGAACCCTAAACGCTTTATAGCTCACTTATAGATCCTTTTAAGGGCACCCTTATAGATCCCTTTAAAGGGTCCCTTACAGATCCTTTGGGGTGAGCCCGGGGGCCAGCGGCAGCGGGTCCAAGCTGATGTTGGACTCGAGGCCGCCGCCTTCTATCGTTTAGGGTTCAGAGGTTCCTGAGGGTGCCTTTAAGGGCTCCTTTAAGGGATTTATAAGGGTTACTATAAGGGTACTATGGGTTCAGGGGTTTCAGGGTTTGGTGATTAAGGGCTTTGGGTTCAGGGTTTGTTTTTGTATCTGCAATGGCTCCGTGTCTACTCCGCACGCAAAGCAGGTCTTGAGCCCGCCACCTGGGCCTACACTACAGCTTCGTTTAGGCTTCAGGGTTCAGGGTTTAGGGCTTGGGGGTTTAGGGTTTAGAAGTTTAGGGTTGTTTTAAGGTTGTGGCTTTGTTATGGCCATAAAAATGCTTTACCCAAAACCCCTTAACCTAGGAGTTCAGGGTTTAGGGTCGAGGGCTTGGGGGTTTAGGATTTTTGTACTCTTAAACCACAAAACCGAAACCCCTTTAACCCGAAATGCCAGTAGGCATCCCTCAAGCCTATAGCAAGTTCCCAAGTATAGTATACGTACCTGGACCATCAAAGGACGGATGCCACGGGCTTCAATACGAGTACCAGAGACAAATATCAGCCTGCCTACAGACCTAAAGCCCTGACGCCTCAACACCCTCCCTAAGGGTCCAAGTACCCAACTAGTAGGGTTTCAAGGTCCGAAAACCTGTCAGAGTCTGGATTTCAATACCTGAAACACTACTGTTTATGTACTTGGACGCTTTCGGCCTAGCAAGCCCCAAACCCTATTCATTCCCTAAACCCCAATAATCCATAAACCCTGAACATCCCTAAACCCTAAACACTAGACTCCTTTAACGTAGTTGCTGAGTTCACAAGCCCCTGAAAAGTGTACACTTTTAGTTTTATAGTGGGTAATATTATCCCAAAAAGTGTAAAGTGTTTCCACCCAGCTACTAAGTTAATGACCCGGGCCTGACGCCATGAGAAGAAAGCCGGCACGGGGCGCCTTGCCAGCAGGTGAAGCGAGCTCGGGCAGGAGGGTGTTCAAAGGGTTTGTAGGGTTTACTAGGGAATAGGGTTTAAGGTTTAGGGTTTAGGGTTTGTAATATAAGGGATTTAACAATTAGAAGAGGGTTTTGGGGTATATTATACCATAGCCATATTAATGGACCCCACAATAGTATTGGTGGTTAGTTAAGCTATGTTATAGGGTCTTATTAGGGAACAGGGTTTCAAGTTCAGGGTTTGGGGTTCAGGGCATTTCAACATTCTAGTTGTTCAACAGACTACTCGAAAATTAATCGTTTTTGAAATTTACTGTTTACTTAGGTCTGACATTCTCCACAGAGTCCCAAAGCCCTCAAAATTCTGAACTACAATCCCTTGCCATACTGAATCTGAAGTCCTGAACACAGCCAAACCAAACTTAAAACCCAAAAGCCCTCAACCCAAAGAGCCAACGGTCTAAAACCCTAAACCCTAAACCCAAAATCCCTAAACCCAAAGAGCCAACGGTCGAAATTTCTCAAACCCTAAACCGCTCCTAAGACCCGAGAGGCCTCGTCCCAGGAAGGCAAAACCTCGTCGTCCCACTGATCCCTTGGGGATAGTTGTCCGCGCCAGTTCGCCTCCCAGCTCAAAGCGGGAGAACCCGAGTTTGATGTTAGGGATTAGGGGTTTGGGGTTGAGTGTTTCGGCTTTGGGGCTTGAGGGTTTAGGGTTTTTAGAGTGTAATAGCCTTTTGTGGGTTTTGGACCATTAAGTTTGGGTAGCAGTTGCCGACGAGGTGGCCCATAAGACATAAAAACGAGCTGCGCACCAAACCCAAAACACAGACATATACTCGCCAGCGGAACCCGGATCCTGGTCCCTGAACCCCTGGATCCTGATTTTCAGAAGATGATCTTACCAGAGAGCCCAATACCCCTTAATTGAGGAATATATGGGTTAAACTATATAGGGATTCATATTATGATTTAAGCTATACTCCTTAATTCCCTTATAGAACCCTTATAGATCCCTGTAAGGAGCCCTTTTAAGGAACCCTAGGTATTCCTTAAGTAGGGGAATCTTGGGCTTGCTGGGATTTTCCATGCAGGAACTGCCCCAAAGAGCTGAAAAGTCGGAGCCTCTACCATGGAGCAGTTGTTGTAGTAACCTGAAGTCTGGTTTAGGGGTTTAGGGGTTTAGGGGTTTAGGGTTTAGGGGTTTAGGGGTTCAGGGGTTCAGGGTTTAGAGTTTAGGGGTTTAGGGGTTTAGGGGCTTAGGGTTTAGGTTTTCGTGCTTAGGCCTGAGCTGGATCCAAGTAGCTCTACATGGAGCAACTGAAGGCTGGCGATGGCTAGCGGCTATATGCAGTTGGTTAAGAAAAGTAAGGCAATCAACATTGTCTTGAACAAAGCTAACATACCGGCACACCCGAAGTTACCTACACGCAATCTAGCACTACCCGCGAAAGTAGATGTAACCACGGAAACGAACTGACAGGCGCTATGCGACATACGGTTGATGAAATAAATCCTGCATTATCCATGAGGAATATACCATAAATTCCCATGGTCTAGGGCCATGAAGGTACTGCAGGCTTTATATCATCGATGGTCGGGTTTGGGGCTCACAGGGTCACCGTCCTCTGATATGAGGATCGCTAAACCCTAAAGTCTAAACCTCCCTACTTGGAGGATCATAAAAGGGCTCCTTAAAGGGATCTAGTTATAGGGTTCCTTAAAGGGGTCTACATGGGTTTAGGGTTTAATAATCTTCTTGGAGGACCAGGGGACTTAGTAAGTAAGGTTATAAGTACCCTAATTGGGGGTTATACAGCTACCTTAACTATGACCCTAGTCACTACGTCCCAGGACCCTTTAAGCAGACCCCAAACAACTCAACATCTCGAGGATGGGGAGGAGGTCCTAAAAGCCAGGACGTTGAAAGCAATGCTCTGCTCTTCCTTCCTATAGGCCAAGAAATCTCTTTCTGGGTCTGGGTTTGGGGTTCCGGGTTCAGGGCGCAGCATTCAGGATTTTCAGCTGAGGGTTCGGATGTGTGTCCGGGAACAGCCTTTGTTGGCTTGAGGATGTCCTGCGACGGGCCTCGGATTTCTGTGCTTTGGGGTTTGGTTATAGCGCTCATTGATGGAGATCCGTCAATCGCAGAAGGCAAGAACCGGCCTCTGTAAAATCCCTAACATTGTTAACAAGATGCCAAGTGGTTTAGGAAATCAAAGGCTTAACCCGAAGCTTTAACATCTAAAACCAAGCCTCACAATGCAACCCTGAAACCCGACTACCCAGGCTCAGAAGCCTCAAAAGAACGCCACCATCAGCTGCTTCGAAGAAAAGCAGAGCATGAAACATGCGAGCCCAGGAGCAGGGTAGCTCAACACGACCCCGGTAGCTCAGCGGTTTGTACTCCTGACAGGGCCCACCATTCACCACAGGAAGTGTCATATTCCTTTCAATCGCCCCCAAACTCATAGAGCCCCACAGAGACCGACGAAGGCCAATAAAATCTTATGAGGCCATAGACATAGACGGCAAACCAAAACCATTCACTGTAGGGTGTAAACTTGAGGCTTTACGGTTTACGGCTAAAGGCGGCCTGCAGGGCTTACAGGACGTACGCGTACCCACGAATGTAAATGCAGGGTTGGTTTTCAAGCGACCAGCAGCCGTGGTAGCTTTGGCTCCGACTTGTTCGTGGGTTTAGTATTTCTGGTTAACCTAAACCCCCAAACGCCGACCTTTCTAGGGCTCCTTATTCACATTTCTTTATGTAAATTCGTCAGAATGTATGTCAAGGTGGCGGCTGAAGGTACAAGTTCCTCAGCCTAGACCCCCCAGCTACCCTCTAATATACCCCAAATACCTGCTGTTAAGGGCCATAAGGGCTCCACTAAAGCCCTAAACCCTGAACCCTAAACCCCCGGCCATTGGGGTGTCCTGGAGGTTGAGGTTGCAAGCTACTATTTGCTTAAGAACCCCCAAAAAATAAAAAATATATTCCTTATGGGGGTAATATAGGGATTATTATTTTTATTTTTTGGGGGCTTCTTAAGCAAATAGTAGCAAGGGTTTCAGGTTGAGGGTTGAGGGCTCAAGGCCGTGGGGGCTGGGTTCAAAAGGACGCTGATTGAGGTTGCCCTATCTGTAGCCGAAAAGACCTACCCTTTTTGAGGGTTCCTTCATATGATTTCGATATATACTTCCTTAAAAAAGTAGGTCTTCTCGGCTGCAGGTATACTTCTAGCCCGACTTACAAGCTTCTGACTGCGTCCTAGGACGCGTCTGGGAACCCTTAAAGGAAGCCCCAGTGCAGAACCCATACTACCCTTAGAGGAGCCCTATTATGGAACCCCATAGTACCCCTATGGGCCCTACTTGGAGGATCATGGGACTTAGCAAGTATGGTTATAAGTACCTTAATCGGGCTTATAAATATTATAAGTAGAGTTACATTGATTACAAGCCTCGTTGCTAAGTCCCATGACCCTTCAAGTAATACGGACCGCTTGAGCAGCTCGTGCTTGGTCTCATTGATCCCCAAACCCACAACCGCCTCAACCCTCTTGGTAACACCTATAGGTCTAGGGTAGCTCCGAAAAGCTCTCAGCTAATCCAATAAAGAAAAGGTCCACCTCGATTCCGTAGCCATCCTCGGAGTCTGAGAAGACCCAGTCATCCTCCCGGAGTTTCAGATTGCGAAAAACATGCATGGCTGGGGCTCCTTATGATGATTTCCTGATCTACATCTACTTAAGTATGTGTATATATATATACATACATAAGTAAGTTATATATATATATGTATATTGTACATTAGTAAGTATATATATATATATATATATATGTATATACATATATGTATACATACACACACACACACACGTGAAGAAGGTATTTGGGTTGTGGCTAGCTTCTGTCTCACGACTCCACCTGATTGGGGCTCAGCTGGGGGTCCCAAAGTAAACTCAAGCAAGCATACTATCGAGAATTTACCTAGAAGATGTTGGGTGACAGGATTTACCGCTTCCATCACACAGGTCGCAAGAATGGGGGCTGTAGAACTTATACAGTTTGGTTGCATTTGGGCCGGGGCTGATCTCATGGGTGGGCGATGTAATGCTGGGGCTGTTGCAATAACGTTCTCCTTGCATATGCGATTCTCAAGCTATGGTAGGATGGTTAGGTTTGAGGCCTCGCCCTGGAGGTCCTACAAAACTAAGTGTTTGGAAGGGGGCAGGGCACAACACTTGCATCATTACAGCCGTGCCGATCCGATCGATCGCACCTTCGAGTACGACATGAACCCTCAAGCCTCAACCCCTGAACCCCCAAAAGCAGTGATGCCTACCGAAACTTCGGCTCCTCCTCTGTCGGTTCCAAGCTCGATCGCAGCGTGATGGGCGCGCTGCCCGCCTGCGTCGGAGGCAGCGACGCCAGGAGGTTGACCTCAAGGGCCACAAGTGGCTAAAGTGTGCCACCATCCGTGCTCACAACGATGCTTACCCAGACTTCCGGGAGGATCCAAAAAGTAGATCCCTTAATGGGGGTTCCTGTAAAGTACCCTTAGGGGTATAGGGCCCCAAATTACGGGACCTACTTTCTAGATCCTCCCGGGGGTCTGGGTATGCAGCAATCGTTGTGCCCAAATCAACGTCGACGCATTACATTCATTCAATCTACAATAGGTCCGAAGTCCTCAGTATCAGCCCAGTATGATCAAGCTCGCACACAAATCCTACTTATACTCCCAAACCCCAAACCCCAAACAGCCCAAAAAAACATAAACCCTCCAAACCCATACCCCAAACCCTCAACGAATCAGGGTCTTCCGTTAACCTTTGGGGTTCCTGCCACGGCCAGGAGTTCGGGGTCGTGGGGATTTGAGGTTATATAGGCTTCATGGATTTTCTATACTCCATGGCATTTTCAGGGATTTAGATGGGTTTACAAGGGTGTTGTTAAGGCTTTGCGTAAGTAGTCTCAACATAACAAACGCCAAAAATGTAGACTCACCATAATTCCTCTACACAGCGCTCGACCCAAATTCCAGAGCCCGAAGATAAGCCCCCCAGCCAGAGTCCCTGAACCACAAAATCCTTGACCTCACTGACGTTCCCAGAGCGCCCTTGAAAACTACAACATCCGTGAAAGGCTGCAAAAGCCTCAAACCTTCAACGGAACCCTAAACTCTGAACCCTACAACCCCTAAAACTCCTGAACCCCAAACCCTGAACCCCTGAACCCTAACCCGCCCCACACAAACGCTTGGAAGCCCTCAGAAAGCCAAAAGGCCTGAAGCTGCTCCATCCGTGGTCGATCTATGTCCTGCGGGGTTTTCGGGTTCCTTTAAAGAAGGCCTTAGGGTTTGGGGCTTAGGGGTTTGGGGCTTGGGCTTTAGGGTTTTCGGGCCAATTTAAAAAAGGATTTAGGGTTTTGGGAGATTGGCTTTAGGATTTCGGGTTCCTTTAAGGAAGGCCTTAGGGTTTGGGGTTTAGGGGTTTGGGGCTTGGGCTTTAGGGTTTTCGGGCCAATTTAAAAAAGGATTTAGGGTTTTGGGAGATTGGCTTTAGGATTTCGGGTTCCTTTAAGGAAGGCCTTAGGGTTTGGGGTTTAGGGGTTTGGGGCTTGGGCTTTAGGGTTTTCGGGCCAATTTAAAAAAGGATTTAGGGTTTTGGGAGATTGGCTTTAGGATTTCGGGTTCCTTTAAGGAAGGCCTTAGGGTTTGGGGTTTAGGGGTTTGGGGCTTGGGCTTTAGGGTTTTCGGGCCAATTTAAAAAAGGATTTAGGGTTTGGGGTTTGGGCTTTAAGGTTTCGGGTTCCTTTAAGGAAGGCCTTAGGGTTTGGGGTTTAGGGGTTTGGGGCTTGGGTTTTAGGGTTTTCGGGCCAATTTAAAAAAGGATTTAGGGTTTTGGGTTTGGGCTTTAAGGTTTCGGGTTCCTTTAAGGAAGGCCTTAGGGTTTGGGGTTTAGGGGTTTGGGGCTTGGGCTTTAGGGTTTTCGGGCCAATTTCAAAAAGGATTTAGGGTTTGGGCTTTAAGGTTTCGGGTTCCTTTAAGGAAGGCCTTAGGGTTTGGGGTTTAGGGGTTTGGGGCTTGGGTTTTAGGGTTTTCGGGCCAATTTAAAAAAGGATTTAGGGTTTTGGGTTTGGGCTTTAAGGTTTCGGGTTCCTTTAAGGAAGGCCTTAGGGTTTGGGGTTTAGGGGTTTGGGGCTTGGGCTTTAGGGTTTTCGGGCCAATTTCAAAAAGGATTTAGGGTTTGGGCTTTAAGGTTTCGGGTTCCTTTAAGGAAGGCCTTAGGGTTTGGGGTTTAGGGGTTTGGGGCTTGGGCTTTAGGGTTTTCGGGCCAATTTAAAAAAGGATTTAGGGTTTGGGGTTTGGGCTTTAAGGTTTCGGGTTCCTTTAAGGAAGGCCTTAGGGTTTGGGGTTTAGGGGTTTGGGGCTTGGGCTTTAGGGTTTTCGGGCCAATTTCAAAAAGGATTTAGGGTTTTGGGTTTGGGCTTTAAGGTTTCGGGTTCCTTTAAGGAAGGCCTGAGGGTTTGGGGTTTAGGGGTTTTGGGGTTTGGGCTTTAGGGTTTAGAGTTCCTTGAAGTAAGGCTTTAGGGTTTTCGGGCTCCTCTAAGGAAGGCCTTAGGGTTTGGGGTTTCCTTAGAAATGGGTTTAGGGCTTAGGGTTTACTGTTTAGGGGGTTCCCGAGGGTCCAAATACTCAAATTGTAGGGCTTTAGCTCCCGAAATCCATACTCTAACTCTACATGGTCTTTGGCCAAACCCTACTATTTGGTCACTTGGACCCTTAGACTTTAGGGCTTGGGGGTTCCTTTAAGTAAGGGTCTAGGACTAAGATTTCCTGCAAGTAAGGGCTCAAGTTTAAGGAAACGATCCTTTGAGTAAAGGTTTAGGGTTCCCTGTAAGGGTACCTTTAAGGGTTTGGGTCTTGCTACTTCAATTACTACCGCAGGACGAAAGTTCGCCATACAACATGAAGTTGAGAGATCACCACATGTTCACCCCTGTTCCCCCGTAGAATCCTAGCACAACCCCGCAAAGCTCTCCGCCGGAAACTATATAATAGTATAAATTTATTCCCGGAAAGTAATTACTCCGCCACGCTGGCCACGTAAAATGGGTCTTGGGGCTCTCCGCCTCTCCGCGGCATACATCTATGTTATAATAGCTGCATGTCGAAACTTTCGGCCCGGTGGTGATTCTGGAATCATGGCTGATCCTCCCAACCAAGCCAGGACATGTGGCTTTAAGGTCTTTGAGGCAGTGTCATTTGCTGAAAAAAGGGTGACGGCAATGCATGCCCGGTACTAAAGTTTCGTCGCATTCGTTAGCAACACTGAACGGAGTACGCAGTGGATGTCGTTATCTTTCCGCAATGCTGGACTGCAACCCCGAATTGCCCGCTACCGCAGGACGAAAGTTCGCCATACAACATGAAGTTGAGAGATCACCACATGTTCACCCCTTTTCCCCCGTAGAATCCTAGCACAACCCCGCAAAGCTCTCCGCCGGAAACTATATAATAGTATAAATTTATTCCCGGAAAGTAATTACTCCGCCACGCTGGCCACGTAAAATGGGTCTTGGGGCTCTCCGCCTCTCCGCGGCATACATCTATGTTATAATAGCTGCACGTCGAAACTTTCGGCCCGGTGGTGATTCTGGAATCATGGCTGATCCTCCCAACCAAGCCAGGACATGTGGCTTTAAGGTCGGGGTGAGGCAGTGTCATTTGCTGAAAAAAAGGGTCACGGCAATGCATGCCCGGTACTAAAGTTTCGTCGCATTCGTTAGCAACACTGAACGGAGTACGCAGTGGATGTCGTTATCTTTCCGCAATGCTGGACTGCAAGCCCCGAATTGCCCGCTACCGCAGGACGAAAGTTCGCCATACAACATGAAGTTGAGAGATCACCACATGTTCACCCCTGTTCCCCGTAGAATCCTAGCACAACCCCGCAAAGCTCTCCGCCGGAAACTATATAATAGTATAAATTTATTCCCGGAAAGTAATTACTCCGCCACGCTGGCCACGTAAAATGGGTCTTGGGGCTCTCCGCCTCTCCGCGGCATACATCTATGTTATAATAGCTGCACGTCGAAACTTTCGGCCCGGTGGTGATTCTGGAATCATGGCTGATCCTCCCAACCAAGCCAGGACATGTGGCTTTAAGGTCGGGGTGAGGCAGTGTCATTTGCTGAAAAAAAAGGGTCACGGCAATGCATGCCCGGTACTAAAGTTTCGTCGCATTCGTTAGCAACACTGAACGGAGTACGCAGTGGATGTCGTTATCTTTCCGCAATGCTGGACTGCAAGCCCCGAATTGCCCGCTACCGCAGGACGAAAGTTCGCCATACAACATGAAGTTGAGAGATCACCACATGTTCACCCCTGTTCCCCCGTAGAATCCTAGCACAACCCCGCAAAGCTCTCCGCCGGAAACTATATAATAGTATAAATTTATTCCCGGAAAGTAATTACTCCGCCACGCTGGCCACGTAAAATGGGTCTTGGGGCTCTCCGCCTCTCCGCGGCATACATCTATGTTATAATAGCTGCACGTCGAAACTTTCGGCCCGGTGGTGATTCTGGAATCATGGCTGATCCTCCCAACCAAGCCAGGACATGTGGCTTTAAGGTCGGGGTGAGGCAGTGTCATTTGATGAAAAAAAAGGGTCACTGCAATGCATGCCCGGTACTAAAGTTTCGTCGCATTCGTTAGCAACACTGAACGGAGTACGCAGTGGATGTCGTTATCTTTCCGCAATGCTGGACTGCAAGCCCCGAATTGCCCGCTACCGCAGGACGAAAGTTCGCCATACAACATGAAGTTGAGAGATCACCACATGTTCACCCCTGTTCCCCCGTAGAATCCTAGCACAACCCCGCAAAGCTCTCCGCCGGAAACTATATAATAGTATAAATTTATTCCCGGAAAGTAATTACTCCGCCACGCTGGCCACGTAAAATGGGTCTTGGGGCTCTCCGCCTCTCCGCGGCATACATCTATGTTATAATAGCTGCACGTCGAAACTTTCGGCCCGGTGGTGATTCTGGAATCATGGCTGATCCTCCCAACCAAGCCAGGACATGTGGCTTTAAGGTCGGGGTGAGGCAGTGTCATTTGCTGAAAAAAGGGTGACGGCAATGCATGCCCGGTACTAAAGTTTCGTCGCATTCGTTAGCAACACTGAACGGAGTACGCAGTGGATGTCGTTATCTTTCCGCAATGCTGGACTGCAAGCCCCGAATTGCCCGCTACCGCAGGACGAAAGTTCGCCATACAACATGAAGTTGAGAGATCACCACATGTTCACCCCTGTTCCCCCGTAGAATCCTAGCACAACCCCGCAAAGCTCTCCGCCGGAAACTATATAATAGTATAAATTTATTCCCGGAAAGTAATTACTCCGCCACGCTGGCCACGTAAAATGGGTCTTGGGGCTCTCCGCCTCTCCGCGGCATACATCTATGTTATAATAGCTGCACGTCGAAACTTTCGGCCCGGTGGTGTATCCACCGGCTTGCTTTGTTGTGGGAGGGTTGAGGGCCGTAAGGTTGAGGGTGTGGCTTCAGCTTGACGTTTAGGGGCTCGAGGATACTTTACAGACTCAAGGGGAACAACACGACAGACATCCCAAAGCCCTAAAAACATAATCTCAGTGTCTCAGAGAGATGCTGTTTGCAGGGAGCGGGTTTTGTACCTAAACCCTAAATTCTAAACCCTAAACCCTAAACCGTCGGCTCCTGAGGATCGTTGAAGGCTTTTTTGTCACGACAGCAAGTTCCCTGAAGGGGTCGGTCGAGGAGGGTTTAGGGTTGAGTTTAGGGCTAGAGCTTGCGATAGGGCCCATGTAAACTCAGGAGCCCGATGTCGATCTAGGCTCATAAGTGAACGCGGCCTTGGCTACTTTGGAGTTAAGGGCCATCGGGGCAAGGTCGAGCTCAAATGTATTTGTTGGTGACAGTCACAAAACCACTTGTTATTCACAGGTTTAGGGTTTAGGCCAGTCCTGCCAATGCTCCACCTCTGCATCGTAGTCTCGAACCTGTCGGTGCGTGCATCTCTGTGCAGTTCAGGGGTGCAGGAACCTATATGCCGAGCAGCTTTCAGACTCAGCTATACGCCCTGTAAGCTCTAAAATCTCAAACCTGAGCCAGCATAAGCACACCGTATCACCCGGCACCCGAAACTACCCCAAAAGGCCTGAGGGCGCTCCCCCAAAAAAGATGCTCGTATACCTGCCCCGAAACCCCAAGTCCTGCATCCTCCTACTCCGTCGTGCTCAAGCCATCTTGGGGAGTGAGTTCAGCGGCGAGAGAGACACGCACACACACACACACATTCACACTCACAGGCACGCACATGCGCCCCGCGTCGGACATACAAATCTTATTTCAAAAACTTGTCAACAGCCTTCACCTCCCAGCAACACTTCGCCATGAACCCTGACGCCAAAAGTCTGCAAATTTCCTTAACCTAAAACCCCCAAAACCCCAAAATCCTCGAACCCTGAACCTCAACCGCCAAACGCCAGGAAGGAGTTCCCCAAATCCTAATTCCTTGAGCCGGGTGTCGGCTTGCACCCTCTTGTTGAAGAGGGAAGAGAAGAGGAAGCCAAAGCCTCGGCTTATATGGGAGGGCTACTGGGGTTTATGTAGGCCCAGGGTTAACGTACTGGCCGGGATTTGGGCTTTAGGGGCTTTGAGAGGTGAGGGTTAACTAAGGGTTTCATGGGCTACGTACAACGACCGCTAGATGGTTGCAGAAGCGCCGATATCAGCTCGTCCAAGGCTGTCAATCTAGATTTCTACAGTGACAACTGAAAATGAAGGCTCTGCAGCCTGAGGTCATGCCGCGGATTTGGCTCTTGACTGCGGGGTCTGGGGTCGTTTCGGGTTTTCGAGGCGTTCAGAAGGCTTAGGGTGTATGGGCTTAGCAGGGGTAGGCTTTAGGCGGTTTATGTTTAGGCATCAGGGTTTAGTGGGTTGCGGTCGGTGTCTCAACTGTCAAACTACCGGAAACAGTTCCAACAAAGACCTCGTAGCCTAGGTGCCCCTTAATAATAAGGGCACCCTACCCTGTTTCCCCTATTTGGCTTTGAAGAAGGGAGCCCAACAAGAAAAGTGGAAGAAAGCCAACTACTCAGCGACCTCGTAGCCTGCCAGCAAGGCCACCACGCCCAGGCAGACGGTGGCCACAAATGGCAAATTCGGGGCCTTCTTCGTCGGATACCTCGGCTGTTTAGGGTTTAGGGATTAGGGTTGAAGGTTTAGGGTTTTAGGGTTTACTTAACGGATGGGACTTAGTAACTATAGGGTTATAATTAAGATAACTATACGTATAATTGCTCATAGCCCCGATCAAGGTACTTATAACCTTACTTACTAAGTCCTATGACCCTCCAAGTAGGGTTTAGGGTTTAGGCCGGCATTCATGCGGATGTAAGGTTCAGGGTCTAAGGGTTCCGGGTGTCGGAGCCCTACAACCCAAAAACTCTAAATCGTGTAAACTCCAGATCCCTTCAGCCGTTTCGGATTAACGGCTCGGGATTCAGAGTTTAAGAACTAAGACCTCGGACTTATACCTACTTGTCGGGTATCATGGGGAACTCAAGTTTAACTTTTTTGGGTTATATAGGGATTATATAGGGACTATACTGCCCAAAAATAAGTTAAAGGTTACCTATCCTACTCTATTACTAGGTAAACAATGTGAAGCGCGGAGAGCGCAAACGAGTAGTCATGCATAGAAAACTCGGCACCAAAGCAGCAGTGGTGCACTCTCCGTCTTCCTATGCCGAAGTTGGGCTCTTCAGAGTCAGAGTATCTCTGCGCAGTGACAGCGGCCAAGGAGGCCATGAATTCAGCGTCGCGGCTGCCCTGCGCAGCAGGCCTGGGCCCCGTTTAGGGAAGAGTAAAGTTTACCCATTTTATGGGCTCCCAAATAGAAAGTCGTAGGACACCCAAGCAAAGCCCCTATAGGGCTTAAAAGTTCAAACTTCCAGAATAAGACGAAAGTTTGGTTTTGGACCAATGCAAGAAGCAGTAAAAGCATCCTTTTTATGGGCTCTCAAACTATTTTCAGTCTTAGGACACCCAAGCCACAAAAGCGGCAAACCAAAAAGATCTCCAAGATCGACCAAGAGGCCGCCTGTACATCTACCAAGCGCCATGGACTTGAGAAGTCAAGCAGCGGCGAGTTGGGGGTGGGGCCCTTCTGTTGCACTCCCTGCACCTTCTTGCATGAGGCCTTTTTTTTGTAAGGGCCATGCACAAGAAGCCATTCACCAGACCATCCCGGAAGCATTCAACTTTTCAGGGGGCTTTGGCAAGAAATGCGCAATCGTTGAAACCCAAACGCTCGCGAGCTCTCTCAGTGTTAGGGTTTAGGTTTAGGGTCTAACACCTGGGTCACCAGCGACAAGAATTGAGGCTTTTGACAAAGAGCTCTTGTCCCGAGGCAGCAGCATTCCCTGCAATGAAGCACATGATGATGTTGGTGAAAACCTGCAGCGAGATTTTCTTGACAAACTGAGCTGAAGCTTTCGCTTGGATTGTAAAGCAACAGAAACATGGGCTGCGGCGGGGATTGTAACAAACCATGAACGGCATTCTCGTAGTCAGAATTCGTGCAAACCGAACAGCAGCAGCCCTTACATGACCGGCGTGCTCCGATGGACAAGCTTATTTCAGATCTGTGGCTTAACTCCGGGTCCCCTTGGCAAAAACTCTTGTTGTCATCGCACTTGCCAAACATCCAACAGAACGAAATAAATCAAACAAACACACACACACACACACACAGATATATACATATATATATATATACATTATCGACATAGGGCAACATAGGGCAAGGTCGGCCCAAACTGTAGTGGCTTCTCAAAAGTAGACTTCCATCCTAAGCCCAGACGCGACCACGCGACGCCGGTCTGAGGGGGGATTGAGGCCTATGATGTGCCGAGTATTGCAGTAGCATTCTGAGAACAAACATGTACTCTGTGCGTGCGTGTATACATCTATACATACATACGTACGTACATACGTATATACATACATACATACATGCATACATACATGCACAGGTGCTGGTATATACATTTATATACAGAAGTATACACTCTTGTCTGTCCATACCTGTTGTCTTTACATAGTTATTTGTCTGTGTACTGGTTTGATGGCTCACAATCACATCAGTTTCAATTATTCGAGAATCTGCAACGGTCCTCGTTCGTAGCAATGGCGAGGAGCAGCCGCACCTTGCTCAGGAGCTGTGTCTCTTGAATAGGCCCAGATAGGCTTTGGGTTTCCGTGCTTATGCGTTCCAGATGTTTTGCGACAGGGCCCAGCCTGGACCCACCAAATATTGTGCCTGTTTGTCTTTCAATGTTGTATTCAGTCTGTAGATCTCCTATCAAAACCCGACTATAACCTGGAGGTACGCCAATTGCAGTTCCTCTGCTCCCTTCATCCTACAAACACGCTGAGCCGGGCAAGTCTTTGGTGCAAATCCACAGCAGTCGACAGCACACAGAGCCAGGTTGTGGCTACAAACTGCCGAACTTTCGCCAATACTAGGAAACCCTACAAGCCCCAAGCCCCGAAACCCCATCGCCGAAAAGCTCATGGAATGCAAAGCCTCTCTATCTGCAGCTAGAAAGAGCAGCCGGACGTCCCAAACATCCAGTGCCCCTTGAGCCGTTTAAGGACCTTCGTTGGTTCCCTTTTCTTCATGGCGGATTTAGGTTTAGGGTTTAGGCTTTACGGCGTCGGTTCACGATATGGCTAATGATCTGAATCTGGGAGCGAGGCAGGTGCCACATCCCACCAAGGAGCCTGTCGGCTTTCGGTCTGGCTTTCGGTAGTGTTGGTTTAGGCTGATTATAGAATTTTCCAATTTTACAATGGCAAACATACGGGCGACTATGACGTTCCAGTTTGGAAAGCTTGTTTTAGGATTTGGTGATGTTGATTGGCCTTGGAATTTGGAACTTAGGTTATTTAAGGCTTTGGACGAGAGGTTCTGGAAGAGAACCCCTGGCTAAGTACAATGTGGCTCTTGGGAGCTGGCAGGTTTAGCATTCACGCATAAACAGATCTCTAGGAGTTTCCGCCTCCAATTCTTCGAAGCTTAAATGTAAGGATTCTTAGGTCCCAAAAGGACCCCCAAGAAGGGACCCCTAGTTTTCTGAGAGTCCAATCCGACAGCTGTCAACGACACCTCTTCGTGCGAAGGCTTCAGCATGCCATGCCTGAAGAAAGGCTTGATCTGAATGCCGTAACTGCCAATCACGTCCAGCCCACCGTTTATGGATTCATAGGGCCTGAACCCTAAGCCACAAACACAAAATCGCCAAAATGCCTGAACAGACCCCTCAGCCTCTTCGTCTTCCAACTCCTCGTCCAGTGCTTTGGACATGGCGCGCGTGACGTCCTCGCCCGAACTTTCTCAAAGGATTTGAGGCTCAAAGTTTCGGAAATCACTACTACGAGGTTGGAAGAATCATCTTATTTCCTTCTATATAAAGATACTGGATCTGAGTGAAGGGTTCGAATATTTGGGCGGCATCAAGGTTTCGAAGCCCAATCGTTGGAGTCGGGACTGGCTTCAGCGTTCAGGCATACCTGTAGCAGGCTGGAGTGAGGCACTTTGAAGGAGGAGTTAAACTTCCGGGGGTCATAGATGTTATAACTTATAACATACACCAGTACAAGGTGTCGTAGATCTGGCAAAATGCAGGTAATTGCAAGTATAAGAATTCGGGTTCCATATTGTGGCCGGGTCGATGGTAAGAAGCTAGGATACCCAGTAACCTAAGAATAAAAAGTCCTCTCTTTTTTGGTATTGCGTAACTTTATAAGGAACCTAGGACTACAAAAAGGGAATAAGGGTACTACTGGGCATCCTAGCTTCGCCAAGAGCCAACACCTCCCAGTCAGTCGCAACTGTTCGGCCAGAGTGAGTCGACCCAAAACCTCAACTTAAGCCTCAATCCCTAACTCGACTTAGGGCTTACGGTTTAGGGACCCAAACCCCTGAATCTAAGCACTAATCCCTAGCTCGACTGTGAATTTCTGGTTTGGGGTGTTAAGATGTCAAAACAGACTGACAGTGACATGTAAGGGAATGCCATCTCCCCAAAGCTTACAACCTCCATTGTAGGGAGCTTGAGGGCTTAGGGGCTTTAAGGGTTTTGGGTTTGGGGGGGCTCCGACTTTTCATTGAAATCCACCCTGAAATACGTCGAACTTCGAAGAACGCACAAGGGCCCAAACTCCCGAATGGCTCGCCTGTCCAAACATTGCAAGCCCCAAGGAGCCCTAAACCCTAAACGCTTAAAGCCTACTTTGGGGGATCATGGGACTTACTACAGCAGGACGAAAGTTCGCCATACAACATGAAGCTGAGAGATCACCACATGTTCACCCCTGTTCCCCCGTAGAATCCTAGCACAACCCCGCAAAGCTCTCCGCCGGAAACTATATACTAGTATATAAGTTTATTCCCGGAAAGTAATTACTCCGCCACGCTGGCCACGTAAAATGGGTCTTGGGGCTCTCCGCCTCTCCGCGGCATACATCTATGTTATAATAGCTGCATGTCGAAACTTTCGGCCCGGTGGTGATTCTGGAATCATGGCTGATCCTCCCAACCGAGCCAGGACATGTGGCTTTAAGGTCGGGGTGAGGCAGTGTCATTTGCTTAAAAAAAGGGTCACGGCAATGCATGCCCGGTACTAAAGTTTCGTCGCATTCGTTAGCAACACTGAACGGAGTACGCAGTGGATGTCGTTATCTTTCCGCAATGCTGGACTGCAAGCCCCGAATTGCCCGCTACCGCAGGACGAAAGTTCGCCATACAACATGAAGCTGAGAGATCACCACATGTTCACCCCTGTTCCCCCGTAGAATCCTAGCACAACCCCGCAAAGCTCTCCGCCGGAAACTATATACTGGTATATAAGTTTATTCCCGGAAAGTAATTACTCCGCCACGCTGGCCACGTAAAATGGGTCTTGGGGCTCTCCGCCTCTCCGCGGCATACATCTATGTTATAATAGCTGCATGTCGAAACTTTCGGCCCGGTGGTGATTCTGGAATCATGGCTGATCCTCCCAACCAAGCCAGGACATGTGGCTTTAAGGTCGGGGTGAGGCAGTGTCATTTGCTGAAAAAAAAGGGTCACGGCAATGCATGCCCGGTACTAAAGTTTCGTCGCATTCGTTAGCAACACTGAACGGAGTACGCAGTGGATGTCGTTATCTTTCCGCAATGCTGGACTGCAAGCCCCGAATTGCCCGCTACCGCAGGACGAAAGTTCGCCATACAACATGAAGCTGAGAGATCACCACATGTTCACCCCTGTTCCCCCGTAGAATCCTAGCACAACCCCGCAAAGCTCTCCGCCGGAAACTATATAATAGTATAAGTTTATTCCTGGAAAGTAATTACTCCGCCACGCTGGCCACGTAAAATGGGTCTTGGGGCTCTCCGCCTCTCCGCGGCATACATCTATGTTATAATAGCTGCATGTCGAAACTTTCGGCCCGGTGGTGTAGTAACTACCCTAAACCCCTAAACCCGAGACTCTGGGGATCATGGGACTTAGTAAGTCAGGTTCTCAGTACCTTAATCGGGGATATAGGCTATTATAAGTATAGCTTCCGTAATACTAGCGCCAGTTGCGAAGTCCCATGACCCTTTGAGTACAGCCTAAACCCTGAAAGCCCCAAGCTACTCTCCACCGAAAAAACGTCCTCTGCCGCATCGACGAGCTGGCCTCAGAAGCTTGCCAAGCCGGTTTAGGGCTTTAGGGTTTTGGGTTTCCTTTAAGGAATCTCCAAGAGATTTTTTCAAGTTCCTTGAAGGAATCTATAAGTGTGAGGTGTAGGGTTTGGGGTTTCGGATTCAAGGGTTTGGGGTCGAGAGTTTATAGGGTTTCGGCTTAAGAGTTTTTAATTTAGAACTTTTCTGTAACCCAAAAGTAGGTAACATAATGGACCAACAACCTTCTAAGTTCAGTTTTCTACAGACTTTTGGGGCCCTAAGCCTATTGTGAGGCCTGAGAGCTTAGACATCAGGTTTCGATGTGTTGAGTGCAACTTGGGGCAACTCCCATTTTGGGGTTCAGTGCCGCGGCCCTCGGCCCAAAACTCGGAAATCCCTACACCCCGAACACCTAAGCCCTAAACCCTGAACCTCCGAAAACCTAATCCCTAGCCGCTATAGGCCCTACATCTCTCAACCCGTGAGCCCAAACCCCAAAACCTGTATTCCTAAAACCCCACTAAACCCTACACCAAGTCCCTAAAGCACCGAAACCCAAAACCCCAAAACCCTCATCCCTAAACCCCAAATCCCACTAAGCCCTAAACCAAATCCCTAAAGCACCCAGAGCTGGGAGCCATGGCCCATCAAGGACGCCGGCTTCAGACTGGGCCGGTCGTCTGGATGCAGGTGATCCTGAGCGTCAGGGTTTAGGGCTTGGGGTTTAGAACAGGGTTTTCAAGGCTTAGGGGTCTTTTAATGGGATCTATAAGGGTTCTATAAGAGTTCGTTTTTAAAGGGATCTAGAAGGGATCTATTCGGGGTTTAGGGCTTAGGGTTTAAGGCCTACAAGGTTTACTTTTTAGGGTTTAGGGTCTATAGGGTTTTGGGGTTTAAAGTCTATAGCAGAGTTTAGGGCTTGTCAGGTCTAGGGTCCGTGAGGCTTAGGGCTATGGGGGTTTAGGGTTTACGGTTTGGGGTGAGGGTTTAGAAATGCTCGGTGTTTGGTGACTTGAGGAGTTTGCGCTTAAGGTTCTTGATTTAGCGGTCTAAGCGGTCTGCGTCTCAGATCTTAGGTGGGATGCGCTTCGGTGGCGAATGTCCTGCTATTAAACTGGAATAAGGGCTTTTGTGCACAACTATATCTTTATGTTCGGGAGAAGTTAAGGCATTGGGGACTCTACAAGGGTGCGTGTAACTACTGACTACTCCGACCATGATACTGCTTTCCAAAATAGGAACCCTTGCAGGAACCCACATGCCCAAGAACGCACAACCAAAACCCTAAACCCTACGCCCCAAAGCCCTACCCCTAAAACACTCCTAAACCGCAAAAAACTCTAAACCCTAAACCCTAAAATTAACCTAAACCTCCAAACCCCTATAAACCCCAAAACCCCAAACCTCTAAACCCTAAACCCCAAACCTCTAAACCCTCCCTAAAACCTAAACCCTAACACTGGGCCGAGCCGCTGGATGCCCAGCCCCGTCATGGCCTGCATGCCTCAGCCGGGTACGCTGCGGGCTTGACCCTGGTGCTTGTGGGACGGTATAAGTATAAGGTTTAGGCGTATTTAGGGTTTAGTATGGTTTAGTATGGCTTAGTATGGCGTAGTATAGCTTAGTATGGTTTAGCGTGGTTTACGGGTTTGGTGTTTGGGATCTAGGGTTTGGATTGAAACGTAGATGCATTTAGGGCCTAGGGTTTAGTCACAGGTCTTCGGGAGTGACACTATGCATTCCGTTTTTGGGGCTTTCGCATTGATGCATCTAATGTGGCCTTGTAGGCCAAGGCGCGCCCACGAAAAAAGAGAGTACATCTGAAATCACCTTCTGGACCTTGCTTTGGCTGTAGACCAAAAACCCTACCTCTGCCAAGGGTAACATGATGGATCCTATGATGTACCTGAAAATGCGCAGGCTTCTTGGGCTAGAAGGTAGACTCTACATCCTGACACCCCAAATCCGAAAATTTAAAACATTAGGGGAGTAGAAATAGCTAGGATTAGGATGCAGAGTGGAGGCTCCAGGACTCTAGGGTTACGTGTCCAGTGTCCTAGGGAAACTGAAGGCTAACCTTTTGGACCATGCGATTTAGTACCCCGGAAAGCTTACAGGCTTCCTCCTCCACTGCAAAGTAGGACTCTAGGCTTCAGGAATTTAGTGCGAGGGTGGTAAAGCCTCGCAAGTACTATAGAGGCCGTAATAATTAGAATAGGGCTCTGGGGCCCATTATACTATATTTATAATAAGGAACCCCAAGATAGTATAGGTAACTATTTAGGCCCCTATAGTAGCTTCTGGATGGAAGCGACTTGGGGCCGAATTAGGTCAACAGCTCAGTGCAGAAACGACCGAAGCCAGTTCCAAGACGGAGAATCTCCACATCAAAGGCCCTCTACGCACCCTCTGAAGCAGCGAAACTGCAAGAACACATGCAAATGTGTATATACATATATATATATATATATATATATATGTCTTTGCATCGGGCTGAGAGAAGGCGAACAAGATACCCACAAGATGCCCGTATCAGAACACTCTCTCCAGACATATTGTTTACCGTTCCCACTTGGAGCTGCGGCGTTGCAGTGGCTTTGGACTCCACTGCCTGCCACTGCAGAATGCGATAAGTGCTCTGGGGAAAATGGCTTAGGGGTTTGGGGTTTAGGGTCTAAGGGCTTTTGTGCTGTGAAGTTAGGGTCGGGGGGTAGATACGCACAGTTCACACCGCACACAGTTCACATCTATGGCAACCGCTGCATTGATTGAGCAGCTCCTCGATGTCTATGTAAGCACTGGTAATAACTAACACACACACACACACACACACCGACCCGCCAGATCGTGGTGACTGCTGAAGATCCCCGCCTGCTTTCAACCCCCTCTTCAGCCTCTCCGGGCCCCACCAAGATGAGGCGCGTGGGCCGCGTGGGTTTTAGAGATAGGGCTTGCTCCTAAACCCGAAGCCCCTGATTAAACCCTGACCCTGCAGCGCTTAGGAGTTTAGGATCACAGGAATCCGAACCCTCAAAAAAACGAAGCCAGCCCCGGCAGAGAGGGCACCGGGTGCCTCCTCCTCAAGCTTCGCGCGCAGCTCTCTCTCCTCTTCAGGTCCCGTGTGGGGTTGGTTTGGAGGTCTCGGAGGCACTGTGAGTTCGGGGTCTATGGATGCCTTCTGCGAACAAAAGCAAGCGACATTAAACCATATATGATATGACCCTAATTAAATTACATTATATGTTGGAGGCCGAGCAGGCTTCGGGTCTACTGCATGCTGTGAATTGATCTATCCTCGGCCCTGCTTCCAGCTAAGGCTCCCTCGCAGTCATACTTCCGGGTCTAGACCTAAGAGTAACCTGGGAATACAAAGCGTGGCCTTTTTGGTTTAAACTAAACCCCCAAAAAAAGGAATAGGGGGCCCTGCTCTGGATGCCAGGGGTTGAAGTTAGAGACCTAAACCCTATCCCAAGCTCGCTCTTGAACCTCGTGGACCTACTTAAAGGGTCATGGGACTTAGTAACTAGGGTTATAATTAGGGTAACTCTACTTATAATTACGTATAACCCCCAAGTAGGGTACTTATAACCCTACTTACTAAGTCCCATGACCCTCCAAGCAGCCGAGGGGCGACTTCCTGAAGGCTGACTACCTTGAACCTCGTGGACCTACACCATCGGATCTCCCCACTAAATCTGCACCCGATATGCTCCTCCGCCTCCTCCTGGGCAGCCTCATCCGCTGCCTCCACCGAAGTCACGCGTTTCAGGGTTTCGGCTTCAGCGATCAAGGTCTGCATAACCCTAAACCTCTAAACCCTACCTAAACCATAAACCCCTAAACCCCCAATAAGGGTTGAGGCTTCAGGGATCAAGGTTTGCATAGCCCTAAACCTCTAAACTCTACCTAGACCCTGAACCCCAAGCCGCTAAACACCTAAACCCTAAAACCGAAACCTCTAAACCCCTACACCCTAAATCCCGAAACCCTGAGCCCTGAACCCTAAGCCCTGCACCCCTAAAACCACAAAGCCCTAAACCCTGAACCAAAGATCGGTACCCAACAAAGCTCCTCCTGGTTTTGAGGCTAAGAGCTCGTCGTGCTGAAAAACGGCGGAGTAGACATAGGGCCCCCCAATAAGGTAGGGATATCCCTATAAAATGCTTATGCCTATGTCCTTTTTGGGTCCCTAAATACAAAGAAGGACGGTGACCTTTGTGTGAGCATTCCGTTTTGCATCTTTTGCCGGAGGTGGAACATAAGTCGAGAAAGTCTATCCCTAAACCCTAAACCCCTTTACTCGGAGTCTTGACGGCAAAAAGTTGTCGCAAGCAGTCCAAGCACCCCCCGGATTCATGTGCCTGAACTCTGCAACATGCACACAGTGGCACGGTTGATGATATAAGTCCTGCATTACCCATGATCGGGAATATACCGTCATTCCCATAGTTTAGGGTCATTACGGTAATGCAGGATTTATCTCCTCAACCGTTCTGCTACTATCTGCTACTAATGCGTGATGCTACTAATGAGTGAGGCCGCTATGAGTCCGGCCATCCAGCCTGAACATTGTATGCTTTGGCTGCATTTGGGAGTTTCCAAATTAGGGTACCTTAATTTGGGGCCCTTATCGTGAGGATCCTACTATTTAGGGTGCTACCTTTGGGTCCCCTATTTTCGGAAACTCCCATTTGGCAGCTTGTAGCTTGAGTTTTGCTACGCGGGTCTATGAGGTTACCCTGAAGGATGCAAAACCGTACAGCCCTCTTCAAACGAGCTTTGGCGTTTTGCATGGAGTTGTGTTAGAAAGATCTCGGCCCAAGAGTGGTGGTCGAGATGGGGGGTACTTGAGGATCATGGGACTTAGAAAGAAGGGTTAGAACAACCCTGATTGGGGTTATACGTCATTATAAGTAGAGTTACCCTAATTATAACCCTAGTTGCTATCCGAACCAGATCTCCAAGTTCGTCAGCCATTGCTGACAGAAGCCTAAGGCCTTACTTTCGAAGAGCTTTTCGGCACGCCAGAATTGCTAGGAGACTGTTAGCTTTGAATATTAGCTCCAGCCGAAAGACTGTCAGACTTAACTACTCGTGCTGTTGCGCTGGGCTTGCTTGCTTAGAACCTTGTTGTGTCGTAGGTGGCTTGGTTCGTCTTGCTACTCAGTTACTCATCATGTTTAAGCTGTCTCCGATCCCACGATCTACTCCAAGTCGAACCCTGGTGCTTTCTGCTGGCGTGCTGTACGGTGGACGCCTACTACAGGGACATAAGATTGATACACTCAGACCCCAATATTACATGCAAAGGCTGAAGGAAACGTTTTCTCTCCGCGAATCCAGCTGGAAGCGGGTGCTGGGGCAGTATGCTTTGGCCCCACACCCGAACATCCTGAATTCTTGGCCACATCATCGGATGTGACCGGAGTAGGATTTGCCAGCTTGCGAGAACAGCTTTCGATTAGGCTTTGCGGGCTCGTGCTCACCTCAGCCCATGGACGAGAACATCCAAAAGTGGGATCGAATACCTGCTAGCCGCAGCCTCTTCATTAAATCCAGCGCCGTGTCCACATTCCGGTCCTGGTCCACCAAAGGCCCCCAATCCTGAGAGTAGTGTCGATATACCCCACCCTCAGCTTATTGGTAAAAAAAATTGGGCATAGTGTGTAGGACGCAATCATCTAGGTTGACGGTGGATGCACTGCGAATGTGACTTAAATTACACATGAGCCCGGTTGCTGTCTCGAAGACTGCGCACTTCAACCCCCATGCTGCCAGAAAACAAACCTTGGTTTGCAAACTTCCGCCAAGAGTCCATCTTCTTGCCATCGAAATCGAAACGATACTCCAGGAAGACTTCATCCACCAGAGCGCTGAGCTCCGGGTGGCGCGCCAGAGCCTCCATGATCGCCAGCTCCGGCCCGCTACGGACGTCCAACCTAGGGTTTAGAGTTTATAGGGGTTTAGGGTTTAGGGTTTAGACCAACCTCTGCCATGCCCAGATACTTCGTGACTACTACCCATAGGCTGCATTGTAGTTAAATTTTGGTGGCTCATATTTAGGATCCTATGAAGAAATCCCAAAAAGGAACTATTATGGATACATCGTGACTACAGCAGCCGCTGCTTCTGCCAGTATTGGCGCTGCCACTGCTGTGGTATTAGTAGCGGTCGCACAAGTAGCAGTAACAGTAGGAGTAGGATGAGAAGTAGTAGTTGTCGTCGTCGTCGGGGTTGTGATAGGAGTAGGAGGCAGAGGAGAAGGAAAAGGAGGATTAGGAGGAAGAGAAGGAGTAGGAGGAGTAGGACGAGCACAGGAGTAGTAGGAGCTGTGGCATATTGCTGTGGCTGCTATTACTGCCACTACCTGGCTAGGCTAGCCCCGGGTAAGCGGCGGCTTTTATCCTAAGGTGGCTGCGACCTAGCCGCTTCACGACCACGTAATCGTCCGGCTTGGCGGCGTAAGGAAGCATGTGCAGAAAGCTACCCTTTTCTGCGAAGATGCCAGTTGCCGTCAATGCACAGTGTGTCTCATTGACAGCCACGTTGTAGAAACGTGTCCGGGCGCCTGGGCAGCACTCTCAAAGTTGAAGAATTCTGCGTGAAATCGCAGCTCCGGACTTCGAAACCGTCAGAAGCCTCAAGCCGAACAGCCCTGCATACTCTACTCTACCCTAAATCCTAAACTAACAAAGAAAACTAGATCCTTAAACCATATCCCTGCATGTAAGGGCTAAGCCTTAAATCAAACTTAACCTAAAAAGGCCTTACCCTGTGGATCTGACCTTTTGCCTTCAAGGTTTGAGACGTGTGGGAGCCCTGGTCCTTGCTTAATGCCTCGAATTTCAGCTTCTGTCTGCGCAATCCCTAGAGGACCCAGTGCCACCTGTAAGTATCCATGACCCAGTTGCAATGCTCACACTTTACGAAACCTCACAGTATACCAGCACCTTTCCTGAACCTTCCACTGGCCCTTCGCCCCTAAGCCACCAACCCCAAAACCCCGCAGGCCTGGGCCCCCTAAGCCCGCTACACCTGTCCCCTTTTTTTACCCTAAACTACCATAACCTACGTTTTGTAGGTTCTTAGCATAAATTCTCATATGGATTTTGTAGGGGCCCTACAAAAAAAGTAGGTTTTGATAGGTTAAGGCAGGTTGCAAGCCTAGCACCCCAAGAGGCTAAAGAGTTTCACCTTGAGTGCCTTTGGTGCTTAAGGACTCAGGGCCGAGAGTGGGCTTTAAGGTGCCGCCATGCTAGAGATCAGTGCGCCCAACACCCTAATCCTACACCCCATTACCAAAAGCCCTAAGAAAACAGCTACGTTTATAGCACGGTCGATGCCCAGTGGCGGAGATGATCCGGCAGCGGATCCCACCAGTCCTTCTGGTTTATCTGCCCACCTTCCCAGACGTAGAGGTCATCGAACTCCAAGCAGCGATCCTTTCGTTTGCCTACTGTAGGGGCCTTCCTTAAAGGGATCTAATTATGGGGTTCCTTAAAGGGATCTACAGGGTTTATAGGGTTTAATAGTCTACTTGGAGCATCATGGGACTTAGTAAGTGAGGTTATAAGTACCTTAATTGGGGTTGTAAGTAATTAGAAGCATAGTTGCCTTAATTAAAACCCTAGTTACTAAGTCCCATGACCCTTTAAGTGAACCATGACCCCAAACCCTGCAACCCCCCAAAATCTGGAGGTTTACAAGCTGAGAGATCGAATTAAAGGCCTTGTGTTCTATGGGCATACTTGGGATTCCTGGGTTGGCGATTGAGGTTTTTGCCTCATAGACAGGTGGCGTTCCGGTTTTGATACAGAGGACTTGCGGGTGTCTTCTCGCAGGGTTTTCGGCTTAGGCTTTGAAAGCTTGCAGGACGGGCTTGTTGGACTTGAGGTCGAAGGCTTCGTCGAGTGAGGAGGGGCTTAAATCCCAGGTTACTCGAATGGCTCCGCGACACATGCAGCAATGCCTGCCGAGAGACGATTAATTGTGGAAATCCGAAACCTTAACCCTAACTTATGAGACGACCCAGGGCCGTGAACCCTGCTTGCAGGATCAGGGGAACTCACGAAGTGCTAAACCTCCTGATCCTGCAAACAACCTTACACGCTTACACTGTACAACACCCTTGTGCAAAAGAAACTTGCAAACAAGTGTAGAAACCCTACAGAACCCCTGCAAAACCCAACTCCCGTCGATCCTAAACTCTAAACCTAAATCCAATTCCCTACATCCCCCTCCCCCCCCATGAACAAACAACTCCGCTGCCGAGGATCTCGGAACATGTTGAAGAGCCTTCGCTGCGCAGTTGGAGCGTTAATTGGGGACGTCACCCTTCTAATCAATCCTTCAACAGGTACTATGATGGGGGCCTAAATAATTGCCTATACCATTTTGGGGGATCCTCATTACATTTAAAGCCCAAAACATGGAAACCCAATAGCCTCAATCCTCAAGAGTAATGTATAGGGAATCCCAGCACTATTTGGCCTTAATCCGGTTTGCAACTTTATGGGGTTTACTGTAAGGGACTTCCCCTTCGACATGTTTTTCATGTTGAAACGGTGCTATATATCAGACCTGCTATAACTGTCATTTTCAAGCGTCCCAGAAAAGTCAAAAAAAAGGTGCTCGTTTCAGCTTACACTGTGGGCTTTAAACTTACCATCCCCCAAACCAATATTAATTTTACCATCCCCAAAAAGTCAAAGCTTGCAACCTCAGCTTCCCTAGAGTAGCCATAAGGATCCCTTAGAGCAACCCTTAAAGGACACCAGGGAGCAGCACCACCGAGCTGACGGCTCCAAACTGGCTACGGTAGTCAGCCTTCAGGAAGTCGTCCCTCGGCTGCTTGGAGGATCATGGGACTTAGTAACTTAAAGGGCTCCCTAAAGGAGTTCCTTAAAGGGTTCGATAAGGGATCTATAGGGGTTTAGGGTTCGGGGTTTACTTGGAGGATCATGGGACTTAGTAAGTCGGGATATAAGTACCTTAATTGGGGCTATGAGCAATTATAAGTATAGTTACCAAAATAATAACCCTAGTTACGAAGTCCCATGACCCTTTAAGTGTTCTTTGAGTCGGGATTTGGGGTTTAGGGTTGAGGGTTCAGGAAGTCGTTGCTGGGTTGTCACTTGCTTCAGGGCTTAGTGTTGAGGGTTGATAGGGTTGATAGGGTTGATAGGGTTGATAGGGTTGATAGGGTTTAGGGCTTAGGCTTAGGGTTCAGGGTTCAGGGTTCAGGGTTTAGGGCTATAGGGTTATAGGGTTATAGGGTTTAGGATAGCCGTTTGGGCCCTTGTTGAGAAACTTAGGTTAAGCTGCCATGATAAAGAAACCATATTATTTACTATCGATCCGTACTGTGAAAACTTAATCTAAGTTCTTACCAAGATCGCAGTCGTTGCATGTCTACAGGCCAGAAAACCCACACCTCGACTCGTCCTCATGTAAGCAGCTAGGGTATTTCGGTTCTGCAAATAGAAATAAACTCAAGGGATGGTGTGTTTGGGTTAGGGCCTAGGCTTAAGGCCTTATGGCATAGGTTGTAGCCCCGGCGCTTCTAGCTATGTGGGTGTATGGCCTGCAGGAGCAGATGTGTGTATATATATATATACAAATATGCATGCACATGTATCTATATATATATATGTGTGTGTATATAAAGGGGTGTGTGTGTATATATATATATATATATATATACATATGTATATATATATATAGATAGAGGGATAGATAGATAGATAGCTCCGGGCAAGTAAGGCTTCATCATAGCAGGATCGTCCCAGAACCCTCTACACTCAACCCCAAGCCGTACCGAGACGCTTCAGTGTGGTCGCTCTCCACTTCGGGGTACTCGCCATGCTGAACAACTTTGCTTTCGGCTTGCCTCCTGCGAGCGAAAGATTCGGGTCGAATTGTGGGGCTTAGGGTTGAGGGCTTAAGGGTTTAGGGTTTAGAGGGTTTAGGGTTTGGAGGGGGGGGTTTAGGGGTTTAGGGTTTAGCGGGTGAGGCTTGAAACGGGCTTAGGGTTTAGCGGGTGGTTTAGGGTTTAGGGTAGGGGTTCAGCCTGCACTTCAAAACCCTTTACCCCTAAACAAGCTTTTTATAGGAACTTTATCACAACCTTCAGAAGGAAACCTTGAATCCTGATCACAACCTAAAACCCGAATATAGAGGCCCTGACGCATAGTATACATCCCCAGGCCGGCCGAAGGTTTCGAGCTACCAGCAGTATGATCTAGTCTGCAAACTCTTGCGGAGTAGCAGAGAGCCCCCCGTTTTAGCATCAGAACATGTTTTAGGCTGCGGAGGAGGCACCAAGGCCAATTTGTGTCAGGAGTCTATGAGGAAGATGGTGGGGTGGTTGGAGTAATTAGGCTGCTCCGGAATGTTCAAGCTTGTGGCTCGGACTATCGCTCCACAGTAGTCTGATCATAAACCCTTTCTTGAAGCTTACCGGGGCTTGTAAGGGCTATATGAAGGTGTTACAACGGCTCTACAAAGGTTCTAATTAACTGCACACCCTCAACTCAAGCCCGAAACTCCAAAAGCTCAAAGCCTCCAAAACGCCCTATCCTGGCTGCGCACAGTAGTTCTCCAGGACTAGATACCTCAGTTCGCCAGGACCGCAGCGTTCCGACGGATGATGAGCGAAATCCTCCTTAAGCACCGTGGACCAGTGGAATTATAGTTGTTATACATGCGTATATATATATATACACATACATATATACACATTTATGTATGCAACACTTCTTATCTTGGATGAAGTTGCACTGTTGTCCATTAACAGTAGTCCACATCCAGCCCGACTGCAACAAACGAGGAAGCCAACTTTACTCTTCAGTTAACCGCTGAGCCGCATGCACCTTCCCAAAGCAAAGTACTGTTAGGTTGTAGGGTTTAGGGACCCGAAACGTTCACCCAAAACCATGGAACAAAAAAAAAAACAACAATTTGCACCCGGAAGCTCAAAGCTAAACTCAACAAGACTCCAACCTTGCAGTAGGCCTAGAAGACACTGTATGACCCTGCACCCCTTCGATTGCCAGACCTCCGGGAGGATCCAGAAAGTAGATCCCTTCAGGGAGTTCCTATAAAGTACCCGTCCCAAATTAGGGCTTTTACTTTTTGGATCCTCTGGGCCTCGGTTGCAATCCTTAATAGGAACCCTAAGAAGATTGAAGGGCTACTCCTTAATTGAGGGATATTGATTAGAATCCCTTAAACCCTAAACCCTGTGGATCCCCTGAAGGACCCCTTATAGATCCCTTGTTGGGAACGCTTGCAATCCTTGCTAGGCCGGTGCTGGATGTCGCGATCCTCCTCTGGTCCACCCCCGCCGCAGAGCGCTTGCGGATTGCGCGCCACCCCAGACCTGACTCCGGTGTAAGGTTTAGGGTTTGGGGCCTGGGGGTTTAGGGTTTAGGGTTTGGGGGGTTGAGGGTTTAGGGGATTAGGGTTAAGGGTTTAGAGGGTTTAGGGTTTGGGGAATTAGGGTTTAGGGGATTAGGGTTAAGGGTTTAGAGGGTTTAGTGATGAGGGCTCCCTTACGGGGTTTATATGGGCAGCTCTCTAAATTCGGGTCCCGTTTAGACTGAAAGAGCCCTAAAACTGCAAACCTTCAACTGCCGGCCGGGAGGCAGAGGCTCAATCCAGTGTGGCCGGCCATCCTGCTGGGTGTCTTGACTTAAAAGGTCATGGGACTTAGAAGCCCAGGGTTTATAATTAGGGTAGCTATATATAATTATAATTGCTTATATACCCCAATTAAGGTACTTATAAGCTTACTTACTAAGTCCCATGATCCTCCAAGTAAGGGTTCCTTCTTTCAGGGTTTAGGGTTCCCGGGAGGTCTCCTTTCACGGCTCCTTTAGAAGTTAGGATTAAATTTCGGGCTTAGGTCCCTCGGTCTTTTTTGGGGGTTAGGTTTCGGGTCGAACTTCGACCGTCCCCTGTAGGTCCCAGAACGCAAGGCGCGGGGTTCGGAGCTCGGAGCTTCAAGCCTTGTGAATAAATCATTCATGGCTTCTGGCCGAACATAGAAGCCTTTACGGTTTAGGTTTCAGGGGTTTAGGGATTCATGCCTTTAGGGTTTTTAGGTTTAGGGGTTAAGGGGTTCATGGCCTTGATTGAACCCAGCATACAGTCGTAGAAGCCTGAGTAATCAGTGACGCAAACACTTAATTGCTGATGCATCATACCGACTTGCGGTCCAAAAAAATACACTACTAAATACCCCGAAACGGTCACTGGTCTGATTATTCGGGCCCATATATTACGGCTCTTGGGACGGTTGTCCGCAGGGTTGGTGCATGGGGGGGTCATGTGAGCAGCGAGATGAGCACCCGATTGACATTGAGGAATGCCATACCTCACAACCCTGAACTACCCTCACCACATACCCGCCCTAAAGTCCGAAGTCATCCCAGGAAAAACCTGTAGAAACCACATTCAGCCACAGAACAAAAACTCTGTCAGTTTCCTGTACCCCGCCCGTCCCCCCGACCACCACCCTGGAACTGCTTGGTGGGTCGGGGGACTCAGCAAGTAGGTAGTGATTTTTAGAGACATATAAGTATCATAACCCCAATGCGGGTCCTTGGCAGGTACTTATACGTCTACTTAATACCTACTTACTAAGTCCTACCTACGACCCTCCAAGTAACCCCTGTCCTGGTACCGGAAGTGCGACAGTACCTGGGCTTCCTCCTGGCTCGGATTCCGGGGAATCTCGCCAGGGGAAGGCTTGAAGACGTCCTTGGAGTAGTTGAGCCACAGCGCGGCCTCCAAGATTAGGGTAGTAAACTAAGGTAGTAGGCTTTCAAGGTTCGGCGTTTATATAGGCTTGCAGGGTGATAAGAGCTGAGGGGCTTCGGAATGTAGGGCGTCATCCGGGATGTGCGATTCCGAAGATTCCGGCTGAGACTTGCCATGGGCTGCATGCTGGGGCAGACTACCGCATACGAGGGCTTTCTGCGGTGAAGGCTCTTGTAGCTTAGGCAGGGCATGCGGATTATGGTCTTGGAGCAAACCCGATCAACAGCAAGCCAGGTAACTTAGACGTCTAACAAGGTTAACATACACACAACCTGCACCTCCAAAGTATGCTAAACACACCATTCGGTGCGTCGTCATGGGACTTGCTAGTATTGGCCGATACCACGCGAACCCATCAGATGCCAATCCCCACTTGAATGGGCATGGCTGCACCCGCAGCCCAAGTCTGAACTCATGCCCCTGACCCTAAACGGCACAAAACCTGAATACCATAATAGTTGATGACAAAGGATGCGTGTAATATAGTGCAATACTATACTATGTGATAGACTATAATAAGAGAAAATAGAACGAAGTGTAGTACGTATAGCATAGTATAGTACAGTACGGTATAGTATAATGGTATACTAAATACAATTGAAATACAACACCCAATAATATATTACGACACAATATGATAGAATAGAATGTGATATAATAAGACCTAATACAAGATAATAAACTTTCTATCACAAACCCGGGCCTGCTCAAACCTTGTAACATATTGCGATATTGCATTACCTGGAGGCTCCACATACAGTACCATTATGGAATTAGGTCCTTAACACCTGATAAGGATGGTCTTTAGGGGTCTAATTCCATAATGGTACTATGTATGGAGCCTCTGGGTTATATCATGTAACCAAGAAAATCGAAGTTTCTAAGACCGACCCCGGCCTGCTCCTTCTGCTGCTGCGCAAGCTGGCAAATCTGACCCGCACGGGGCTGCGAGAACCACTCCTGCTCCTCCAAAGCTTGAACGTTGCAGGGCTAGGGGTTTAGGGGCTGAGGGGTTTAGGGGTTTAGGGGCTTAGGCTTAGGGGTTTAGGGGGCCCAGGGGTTTAGGGGTTTAAAGGTTTAGGGGTTTAGTGGCCGGGCTTGTGCAACTTGCCCTGTCCTGACCTACTGGACCTCACCTTAACCTACCAAACCCTACTTTGTTCTTAGTATGAATCCTAATGCGGAGTTTTTACAGGGACCCTACAAAACAGTAGGGTTCGATAGGTTACTTAAAGGATCATGGGACTTAGTAACTAGGGTTATAATTAAGGTAACTATACTTATAATTGCTCATAACCCCAATTAAGGTACTTATAACCCGACTTACTACGTCCCCTGATCCTCCAAGTAGACCCTAAACCCTAAACCCTTATAGTACCCCTAGCAGGTCCCTTAAAGGGACCCTTAACCCCTTACTTACTGTAGGTTAAGGTGTACCCTAACCTCCGACTGCGGCCCAGGTACCATGGCACTGGGGACATACTGGAAAGGCGCTCGGGCACCCAAGGCCACCTTGCGCAGAGGATTCGGGGCTTTGGGGCCTTAGGCTTTAGGACTAGGATTTATATGGGTGGTTGTCAAAATTATGGTCCCTTTATGGGTACCCTAAATAAACGGTGCGGTATTAGAATAGGGCCCCAAAAAGGGACCCTAATTTTGACAGCCACCCATATGATGGGTTTCAGGGCTTAGGAGTTGAAGAGTTTAGGGCGTCTAAGGTTTAGTGGCATAAGGCTTGGGGGTTTAGGGCACTTAGAAATTTCGGTTTAGGAGCTTCTGGATTTTGCCTAAGGAGTTTCAGGGTTCGGAAATCACTTTTCCTGCTTACTCTGTTCTTGTAGCACATGTTCTTGTAACACAAGTTCCCTTGCGAGCGATGCTACCCCTAACTACTGAGGATCATGGCTCTAGGAGCGCCTAGAAACAGAAGGACTTACCGGGGCTCGTTAAGCAAGCTCCCATCATAAGGAAAGCCGACCCTCGTAAGTGTTTCCAAGATTAGGACGCGTGATGCCCCCAAACCCCATTCCACTGGCCCCACCACTTAAAGGGCCATGGGACTTATAATCACTTCTAACCCCACTTACTAAGTCCCATGATCCTCATGTCACGGAAAAGCCCGCCTGCTGTCCGAGAACTGGCACGCAGGGATCCTTCCCGCGCAGCGACCAGGCGGGAGCTGCCTCGCTTAACTCGGGCTTGAGGTTTGGCATTTAGAGTTGAAGGTTAAGGGTTTATGGGGCTTTAGGGTTTATCCTCAAAAAGGTTTATATAGGGTGGTTTAACGTTTAGAGGACCAGGAAAGGGCCTTCATCGACATTCGGATGTGCTTTTGCTGCGGGGTTCAAACTCCACTTAGGAACTGCCTTCGTTAGTTGCGAATCCCGGGTTAAAAGTCTGCCATACGTCCTGAGCTCAGGGTGAAAGTGCTGGCTTAGGGTATTTGGGGCCGTTTATATGCTTGAAATCCTGTTTGCCTCCCAACCCGGCCGGAAACCCTCAAGAAGCCCCCGATCCTGAAAGCCCCAAGACAGCACCGAACAAACCAACCCCGTGAACCGTGAAAGGCCTAAGGGTTCACGGAAACCCTGATCAAAGCCATAACAGTTAAAAAGACAAAAACAAGCCCCAAAAAAACCTTTATCCCGCTTTAACGCCCCCCAAATGCCCAAAACCCTGAGGCCATACTCGTTCTCCAAATCCTCAAACCTTCCCCCCACAGCCCCCAAATCCCTTCAATCCACACCACCAAAACCCTAAAGCTCCTCAACCACCAAGAAGACAAAGCCTAGGGACCAAGCACCTAAAGCAAAACACGTTCTTGCAAAACCCCTTGCGAAGCGTTTGAAAAAAGACACGTAAAGTAACCCGAAAGGAACCGTTATAATAGTAACCCCTAGAGGAACCCTTGTTAATAGGGCCTTAATAATTGGAATAGGGTTTCGGGTTTTTTATAGTGTAACTACAATGAGGAACCCCCAAAATAATGTAGGTAACTTTTAAGGCCCCTACACAAAAACCCTTAGATAAAGCCTATAATGCCCCATAAGCCCTATAGATCCTTTTAAGGAACCCCTATGGGATCTGCTTCTTGAAAGGAGCCTGGGGGGCGGCCGGCACAGGCCCCAGCCCCGGAGCGGAGGCCGCGCCGCCGGGGACGCCGGCAGGCAGAGCGCTCGCTTCCGCTTCGCCGGGGCTCCTTGGAGCTTTTGGCTTTAGGGCTCCTTTGAAGGGCAAACCTATAGGGGTTTCAGGGTTCCTTTACAGGGAAAGGAAAGCCGGATTTTTCGGGCTCGTTTAGAAAACTGGTGGTTTTTAGGGTTCCTGTTGGGTTACTTTAAACGGGAAACCTAGACGCTTTAGGGTTCCTGTAAAGGGAAAACCTAGGGGTTTTGGGCTTGCTTTAAAAGGAAACTCAAAGGTTTTAGGTGGTTTCGGTTTTCGGGAGTTTGGGCTTTGACACTCTAGGGTTTTAGGCTTTCGGGGTTGAGGGTTTTTACGGCATTGGGTTTTAGGTTTCCAGGTCTAAAAGCAGGTTTGGTTGAGGCACAGAGTTGTAAGGGTTGTAAACAGATTTTCGGTTTTAGGGCTTTCGGGGTTTTAGGTTTCCCGTGCTTGCGCCTTAGAGCCTTAGGCTTGCAAGGCTTTATGGCTTGGGTTAGGACTGTAAATTCTGTTTTGGGGGTTATGGCTTCGCGGCTGCACTCAAAGGGAAGCCTTGCAAAGGTATGGTTGAAGAAAGGTTCATACAATGATACAGGCTTTCGGGATTCAGGGCGTCTTGGTTTCAGGATATCCGGTAATTCGTTAAAACTGCATGAGAATCGCCTCTTGAGACAATCGCTTCAAGGATCCCCCAACAGAACCAATTCAAGTATTCAACTACTCCTTCAGACCTTCACGACAAGCCGAAAGCCCTGAGTCCTCCGCCCTAAACCCCGATCCCCTCAACCCTGAAACCCCAAAGGCCCCTACTTCAAGCCTCTGAATGGAACCCTCCTAACTCCGAATGCTCTAACCCTCAAGTAGCCTGTAAAGGAACCCTTACGATATCCTGTAAAGAAGCCCTTAGAGCATCCCTTGAAGAAACCCTTACAGGATCCACCCTGAAGCAGTCTAAGGCTCTGAACCCTAAACCTAATCCCTCAAGAGATCCTTCAAGCCACCCTACAGCAGCCGAAGGCTCTAAACCCCAAACCCCCAAACCCCTAAAGCAGCCGAAGGCTCGGGTCTGCAGAAAAGCCCGTCGCTACCGCAGAGAGCTTCGCGGAAATCGTTTTGCAGCTCAGAGGAGACTGGAACCTCGGGCTTCTAGGGTCCTGTGAAAGGGAAAACCTAGGGATTCTGGGGGCTCCTTTGAAGGGTTTAGGGTTTAGGGAAACCCTAAACACTAAACCTTAAACCCTTGTTTACAGGGATGGCATTGCTCCGATGTCGGGCGTTTTGGAAACCTTAAACCCTCAATCCTGGGCGTTAGGGTCTTGGGTCTCGGGCGTCAGTCCCGAAAAGTTCTCACAAAACATCTGAGTCCAAGGCATCATTAAAGCAGCAACATTTTGTGCTGCGCGTTCTTTGTGTTCAGTTCAATCCTTCGCCACAGTGCCTCCAACTACCCACAAGCCCAAGTGGCAGATGTAGGAAACAAAGAGGGTTTAGGTTTTTAGGGCTTGAGGTTTGAGGGTCTTGAGGCTTAGGGTTTTCGAGTTTTCGGGTCTTAGGCTGTGCGGGTTGAGGGTTTGGGGTTTGAGTGTTTAGGGCTCTAGGGCTTGGGTTGTAAAATCTTGGGCTGATGGGGTGTGAATGGGTTGCGGTTGGAAGCCACCATGATCCCAGACAAACAAACCGAGACCACGAAGCTGCACCAGATATGACAGGAAACCCTAAACCCTAAACCCGTAAAACTCTAAACCCTAAACCCAAAGCCCTAAACTATGACAGGGACTTGTGCCGTGGAGCAGGAAGGCACCGAGGCACATCACGGCCACCAACGCCACGAGCCTCGCGGTGTGCGCTAGCATGGTTCTGCCAAAGCCAGAGTACTATTGGGGCCTAATAACAATAGTTAGAACAGGGTTGCGGTGTATATCATAAACTACATTAAATGGGGAATCGCAATATAGTATTGACGATTATTTCAGCCCCTTTTGAGCCAAGAGCAACAGATTCTGGATGTTTGATTGGGCCCGAAGGCCAGTTAGCTGCTTATTAGTTTCTTGCCCCTTTATTATGTTCGCAGTACAGCAACCCATCCCGCAGGCAACACTGGGTTTCTAGGGTAAGTATGTGCTGCTCTGGGTACGACCGCACCTGCACCTACCACCGAAAAGTCCGAGCAGCACCCTGCCGAAGCCGAAGGAGCCATCCTTAGCAGGTCCGGCGCTTTGGTGTAGGGTGCCGCCCCTAACTATCGTGGGAAGCCCCAGGGGGCGACTCTCTCCTCAGTCGTGTGCTCTTCGTATCTCCCTATGCCTCGAAGGATCTCCATCTAGCCGCTGGGGTTTTGGACCTTGGGATTTGTGAGCCGCAGAAGTCAGATCGGGTTTAGGATGCTGATCGTATCTTTATCCTACATTCGAAGCTTGACTCGGCGCCGAGCTTCCCTGAACCCTAAGCGCGATACCCAAGGCTGTAAAACCCGACTGTGGAGCCTTTTTTGCGAAGCCTGGCCGCCCTGGCCTCCGCAGTCCTAGAAACTCTTCGCACTGGCCATTAAGCCTCAAATAAGCAGAAGGCAAGCGCACCGCCTGACAACAGACTACACAGCCTATAATGCCTCCGTCCCACAACCCGCAACTACACGTAACAAGTGCTACGTCTACATACATGTGTTTTATGCAGCATTCATGCACATATACACAGGGGTATGTATAAACGTGCGTGTAGATGCATGTGCGTATGTATGTACGTACGTACGTATTGCATACAAATGTATGCACGTATGTATGCACGTATGTATGCATGTATGTACGTATGTATGTGTGTACGTACGTATGGAAGCAAACCCGTACTCTCTGCGAACACATATCAGGACCATGAAACGTAGACACGACTACTGCAAAGCGCCCTCAATTCCGAAGCCCCAAAACCCGATCCCTAAACCCTACATCCAAAAACCCGAAACTTCAAGTGAGCTGCTGCCATTTTGCAGTCCTTGGCTGGCGGAGGCAGGCTTTGTTTGTTTGTTTATTCACGTATGTATCGGCTTACTTGTTTGTTTAGTTGTTGACATTACATACATATATGTAGATGTACAAACATACCTACATGTGTATGTCTGTGTATATATATATATATATATGCATGGATGTGTCTCTTTTGTTACCTATTCATGTATTGATCTATTGATCTATTTTGCTGTGCCTGTACTGTCTACTCATGTATGTATGTGTATATATGTATATATATATATATTACACATACACATATGTGTGTATATATATACTTACATATATACGCACATACTTCGTTGAATACACATACGCACATACATACATATGTATACATCCGCATTCGCTACATACATATATACGAATCCAGTGTGTGTGTGTGTGTGTGTGTGTATTTATATATACCTATGTACCCACACATACGATCACGCTTTTACTACCACCCCTCCGCCAACGTTTTCTTTCAAGGGGGGCGGACTGCTTCGGTTCGGGGGTGTAGGGGGTCATGGTCATGGCACTTCGTCATATGCCCCTGAAGGTTGTTGTTGGGGATGTGTGTCCAGTTCTGTAGTTCTTCTTGGCGAGCTCTTTATGAGTAAGGCTTTGAGCGTTCAAGCACCTTGCAAGGACGTCAAGATCTCGAAAAAATATGTCATACAAAAAGCAATGATGGCGTCAGCGAGCCCCTAGTTAACCCTAAACCCTAAAGCCCACACCGCAAGCCCTTATCGAACCCTTGCAGGAACCCTACTACAGCCCCTGTGAAGTGGGTAGTAAGTAGACTTAGAAGTACCCTACACAGGGTCCTAATTGGGGATACGTTACTTGTACAACTTGTAAGTCCATAAGAAACCTACTACCCTAAACCTGCAGAGTGATCAATCTTCCAGTGTGGCTGTCGCGGAAGCCCAATGTACAACCCGCTTCACCGATGCGATGGCTCAAGGCTCAAGGTCGGAAAAAAGGTGAGTGCGCTGCGCTTAGGCATGGCGACTCCGAGTGACGATCACGTTTTAGCCCAGCTACCGGCTGCCTATGAGCAACAGGTCATGGGCCCAAGTGGCGCGGATGCGCGAAGGCAAGGGTCGCTGCAAGCCTCGGCGGGGATGCCGAACGGCACGGAACCGACAATGAGAAGAACGGGCCGAGCAGGCGACGATGCATATGAGCGAGCTCTGGCAAGCATGGCGACGAGGTCTGGGATGCAGCATCAAACCGGATCGGGCGCGATGGGAGCCAGTGATGAGCGTGCGAGTGAGCAGCCGCGGCTGGAGGAACGGTTGTCTGGAATGCGAAGTGAAGGACAACCAGGTACATTGGATCGTCCGTTGTTACCTCATGCTGCTTTGGGGAATGTTTTAGTACCTGAAGAACGTGCGGAAAGGGACGCAGCGGCATCCTTGTTTCCTTCGCCGTTTCCATCGCCAGGTGGTGGAGAGGAGCTGGCCACACCGGGTTCGGCGACTTCTCTAGCACAACATGGAGCGGCGGCTATCAGGTGGTTTTCAAGGTTGGGTGAGTTCGTACAACGCAAGACGGCAACAGTGTCAAGGACCCAGCCTGGTATGGAAGCCACGTTGTATCAAGAGACTGTCTGGACACCAGGAGGATCGAGACCGGCAAATCCTTCGAGCCAAACTCCTTTGTTTTCTGGACAGCAGGTACAGCGCATGCGAGAAATGACGGCCGCCGCACCTCAGCTGTATGGATCCACGGGTGGAGGAGGAACTTCCTCGGATGCGTCGGGCTCCTACTCGAGGGATCAGCTTGAGGCGGAGGTCAAGAGACAAGTACAAGCAGCGATGGGAGGACAGCGCGAGCTGGTGGAGGAAAATCAGATGCTTCGCCAAGAAGTTGAGAGGCTACGACAGGCCTCAGCGGCGGGTGGGAACTCTGAGACTCCGGCCCAGCTTCGTGATGCACAAGGACCTCCGGGGCTTTCGATCCAGGACGGTGGGGGAGGGAGGCTACCAGAAGGCAATCCAGCGGGACTTCCTCTACAAGGTCGTGAGCAAGGGGGTGCTTATGGACTTTCGGGTCATGATGGAGTACCAGGGGGCAATCTTCGAGGACTATCGGGTCAGGGTGAAGGGCGCGGGGATGAAGGGTATCCTAGCCAACACGGAGGTCGCGATGGTAATCTTCAAGGACCACCTGGGCATGATCATGAGCAAGAGGGTCTAGGAAGTCAAGAGAGAGAGGGGACTGGACGCGCAAACCTCTTTACCGGAAGGCTACCAGGAGGCAATCCACCAGGACTTCCTGTACAAGGTCGTGAGCAAGGGGGTCGTGTTCGGTTTCAAGAGAGTGGGGTACGTCGGGAAGTTCCAGCTTCGGTACCAGGACTAGAGCAAGAGCCTCAAGGTGATGGTCGGTCACATAGTGATAGCGTACCAGGAGGCAATCCAGCGGGACTTCCAGTACAAGGTCGTGAGCAAGGGGGTGCTTTTCGTAATTTCATGCAGTATGCGACGGGCATCTCTGGGTCCAATAGTACAGCGGAGCAGTATGCGACGGGCATCTCTGGAAATAAGACGTGGAATCCTTTGGGAATCGGGGCCTCACACCGACGGCCTCAAACCCCGGCGAACCAGCTAAGGAGAGTACTACTGGGTCGAGACCGTCGAGCTCTATGGAGGCTTTGGTTCAGGGGATGACGCAACTCCAGGCGGCCATGACTATGCAAATGGGCTTACAAGCAGCGAAGCCGGAACAGATCCGGCCGGGCATGGCAGCATCAGAGCTGCCCAAGCTTCATGAAGCGGACGAGATGGCGGCGATCAATGTTGGTGACTGGCTACATGGGCTCAGTGGGCCTATGGGGGATCTGACGGACGGAAGCTCAGTGTGGTGGTCCAATGTGTTGGAAAGCCTCAACGCCTACTACCAGGACTATGTTACGGCGACGGCGGTGAAGAAGCTACAGTTGAAGGCGGATGGTTACGCTTCGGAGCTCCTTCGCGAGGGCAAGTGGGTTCGAGTGGACAAACGGGCGGCTTCGATGTTACTGCAGGCGATACCAGAGGGAATCCGTTCGGAGGTGCTTGTGCAAAGCACCTTGGCCATCTTGGCGAGGATCCTCACGATCTACAGGCCGGGTTCGGCAGTGGAGAGACAGCAGGTGCTCAAGGCGCTTGAGATGCCGGCGGTGGCTAACAGCCCAATGGAGCTGGTGGAGGCATTGAGGAAATGGGCGAGATGGTTGAAGAGGGCTCAGGATTTGGGACTTCAGGTTCCGGACGCGTCAATACTCCTACGTGGACTTGACAATGCCTCGAAGTCGCAGCTGGAAAGACATGGAGAAGTTCAGTTCAGGACCAACATGCTGCGCTTCAGTTTGGAGCTGGACTCTTCACCATCGGTGACCTCGGTTGTGAAGCTACATCACCACCTGTTGGCAGAGTTCGAACAGCTAGCCTATCGAGGTCGGGGAAAAGGAGGCTCAACAACTACTATGCCATCACTCAAGCCTATGACTACTGCGGAGGGACCAGGGGCCTCTACACCAAAAGGGGGAACCTCACCTACTACTACCTCAGGACCCAAGCCGTGCAAGTTCTACTCCTCGGAGGCCGGATGTCAGCGAGCCAATTGCAGGTTCAGTCACGACTGGAACAGCTTCGCCAAGGAAGACCGCGGCGACCGATGCAAGGGATGTGGGGCTCGAGGACACATGAGGAAGAATTGCCCGGTGAAGGCCGGGGATGGCGGCTCCAAGGCGGACGATGGCAAGGGCAAGGGACAGCCTAAGGTGCGAGCGGCGGCTACTACTGGTCACCGAGGATCAGAAGGGAAGCGAGATGATGGCACAGTACCCTCAGGTGATCCTCAACCATCTTCCTCTACTACAACCTCAGCCTCAGCAAGCATGGATTCGAACTCTACCACGGCACAGGCCCCAGCTTCATCAACTCAGGAGATGGACGAGTTCCTGAGAAACGCCACACAGGTGTTAAAGATGATGACGGACAAGCAGAGTGGTGGAGATGGTGGCGGAGCGCCGTCAATGAAGATGCTGAAGAAGGCGGTCCGGGAGTATGAGGAGAAGATGGCACTGCTGGACTCAGGGGCGACTCACCCACTGCGGGCAGCAACGGAGCCGGAATGGTCGACTGCTCCAGAGGTGGACGTGGTGGTGGCAGGGGACCAGGTGAAGCGCATGCGACAAAATCACACGGGGACTCTGTTGATGGAGCCGTCGCCAAAGAAGACACAAACCATTATCCCGATGGGCAGCTTGATCTCACTTCTCGGCTATGAGGTGAGCTGGACGCGACGCCGATGCATTCTTCGAGCACCTGATGGAGAAGAAGTTGTTCTTAAGGTTTCAGGCGGGTGTCCCGAGTTGAGCGAAACTGCCGCGTTGGAGCTGATCTCGAAGATTGAGGCGGAAAAGCTTGAGAGGCTAAGGAGGAGTACGGTGGAAACGGAAAGGGCTACGCTGCGAGCTCAAATGGTGGAGGTCAATACGATATGGGAGCGAAGCCTAAGGACCTACGTCGAGGACGGGAAGTTCGAAGATGGGTTCCGGGCGGTGGTTTCCATGCCTTGGTGTCAGGACCTCCCAAAGGAGCACCTTGTGAAGTTGGCGGTGGATGTGCCAGGCACAGATGCGAAGGCCTGGGAGCTTATGAAGACCCTCGGGTTTAATCGGAGGATGCGGAAGCGGCTCATGCACAAGGACTGGGTTGTCAAGTTCTTCAGTGGAGCGCGAGGGCCGTTGGATAAAGTCTTCAGGCCCGTGGAGTCCAGCCAGACGGTTGTGGTGGATGTGGACTTGATGCGCGACGCTCAGTGGGATATGCTTCGTGAAGGTGATGGCATTTACAAACTGCTTATGTGGGGTGCTTCTACGGGCAGACTAGCAGCGGCTATGGCATCGGTTCCAAACACCTGTTCGTATGAGCACCTCCTTCGGCTGATGATGATCACTGAGGTGGCAAAGGAGGGACGCAAGGCTTCGTGTGAGCAGATGGATATCCCGGATGATGGGGTAGCAGTGGCGCTGTGGGCGTCATCGGAGGTGGAAGAGGACCCCAGTGCGAAGGCCATCGGCAAACAGTGGTTCAAGGATTGGACTATGCGCTGCTGGTTTAACCTTCTTCACTTCGAGCAAGGAGGATTAGGACACCCGATGCGGAGACCTACTACGATGGCTACCAATATGGATATCACGGAGCTGAGGGGTGTTCGTGACGAGCGTGCCGAAGAAGGGGAGTGGGGATCTCGTTCTACCTGGGCGCCTATGATGCTACACTCATTGGTGCAAGGATGGAAACGATGGAAGGCTCGTTTGGGATGGTATTCGAGAATGGTCAAGACTATGAAGGCAGCTGACAGGCGAGCGTGGGAAAGGCATTTGGCCAACGACCACGTACCTCATCGACCAGATTGCCTACAATGTGTTCACAACTCTACGGGTCGTCCTCACCGAAGGTGCCTTCACAAGGACTGTTACGTCTTAAGTGCAGATACGTTGGGTCCAGTTAGAGTTCCGGGTCCCAAGGGCGAGAAGTTTGCGGTCGTGTTCACCTACCAGTACCCCAAGCAGAAGATGTGCTCTGAGGACAATGAGGTTCTGGAGGAGGAGCTTGAAGGGTGGGACTTGGACGTGAAGGGACCGACCATAGAAGCTCAAGACGAAGTTCACGAGGATGAGGACCTAGCCGACTACAGTCCAGACGCGGAGCCCGGGGTGGAGCTCACTGAGGAGCAGAAGGAGATGATCAAGGAACTTCCTCTACTACCACCTGGAGATGCGGAAGCCTCAACAACTACCCGGAGGGAGCCTGCGAAAGCGAGCGAGGACTGGTGGGAGTTCAGGGAAGCCGAAGGACTCGTTGTAAGACATCATGTACTACCACGAACCACGCTGTTTCGTCCTACGTCTACCAATGGGTGTCCAGTGCCCGCCTTCAAGCTAGAACCTACTCGGATCACGGAGGTCAAGTATGCTGGTGGAGGAGTGGAGACCGAAACGTCGGACTGGCATGGACCGAAGTCAGGGGCAAGGGCTTTAGAAAGAAGGTGGACGGGATCTTCGAGGTTTCGGGTTTCGGCGGCGGAGATCGAAGAGGACGAGGAGGAGTTGCAGCGAGATGAGAGTGCATGGGAGAAGCTCATTGGGGATCTTACCAAGCCTGTGGAAATGGAGACGATCTACCTGGTGTACCCCATACGTGCTCGGCGAGGCGGAGAAGTAATGCTTGCGGTTCAGGAGGCGGTGTTGAGGTTGAAGCTGATGGGGCTTCCAGTGGCCCGCTTGCATTCCGACAGGGGGTCAGAGTTTGCATCAAAAGGGTTGCGAAAGTGGCTGTTGGATAGAGACATCTTCCATACCCGGTCGGAATCTTTGGTGCCTCAGACAAATGGACGCGCCGAAAGAGCAGTACGATGGTTCAAGACCAGGGCGAAGACCTTGTTGGCGGAAGCTGAAGTACCCCTGAAGTTTTGGACGTTGGCCATGCAGCACGCATCCAATCGGAGAGTACATGAGCGATTGGGTTTGACGAAGCCAAAGCTGTTGCAGTTTGGTGAGAAGGTGATGATCAGGAGGAAGGTGTTTGGAAACAACAAGAAGTACGACCTGACGGATCGTTGGGAGCAAGGGATCTATCTTGGCCTGTCCGACACGATCAAGGGCGGGGCAATCGTACTGAGACCGTCTGGGATCATCACCGAAACGTTGAACCTGAAGACGCGGGTGGTGGATCCACATGCACTACTTCGTGAAGCAGCTGTGGAAGAAGCTGAACATGGGGAAGTTGAAGCCCCTATCATCGACCTACCAGAACCGGACCATCGTCTGAAGGGGAAACAGCCCCCACCGGCACTGAGAGTGTTGGACGCTTCTGACAGAGAGGAGTGGGTCTTAGTTTCAGCGTTGGAGGTTCAGGAGAAGCATGCCAAGCAGCTGTACGAGATGGGCAAGTTCGATTTGGAGTCGTGTGCTGAGCTTCTTCGAGAGCTAGAGTTTTCGGGGAAGATGCGAACTAAAGCCCGTGGCGAGGAGGCGAAGTCGATGATCCTTGGAGGTTATGTGCATGGAGGACTTCGTGGGGCGTCCAAGGAATCAAGGAAGCGTCCATGGTTGACCAAGTACCTCAACATGGTGATGCGACAAAAGGCAGCGGAGGACCTTGGGGATCAATGGAGTTGGACGTCGATTGGGATCTTCAAGGCAAAGGACGTTCCACCGCACCGGGATATGCGGAACCGGCCACAGTCGAAGAACTACGTGATGGAAGTGCGTGGGAAAGGCCGAGCGGGATTGTGGATGGAGCAGGATCCTAAAGACGGAGATCTAGAAGAGGATGTTCATTTGGTGGAGCAACAGTTACCGGATGGACAAGTCAAGAAGGGGAAGGTCGTTTGTGTTCAGGGGAGACTCGTGGAGTTTGATCCAAGGAGGCGTCATGCTTACGTTGCTGAAGGTGAAGATCAGTGGTTGCTGGCTGCATTTACCCCCTTGGGTGTGGATAAGCTCCCGGTGGACTCTAAGGCGTATTTGGCTCAATGCGGTTTTCCTTTGACGGGAACTGGAGCTGAATGTGAGGTGGAGGATGATGAGGAGCTCTACAACATGTTCATGGACGACAGCGACCTCGAGGACGAGATTGAGGAGGAAGCGGTGGAGCAACGGGCTAGACGTGTGCGCTGTGTACTACAGCAGGAGTTGGAGGAAGTCCCGGCGGCGGGAAGGTCCGAAACATGGGATCGGCAGCTTCAGGAGGAGCTCGAATGCGCTCAGGAACGGCTGTTGTCTGCTACTACAAGGGCCATGAAGATATCCCCTACCGAGGCAAAGGACTTTGAAGTGGAAAGGCTGTTGGAGTCGCTCCAGGCTCCTCTCGAGGTGGTGCACAATGTGAGTCTACCGGAAGTTAAAAGATATGTAAGCAGATGGAAGGATGCGATCCTCAAGGAGGTGAAGGCCTTGGTAGATTCGGGAACGGTGCGGCGTTTGCAGCCTGAACAGGTACGTGAACTTAAACGATGTGGCCTTACTGTTCTACCTGGAAAGGCTGTATTTACTGCAAAGCCACCCTCCGAATCTGCGGGTCCTGTTTGGTACCGCCGGAAATGTCGAATTGTCGTCTGTGGAAACTACTTGGCCGATGAACCCCTCAATGTGTTTGCGAGTGGCACCTCGTCTGACTCGCTAAGGACGGCAGTGGCAATTGCTGTCTACCGGAGGTGGGCTGTGGGCTGTACTGACGTGTCCAACGCCTTCACCCTCGCTCCTATGCCACGCGACAGACTCTATGGACTGACGCCACCTACTGTGGTGTCAATGGTGGGAGGCTCGGAATGTGGAGAAGTGTGGCTAATAGAACGGGTGCTTTATGGTTTGAGAGAGGCCCCGCGGCTATGGGGGCTTTTCAGGAATGAGCGGCTAGCGTCGGCCAACATCCCCTACCAGGACAAAGTTGTGATCCTCGAGTGCTTGGAAACAGAGGAAAACATGTGGAGGATCCTCTACCAGGGCGAGACTGAGCTGCAGGGCCTGATGCTTGTGTACGTGGATGATATCCTTGTACTGTCTTCGGAGGGCCTCGTAAATGCCATTTACCAGTGGTTGGTGTCGGAATGGAAGTGCTCAAGTTTGGAATGGTTGTCGGAGGGATATATTAGATTCTTGGGGGTTGAACTTCGGAGCTACGAGAAGGGCATCCACCTCTCCCAGTCAGGCTATGTGAGAGATATCCTCAGGCAACATGGTGTTGAAGAAGTTGAGGGTGCTGTTCCCGTACCATGTACTCGAGAATGGCTACAAGATGAGTCGGAAGGTGAAGACAACGAGCCCGAAGAGTATCTGGTGAAGACGGCACAGAAGATGACTGGAGAGGCCTTGTGGCTTTCGACACGATCAAGGCCAGAGCTGGCCCACTCGGTGGCATGTATGGCTGCGCGAGCGGCTAAGAATCCTCAGCGGGCTATCCAGATTGGGAAGAAGATCCTGCAGTTCCTTTCGCGTACGGCGGATTATGGTCTGTGGTTTGAACATGATGAAAGCCAGCCCTTGTTGGTCACGTACTCGGATGCTAGCTACGCGCCAGGAGGAGGACGATCATTTGGCTGCATATTGGTGCAGTTAGCGGGCATGGTGGTCACGTGGCGGGCATCGAAGCAACCGGTGATCACCCTCAGCGTGGCGGAGGCGGAGTTGTACGAGGGCGTTTCGGCTGTCCAAATGGGAATGGGTGTAAAGGCGATGTTGGGTGAGTTGGGCTATGATCCGGTACTACATCTTCGAATAGACAATATGGCGGCAAAAGGCCTGGCGTCGGAGAGTCCGGGTTCATGGAAGACTCGACACCTACGTATTCGAGCTCGGTTCCTACGACAAGAGACGAAAGCCAACCGACTGGTGATCGAGCACTGTCCAGGGCAACTACAAAAGGCAGACATCGGGACGAAGGCGTTTGATGCGCCGAAGTTTCGTGAGCTACTTGTGCTATGGAACATAATGGCATGGACGTCTTTGGGGTCCTCAAGGGTGGCTGTGAAAACGTTGCAGAGCTGGACAAAGCCTAAGGTGTTAATGTTCATCATGGTGTGTATGGTGATCATAAAGGGCGCTGCTGGAGAAGTTGAAGGGCGGCAAGAGCTACAGCTGGATGGTTCCTTGGAGTTCTACTTGGTGCTGATTGTGAGTGTGATCGCGACATTAGCAGTGTGGGAACTTGGAAAGGCCGTAACCAGAAGGTGCTCGAACTGCTTCGACAAGTGGAAAAGGCAGAGGAAAAAGCAGGCACGGCTTCAACAAAGAACGAAGGAGGCTGTGGAAAGAGAGTTCCAAAGGCAAGCAAGCAGCCCTTTGAGCACGCGAGAAGATCGACGAGGCCAAGAAGGTGATGAAGTGCGATGGAGGGGGAGTAGGGTGTTTGAGACACCTGAACGAGCGCGGGGAAGTAGGGTGTTCGAGACGCCTGAACGAGCGCGCGCATCAACCTCTACGGCGGCTTCTACAACCATGAGGTCAATCAGTACGCAGACGGAGATCGAGTATAGGGGTCCTCAATGGATCGATGCTCGAAGATTGGAAGGATTCAATGGTCCTTTCTATGCTACGCCGAATGGAGACTGCATTCATACAGTTCAAGGTTGTCATGGTCAAAGGAATGCTACCGGGCGGTCAAAAACCTTTCGGCTATGCATGTACTGTGATAGAGATCGCCCACTCATGTTAGTAGGAGCACCTCTAGGCTAAAGCAGCCACGAGGTGAGGAGGAGTGCAGAGTGATCAATCTTCCAGTGTGGCTGTCGCGGAAGCCCAATGTACAACCCGCTTCACCGATGCGATGGCTCAAGGCTCAAGGTCGGAAAAAAGGTGAGTGCGCTGCGCTTAGGCATGGCGACTCCGAGTGACGATCACGTTTTAGCCCAGCTACCGGCTGCCTATGAGCAACAAAACCCTAAACCTCTCTTACTAAGTCTATAACACAGCTACCTTAACCTACCAAATGCTGTTTTTGTGTAGGTTCTTATTTTATGAACCCTAACGTGGATTTTATAGGGGCCCTACAAAAAAGTAGGTTTTGGTAGGTCAAGGTACTTACTAATTACCCTCGACTCTCCGAGTCCCTGCACTGCGTGCGAGCATCCTCCAGGGGCCACCGGTGGTCAACGTCGGCAACTTTGCCGCTAAAACTCTGGACTTTCAAGTTACAGGGTTTAGGGTTCAGGGTATAGGATGTACTGGGGTGGAGGGTTAAAGGTTTAGGGTTTAGGGTTGAAACTTGTATTCAACAATGGTTCCTCGCTGGACCAAAGCAGCATTCAAGGATTTGTGGGCTCAGGGGTTTCATGGCATAGCAGGGAGTTTTTGGGAGCTTTCGGGCTCAGGGCTCAAGCCTTCCGAAGAGAGTGGCCGGTGTTTGCTGCACTTTGATGCGGCCGGGGTGTTGTAGGGCGGCTCTACGTGGCTCTCATTTTGCTGCGTGGTCTGTCAGGTTTGTGTAAGGCCCTACCGAGTGTCGGGGTGCATGGTTGAGTTTGGAGTGTAGGGTCTGGGAATCTGGGATTCGGCGGAGCTGTCTAAGCTTGTGCACAAGGACTTGCAGGCTTACGGCTTAAGGGCGCACAGGTGCAGGGGGTTGCAGTGTTGGGGATACGTGGGGCTGGTCTGGCTGAGGGTGAACATGTGATGAGGTCTTGATCCGAAAATGCGGGCATGACAGAGCCACTTAGAGGTGGAACACATGTTTACATGTCTAGCAAAAGGTGCCTAGGCCATGCCTGGCTGCCGAGGCAAACAGACAGCCAGTTTGACTATTTATACGCACATAGTTGCCCTCCACCCCAAGCCCGAAACCCTGAACATGAACCAGCAGGGACAGGGAACGGTATAATTACAAGGGAGCTTGCGATTGAAGAGCCGCGAGATATTGAATGAAAAGCGAAACGTGGCACTGTAAGCTTGCAGTCTTATTCCAATGTAAGCACAAGTGCAGGGTTTGGGGCTCAAAACCGCGCTCGATCGCAACATAGACCGATCCTCACCCAAGCCACACGATACCTAAAACCTAAACCCCACACCGTCAGCCCTAGAACCCTCATCCCCAGCATCGATAAAAAAATGTGGCAGCAGGCGACCCTGAGCCCAAGGTGAACAAAGATGCTATGGCCACGACCTGACAACTTAGCGCCGGCCTTCTGACAATTGGGCTTAGGATTTGCAGTGCAGTTAGGGTATGTTTAAGGTTGAGGATTTCAGGGTTGAGGGTTTAGGGCTCTGAGTGTTTATGTGGTTGGGTCCCATTAAACCATCTGCTGCTGCGATTCCAGGCACGGACCTCGGGGAGCCTTGCGGAACCACTCTTGCAAGTGCCTCTGCTCTAGAATGTAAGGGCCCTGCGAATCCATCATCTAGGATACGGTCATCAGCAGGTATTTGCCCACACCCTAAACGCTAAACCCTAAAACCCTAAACCCTAAAACCCTAAACCCTAAACCAAAAACCCTAAAACCCTACACCCTAAACCCTAAACCCCAAAACCTAAACCACCCAAAGCTTTTCAGAACTGCTCTAGCCGCCTCCTCGGCGAAGTCTTCTCTCGCCTGGCCGCTTAAAACAGGGAGACCTTAATAATTAGAATAGGGTTTTGAAGTTTGAGGGTGATGCGGGCGAAAGCCGGTCGACGAAGAGCGATAGGGTTTGGGGGTATATTATACCATAAATATCATATAAGGAGCCCCCAAAACCCTATTCTAGTTATCAAGGCCCCTTACATTAATGAGAGGCTGAGGCCGCTGGCGCAATGAGGGGTTGAGGAGTCGGGGGTTCGGGGCTTCCCCGGAGGGTCCATACCTTAACCGGCCAAACCCTGCTTCTTTGTAGGTTCTTGTTTTGAACCCTAATATGGTTTTTGTAGCGGCCCTGCAAAAAAGTAGGTTTTGGTAGGAAAAAGGGAAATACTACCTAGGTCCCATAAGACCATCCCTATTAGGGTTTCGGGGGCCTAATTCCACAATGGTAGTATATCTGGACCCTCTGGGTTCTAAGTTTGTTTTAAAGGCTTAAAGGGCAATGGACTTTCTCTCCGCAGAGGTCGCGTCGTTTAGGTTTCAGGGTTTAGGGTTTCAGGGGTTTTAGGGCTTGGGGTTTAGCTAGGGGCTTAAGGGCTTTTGGAGGGTTCAGGGTTCAGCGTTTACGGGCTGAGGGTTCAGATCGTAGATTTCCATGGGAACCACAGATGCGAAGACTCCGTACAACAGTAACGTCTAAGTTAGTTGTTGTATCTCAGCCACATGCAAGCCCTGAACAGGAAATGTAACACGAGCAGGGATTCGACACTTTGCAAACCGCATGTTCTAGCTGTTTCTTCAGGCCATGGAAACTTTTAACTATCCGGTCGCACCGGCCGATTTGCCTAAACTTTCTGAGCCAAACCCTCCCATGCAGACACATAAACCTCCGACTAAGACCCAGAACGCTGCCTATGTAAACGCAAAGCTGCAATGTCCAATTCTGTGGATGCCGTGTGCTTTCTTGGGCGTGGGACTCTGCAACAGGGCCAGACTGCATGCTGCCGACAGCTACATTCAGATATTGGGCTTGTGACAAGCATTGCCTCATCGACCACCGCCAGCGCAACATTCAGTAGGAAGAATGACGTTACCTGGCTTAGTTGCTGAGTTCATAAGCCCCCCAAAAAGTGTACACTTTTAGTTTTATAGTGGGTAACATTATCCCAAGAAGTGTAAAGTGTATCCACTCAGCTACTTACCTGGCAGTGCGCGGGCAAGCAACATGTGGCAGAGTGTCAGCTTTCGGCCTGCAGAACCTCACAACTCTATGTCCCCAAAAGGGCCACTGGGAGCTCACCCTGACGTCTAAACCCTAGCTGTGGCCCCAAACCCTACAAAATTAAAACGGTAGTTCTTCGGATCTCAAGGTAGATAATAAGCCTTGAAGTTCCGGATTCTCCCAAGGCTTCGGGGTTCCGGGCTGAAGGTTCTGGTGCGTGCAGGGCGGATCGAAAGCCCGAAACCCGGGTTAACCTCAAACAAAACCCGAAATCCTTAGGCGTCTTCGGCCGCAGGGTGTAGCGTTTACTGTAGGGTTTAGCCTAAACCTTCAACCCTAAGCCTCGAACCGGAATCCCGAACCTCAAACCCCAAATCCTGTCATAATCTCACGGTTACCGGTTGCGTACTCAGCTACGAAGTGGGTGTCGGGACATGTCTAGCATGTTGAGCTGTTCATGGTGTTGGGCCTGGTGTCGGTATGCAGTCTGTTTGTAAATGTTGGTGTAAGGTGATGGGGGCTCTGTGTTTAGGGTTCGGGAGTTTAGGGCAACAATGCCTGAACGTTCAACTTAACTCATCACTGTCTGGTTGAATAATAAAACGAATCAGGGCGAGAGCTACCACTAGGAGGTGTATGAAATAGGGCTGTGGGGAAACCACTTCCGGTTGGGTTTCTGATGCCAGGCGCCCCGACCGGGATAAGGAGAAAGAAATACACTGTGGCCACCACCATACCATGGCCGTCCTTCTGGCAGGTTGCTTGAAGAAATTCTTTCAGACTCCGAACCCTTTCTCTGATTTGAGGAGTATCATTTTCAGAGGTCAGATGCTCAGCTTCTCAGTCTCGGATCCCGAGAATTACACACCCCAGAGCTGAGGTGGCTGCCAATCACAACCACCGAAAACCCCAAACCAACGGACGTCCGGTCAGTCATTGCATGGACCTGTCTGTTCAGGTGCCTGCGGTTGATGATATAAATCGTGCATTACCCATAATCGGAATATGCCATATTTCCCATAGTTGAGGGTCCTTAAGGTAATGCAGGATTTATATCATCAACCGCTGTCAACTTGGGTTGGGCCTGCATTCGGTCTTTCCTTGCAAGACACTGAACCCTGAACCACGAAAGTGAACTAAAACCCACTAGGCCCGAAACCCCTAACGGGAATCTAAGATTCTAAAAAGGAGCAGGGGGATGTGCAATGGGCCTCGGAATACTCGTAGCCCCTCTGAGCACCAGCAGGGCACCGGCACCCCAAAGTACCCTTCAGTAGAGCCCATATGGTCCTTAATAGACGGTGTTCGGGGTATAGTTGAGGGTCTAGGCATTCCCGACATCTTGAAGCCCCATCCTCAACCCTTGACCTCCCTCTCCCGTCGTTCCGTTTGACCGGACATTCTGCCAAGCCCCTACAGCCGAAAGCTGCCTGTCCTGAATGCGATACATGACCTCGGCTCTGGACATTACTTGGAGGGTCGTGGGACTTAGTAAGTAATTATATTTTAGGGACTTATAAGTATCATAAGCCCAATTAGGGCCCCTTTTAAGGTACTTATAAGTCATTATAAGTCTACTTACTATCTACTTACTGAGTCTCCCTACCCTCCAAGTACGGTATTAACGATTCAGGGTTTAGGTTTTACTTGCTGCAGGATGTCGGGTTTAGGCATGGGCTTTAGGAGTTTTGGGGCATTATAAGATACATTCCCATGCATGAAGGGTTGTGCCGAGAATCAGTGCGACGCGTGCTGGGCTAAATTGATTAGGATTCTGTACCCTCAACATACCTTACCTGGACCCTAAGAAGCGCACCGAGTTTCTTGTGCTTCAGGATCTCGCACTCCATGAAGCCCAAACTTAACTTACAACCTCAGCCCCATAAAAAGCGTGCAATGTGAAGCTTACGTTATGATCTAAGTAAAGCCTACGTAACTGACAGCGACTTACAACTGGGCTAAATAGGTAATTAGATTTAGGTACACAAGTATCGTTTGGTTATAAGCAAGCTGAACCTCCATACACGGAACACAAAGCAGGCCCACAGCCTGCAAATGCAACAGGCTCCGCGATGTTCCTGCACCCAAAAACCCTCATTCAACTCCCAACCTGAAACCCTAAACCCTATATCCAAACCCCAACTACACTCCTAAACCTCAACCCGGAATGATCTCAGCGCCTCGAAGCTGCAGGATCGGTACCGTAAGATGAACTCTGAGCCCGAAGCTTTAACCTCGAACCCTAAACCATGCATACCCCATGGCCCATACCCTATGCACCCTAGACTGCTCATCACCCTAGACCCGAAACGCCCCAACCCCTATAGTCCCCTTACATGCTTCTTGTGTAGTACCATTGCAGTATCCTTATAGCCCCCTTAACGCACCCTTATGGTACCCTGGCTACTCTGGCCGCCGGGCTCCGCACGTCGGTCCAGCCCTCGAGCGTCATGCACTGAAAAATGGTTATCAAAGCGGAACCTGTTCAGGGTTTTACGGCTTGGAGCCTAGGGTTCAGGGTCTTGGGGTTTAGGGCTTAGGGATAGGGTTCGGGGTCTTCGGGTTCAGGGGGTTTAGGGTTTCGAAAAGGGCTTCATCGGGGTTCTGCAAGGGGCTCTATGGCTCTAGATGGGTTCTACAAGGGTTGGATGAGGAACCTGTTGGCATGTAAGTGGGTTGCTATTACTGTTGGAACTGTAGATACCCGAAGTGGGGTTGCCTACCTGATTTGTAGTCTTCGCGAACGTTACTTACAACATACTTCCTCAGGATTTGGGGGCTTTGGGGGCTTTGGGGTTTTTGGGTCTCGGGTCTTATGGGTTTTGCTTTAAGGTGTCGAGCCCCGGGTCAGGAGTCCAAGAGCTCAGGGCTCAGGGTTTGGGACGGGATCTCCTCGCGAGCCTTGCAATGAAGGAGCTCTTCACTGCAATCTTGAGATTTCTTGCTTTGGGTTTACAGGGAACTCCAGAAAGTTGGAATATGGTTTCATGGTAGGATACCTTAAAAATTTACCATAAAAGGTTTAGGATAATCATATTCCAACTTTCTGGCTTTTACTAAAAGGGCCTGAGGCTCCCATAAAGCCTTAAACCCTAAACCCCGAATCCGGCCTACGGCCCCGGAGCCCACACCTCCGAATAGCGGCAGACTGCAGAGCCTCATTTTGCAAACCTTGCGGCTCAAGCTCCCATCCGGCGGCCCCCAAAAAAGGCACCAATCTAGAATAACTTGCCCATGACGGTTCGTGAGCTTGGGAACCGTGGAAAACTCATGGGGGGCTTCAGACAATCAAATAATCTTTACTCCCACCCCAAAAAACTAGGATCCTGCTTCTAAGGGAAGGTAGCCCTCATTGTCTGAAACCCTCCTTGCTGTTGATGATATAAATCCTGCATTACCCATAATGAGGAATATACCATAATTCCCATAGTTTAGGGTCCTTAAGGTCATGCAGGATTTATATCATCAACCGTTGTCGCCCCCTGGGACTTTTTGGGATATCCTCAGGAGACCCGTGGGTTCTACTAACCCTGGGAATCCTGGAGGATCCATCGAAAGCCCTTGGGAGTGTTTAGCTTCCTTCCCAACTGGTCCTATGTACCTGTATGGTAGAATGTAGGGTTTCTATATTAGGAAATACTATTATGATCCAGGGAAGTATCCCCCATAACAGTACATGGGATCCTTTGGGCTTCTACCTCAACCCTTAACCCTGGGACCCGTAAACCCTAAACCCCACGGCCGTAAACCTGCTTGGAGCCTAAACCCTAAACCTAAACCCGGCCTAAACCCTAACGACCGCAGAAGCCTCGGAAGGCTTTAAAAGTTGTTGCGAGCCTCTGGGAACAGGGGAATCCGTGGGATCCATCGGCATCGCTGGGGTCTTGTAACATCGAGAGTCGCGCAAGGCTTCGTAAGGGTTATGAGTTTAGGGGTTTGCAGCAAGTTGTGTTCGGTTTTTCGTGGTTTCGTATGAACTTTATAAGGCTTTAGGGGCTTAGATCCTGGGATCCAGAAGAAGCTCAGGGCACAACAGAAGAAGCATCAGCGGTCGTTGTGCGTATGGCAGTCGCGCTGGCATCCGCAGTCGCGTCTGTCTCGGTTGGCATCGACTCCCTTCGTTCTGTAATGGCTGAGAGAAACAAAGGTCTAACTTTTCAAGACAATACCGAACTACTACAAAAAAGCCTAAAAAGAAATAAAAGCTGAGTTATAACTAACTATTGAAGAACTAAGACTCAGACGAGACAAAGCCCCCACAAGACCGTGCTGAGGCTCTCGGGGCAGCAGTGGGGAGCCCAGCTGCGCTCACCAAAGCCGGCGCAGCCTTTAACACGGCCTTCGGGGCGGTCTTTGGGTGGGCAGGCGCACCACTTGACGCCACCGTCCTGGGTGGCTCTTGCAGAAAAAGGTAGGGTTGAGGGGTGGGGTCGTGAACTACCTCCACTGCCCGGTGATCTCGTTGATCCCGTTCATTCGTCCTCCTACTTTGCATTGCGTGCCGTGGCTCATAGAACACGTCGGGAAGTGGCTCCGCCTTGCAGCCCTTCAGAAGAAGTCCCATAGGGATAGCGCCGAAAATCAGAACGGCTTTTCTCATTGTTGATAAAGGTCGAGCTGCTTGGGAATTCTAACGGATCTTGGGCCAAATTGTTGCCGGCAGTTTCGACCGTGCTGCCAGGAATTGTTGGGCTCATAGGAAGCTTGGGCTGTGCCGTCCCCTAAACCCTAAACTAAACCCTTTACCCTAAGCCACCATCGCAGGAATCGGAGAGAAGGAGGCGGACAGAAAGACGGAGAGAGAGGGACACGCATCAAGACACAGGCATGCAGCAACCCTAACCGGTAATTCTTAAACCGTATCAACCAAAAACGGACAGTGCGCCAGTGCTGTGCAAACTCTAAATCCAAGATCATGGGTTGCTGTCAAAGTTCTCGAAGGGCTTCTATCAAGGTCTATGAGGGGTTCCTGAAGTTTCGCCAGGTTCTTAATTAATAGACTGAGCAAGCCTTGCTCATGTTTGAGGGTGCGGCTGCATCTTTCGGACGATGTTCCGGATCATTGCGGATCTCATGAGGCCTAAAGACGTCACGTTCGGAGATGTATGGTTTAGGTTTGCTGAAGGCTGTGGGCCCAAAACACATGGATACATCAAATAGCACCGCACGTGAGAGGCAAAGTCAATAAGTTTCTTTCGAAAACCTGCTGGCGCGTGCGCGAAACACAACTTTACAAAGCTAGGCCGTGTGCTCGCAGCCAAATCTTTATTGAAACCCGTGCATGACTTACAAAGACCGGGAAAAGCTTGCAAACATTGATGTGTCAGAACTATCAGCAAGCGAACGAAACTACAACCCCTACCAGCACTCGTATCCTGAACGGCCGTAAACCTGATACAACCCTGATTTCTGAACCTTAAACCCTGCGACCCTCTAGGAAGCTGCGGAACCCTACGTTTCAACAAGCCGAAGCCTTCGACCCTGCATCCAAAAGAACAGCCAGGTGCGAGCTTCGGTGCTATTGTCGCCTTGACCTACCCTTACCCAAACCTAGGGTCCCTGTAAAATTATCCAAACCTAGGGTCCCTATAAAATCCCGATTAGGGTTTAGAAGAAGAGCCTACAAAAAAAGTAGGCCAGGGTAGTTTAGGGTAGAGTATAAGACCACAAAGAAAACTATTGAAATCTTTTCGGCTTCTGTACGAAACCCTGTAAAGCCCTATTCAACTCTACATAAGCCGTGCAATCCCTATAACACTGTAACGCTATATCAAACCCCATAACCCCCCCCCCCTCTCCCCCGGCACCCATGTGATCGAAGCAAATCCACTCGCTCTCGGGGAACACCTGCTTCAAGGATCAAAGAAAATGAAAGAAGTTTAGTTGTAGGGTCTAGGGCTAGGGGCTTCAGGATTTAGGATTTAGGGCTTTCAGGTTACAGTACCTTTGTATTCCTTGAGGCATCGTCTAAGAGTTCTGGGACCAGTGAACTTCGCACTCCGGTGGCTGTCAACTTTTGCGACATGCATAGTTTAGGGTGTCGGGCTTACTTCGAAAGTCGGGGGCCTAGTAAGTAGTTATTCTAGAGACTTACAAGTATCATCACCCCAATCAGGGTCCCATTTTAGGGTACTTAGAAGACAACTTACTACCCACTTACTAAGTCCCCCGACCCCCCAAGCAGGGATTAGAGTCTCGTCGTGGCTTCATAGCGAGAAACCCCCAGCCCAGACAGCCTCCGCCGAAAGCAGACTTATGTGGTACCCTCAACCTTCAATCGCCAAACCCTGTCCAAACCCGAACCCACTAAACCTCGAATCGTCGACCCCTGAGCCCCCAAAGTCTAAGTTACGTCCGAAGCCCTACACCGTGCACAACCCACTTCGACCAAACGCATCCCACTTCACAACAAGCATAGAGGTACACCATCATAAAGATACTGCCCTGTCACACTTCCTGCTCTTACGAGCAACTGCGGCAACATCCTACCAAAGGAAACGGTCCTTCACCAAGCTCGCATAATATGGTGGCCTTGATAATTAGAAAAGGGCTTGGGGGTAGACTATAGTATGAAAAGACTATTGGTATTCAATTCCTCAGGCTTCTATATTACTGTACCCAAGTCTACGTGCACGGCCTCCAACATCTAGCATGCTTGACCCAGCCCCGTAAGCCCTAAACCCTAAACCTCTAAACCATAAACCCTCACACAAATCGACATCCCAGTCTAAGGCAAAGAACAACTCCTCAGCCCTTGCAAGCCCGCAACTGCTAGACCTGACCTGCACCCGAATGCTGAACTTTCAAGCCCTTGGACCCAAAACCAATATCCTGAATCCACAGACCCTACTTACAGGGTCATGGGACTTAGTAACTAGGGTTATAATTAAGGTAAAACTAGACTCAAAACTACTTATAATCCAAATTAAGGTTCTTGCAACCTTACTAAGTCCTAATGTCCTCATAAAGCGCAGACATCTACCCAGAATCCTAAACCCTAAACCCTAATACCCGAAAGGCCAAATACCCGAGACCCTGGATAAACCTTGAATCCTAAACCCCAAACCCTAAACCCTAAACCCTAAAATGGTGCGGTCTGGAAGGCCAGGAGACCTTAAAAGGCGCTGAGCCCATGCACCAGGGAAATCCCTGCCTGTGCACAGACAGGTTGAGAGGGGCAAAAAGAAGAGGGGCGGGGGAGGAGGGGGGGTTATGGGTTTGAGGTCCGGGTCTACGCTGCAAGTACATACCTACATACATGCATACCACCAACCTACATACATACACAAAGAGGAAAAGAGAAAATTAATACTGGGATATCCCAATAAAACGGGTACTTTAAAATCCGCACTCAGGGGTGAAACAGTTCTTGTGAAAACCTGACGATTGCAGGGTCCTAGGGGAGGAGCTGTAGATCATGCCGAGGGATGCATTCGGAATCCAGTCGGAATCCCGCCACGACCCTCAAGCGCCAAGCCTTCAAACATCAACCTCAACCTCAAACCTATATGGGTGGTTGTCAAAATTATGGCCCCTTTTTGGGTCCATATTATAATACGGCACCTAACATTTAGGGTACCCCAAAAGCGACCATAATATTGACAACCACCCATATGCCTAAACCCCCACTCCCGCATCTACCGCAGACCCTCCGTCTCCTACCTCCAAACATCCGGAGCCCCTACTTGGAGGGTCCGGGGACGTAGTAAGTAGGTTATAAGTAGACGTATAAGTGCCTTAAAAGGGGCCCTAATTGGGTTATGGTATTTATAAGTCTCCAAAATAACTACTTACTAAATCCCCCGACCCTCCAAGCACACCTCTGAATAATGAATCCCTGGATCCCCCCAACCCCCAAACAACTCTGAACCTCTGGACCGTAATCTACAAATCCCATAAAACCAGAAACCGAAAGATTACTAAGCCCTAAACTCTTCATGATCGAAGCAGACCTGAACTCTGTAAACCCTTACACAAACCCCGAAACTCCTTAAGACCTTAAATCCTAGACCCTTGAATTGAACCTGAAACCCCTAAACCCTAAAGCCTTCAACTCCCTAAGACCTGAAACCATAAACCCCTAAGCCCCTAAACCATAAACCCCTAAACCCCTAAACCCTAAACCATAAACCCCTAAACCCTAAACCCCTAAACCCTAAACCCTGAACCCTAAACCCGTGACCCAAAAGGCCGTCTCCGAACCGATTCGATCCAAGGCCCTAGCCGGCCACCATCGAAGACGGGACCTCGACAGCCAAAAAGCATAATATAGGGGCCTCAAAGAGGAAAAAAAGGGCTCCTATAAAGGGGGGTTCCTTAAAGGGCGCTATAATGGATCTATAGTAGGGTTCTGTAGTGTAGGGCGGGCCTAAAAAACAACTTCGGAAAGATTGGGTGGAGTAGGGGTTTTGAGGCATTTTTTTTTGCGTGCACTGACCCTTTCTCCACTTCTCCAAGCGTCAAAGCCGAGACTTAGCCTGCCGCACGGGGCTTGCACTACACTGGCACTCAGAGGACAACCCACCCCCATCGCCATCATCACATCAGCGACCACCACAGGACTTTCACGACTCATCACGGCTTCTACTGCGTTCGATGTGTCGTTCACGCACATGATCACCAGTATGGTCCCGTACTTGTGGTCGACCTCTACACGGCTCATCAGACTCATCTGTTGCATCCGACTCATAGGCAGGCATACTTCTTGACCAGTACAGACCACGTTCATCCCGTTCAACACCTGCATCAGCATCATCTCCAACTTCACCGGGAGGGACACCAAGAGGGGCTCGGCGATGACGTTGTGCAGAAGGTCCAGAAGGTCCGGCAGCATCACTACATGGTAGTCCATCAACAGCGCGACGACGTCCTCCAGCAACCCGACGACGCACTCCAGGAACAGCAAGACGACCTAAGCCAAGCTCCGTCGAAGACAGAGCACCTGTGGATCCACTCGTAGTTGTTGGCATCGCCCCTGACGACGCAGCCATCCCCACCGGTCTCTCGCTCAGTGTTCTCGCAGGAGGGGCTTGTCCGGGCACTTGCTCGAGTAATGGATTCACATCCTCCCGGACCAGTCGAGGCCGCGGTCGACCAGTACGTCCACCGGCGACCATTCATGACTCTTCCAAAGAGCAGGCTGGTGGGCATTTCCTCACCGGCGGGCCAGTTGGTGATTTCTTGTCCTGGGTCCATCTGGATCAAGAAGAGGCCTCGGTCCGCTTCTGGGCGCCAATGTCCCACAGGAGGCCCACTACCCGCTGCTTCATGTAGCGATCGCATGTGACTTCGCCATGCTCTTCGTCGGTATCCCTGTATCACATGCGGCGACTCGTGCGGGAGGGCCCAGGCGACTTCGTCCAGGGAAGCAGGGAACCCAGGCTGGAGAAGCACCGAGGGGGCCGTGACCCATTGTGAGGTTCCTTCCTCACTCGCGCCCAATCCATGAGCTGACTGTGCCACTACCGCACGCCATGAGTCTTAACAATTAATACTGTTGATCACATATAATGAACCTCCATCCACACGCTACTCGTCGTCGTCCACGGTGCCCGGCAGCGCGGTGAAACGCATCGTCTGGATACCGAGGGCATCAAAACGGCGCTCACAAATCGCTGTGGCGGACATGCGGTTATACCTCTTGACGGCCCTTAGCCATCGCGAGGTCGTCACGGCACGATACTCCAAGAAGTCGGAGTTTGACAGCAAGAAGCCATCACGTGCCGTCAACAAGTTCGGAAGATCGTTGGCTGCGGTACAGCTTGCGTCATTGTACTCGAGTCGTGCCAACGAGTACATCGCAGCAGCCGACATTGGGGTCAGGAAAGACCGGTCTGCATGGAAGGTGACCACTGAGCCGGCATCCAACATCCGGTCGTAGGTCGCAGCATCGTAGCGAAGCGAGATCAGGGTACTGGAGTCGAATGAGGTTCGAGCATCCTTAAGAGGGAATGTCGAGAACCCGGTCAATGTCCGGTCGCTGACCAATTTATCCCGAATCAAGTCGACAGACGGCTCCTGAAATAGACCAAGTTGGAAATAATCCGGAGCTTGACACCGGGTGAGCCAGGCGGTCCATGACCCAGTCCTGGTGTCCATCTGACGAAGAGTCGCCGCTGCATTCGCAGACGGAACGACATTGTAGATCTCAGCCAAGAAGCTGAAGTACTCCCGTCTCTGGGGAGAACTCGGGATGTTACGCATACGCAACATCGCCTTCACAGCCTGGGCCCAAGGAACCTGCTTCACCTTGCAGATGAACAAGACATGTATGTCCGTGAGCAGAAGGTCCCTCTCGTGAATGGCCAGACTGGAGGGTCGATTACAGGTAACGAGATTGTTGAGAGGATTCTGGGCTATCGGGTCGAAGCCAGCGGCCGGAAGATTGATGGTGCACGGAATGAAGTTCTCAGGAAGCCCGGCGTACTTGACGCCAGAGAACTCAGAAACACCATCGCTCAACAGGCTCACACCATTTCCTCCCAGCGCAAAAGCTGCTTCGAGAGCAGTCTCGAACCTGTTAATCTGGTCCAGTGTAGGGTTGAGCATGCCTGGAGTCACACCAGCAGCCGTTTCGACTGCGTTGCAGGTGAACGGTACAGGAGCCCTTGCCCCTACATAATTCCGGAGTCTGAGGAGTCGCGAAGCCGTAACCTGGGCGATATTTCTGCGAGCACTCAAATGTGCCCAGCACCCGCTCTGCCGCGAGCATGTCTTTGCCATATTGCGGCAAATGCACATATTGCGTCATACGCTCGCTTGTAAGGCCAGCGCATAGCTTTTGCAACTCAGGCACGGTGCTAATGCGCGACGGAGGCATTGGAGCATGTTGGTCCTCAGCCTTCTGGACCCTTTTCGCGGGGGTGGTCTCTTGTTCGTCTTTCATTTTCTTCAAAGCACCACCCTCGTCTTTATCGGAGCGGCGTCGCCTGCGGCCTTTCTTCTTGCCAGCATCAGACGCCATGTCCTCAGTGGTAGGCTCTCCATCTTCTGGGGACTCTCCGAAGGGGTCTTCGGTTTTGGGAGGGGTCGTGCCCTTCCCTTTACCTTTGTGACCCTTCTTTCCGTCATCATCATCACGCCATTTGCCCTTGCGGCCACGGCCCTTGCCGCCCCTACCGCCCCGCTTGCCTTTACCTTTAGCCATAACAGCTTGAGCCGTAGCCATTTTTGAGGCGTTTAGCGTTAAGGGTGGAGGGCCTAGGGTTTAGGGTGGACTGGAACGACGTTTTTGCAGGGCTGATGACAGAATATGTTCTTCTGGCGGCGGTTGTAGGGTTTGTGATGGTTGTTCTAATTAGTAAGGTTGAGCTTGCTGGGTTCGGGGTTCAGGGCTTCAGATGAGGGCTTCGAGGGCTTCTGGGACCCAAGTGCCTAAGAAAAGGAGATTGAGATCTGAAGCCCTGAGCCGCAAAAAACAAGCCGTGAATCCTGCACGGCCCGAACATCCTCAAAGCTTTACGTAGAGTTGATATCAGTCAGTCTACACCCTCTTATGGGAGGTTGTCAAAATGAGGGTCCCTTTTTGGGTACCTTGCATAATAGGTGCCGTATCATAATAGGGACGCAAAAAGGGACCCTAATTTTGACAGCCACCCTTATGAACCCAAAACTTCCCTAAACACTCCAAGTACCGGAAAGAAGAGCGAATCTTCCAAGCGATCGAGTCCCCTGCGCAAGGCTTTGTCAGTGTCCTGCTCGTGACCGCCACAGAAGCCTGTGCTGCCCCCCGGACCATCCTGGCTGTCAACTTCCGGCTGGGGATGGTTAGATTCTCTAGGATGCCCAGTAACCTAAGAATAAACAGGGCCTATTACAAGTTATCATGTCTGGGTAGTTGTCAAAAATAAGGTCCCTGTTTGGGTACCCTAAATAATAGGTACCGTATGATAATAGGGACCCCAAAAGGGACCATAATTTTGACAACCACACATGTATTAGAGTGTATAGGTAGAGGTTACAGGGTTCAGAGGTTGATTTTGGGTCTGGGGCTCATGGGGTTTGTCGGAGGCTTGTAGGGGCTGAGGGTTAGGTTTGGGGCTTTCTCGGTTTCACCGTGCGATTTCGGGTCTTTGTTTGTCGCTTTCTATCTTCTCCTGGCTGCTTCTGGGAGCTGCTTCGAGCTGCACAGCTGGAGCAATCCCAGACCCTCAATGCATCTAAGGATCGGCGAAAGAAGTACCCGACCAATGTATGGGTTAAGGCAAGAGTCTTCTCAGTATGATTCTTTGCAATACAAAGTCTCCCTTGTAATTCCGACACCCAAAACATCCCAAACCCAAAGTTCTTCCTATGTGGCCACTTTCCTTCACTGAACATCTGAGGATTCTCTAGGGCCTCTCCACCCCCAAAGTCAAACTCTCAAGGTCCAAAGCCTAAAAGCAGAAACCCAAAATCCACCCAAAAGGATTTAGGGCTCAGGCTTCGGGTTTTCGATTCTAGGGTTTAGGATTTTGGTATTTCGGGCTTACTGTAAGGTTCAGGGTTTGGCGTTTTAGGGTTTAGGGCTCCCGAACTCCCAAGGCCAAAAGCGGTTGCACCCGGCTCCTCGCAGAGGTAGCGCCCGCCACAGAGTCGCTCTTCCCCGGTAAAGGGCCACGACCAACACCTTAGGACGGCGTACTTAAAGGATCATGGGACCTAGTAACTAGGGTTATAACTAGGGTAACTATACTTATAAGCACACATAACCCCAATGAAGGCACTTCTAACCTTAACCCTACTTACTAAGTCCCATGATCCTCCAAGTAGACCCTAAACCCTGTAAACCCTATAGATCCCTTTAAGGAACCCTATAGTCAGATCCCTTTTAGGAACCTTACGTACTAAGTCCCATGACCCTCCAAGTAGGGTGTTGAGGAAGGAAGCTCTAGGCCCAGGGCCTTGGTCCAATCTGTTTTCCTCGGAGGTTAGAAACCACAAGACCCGTAAACCCTAGACCCTGAAGCTTGTTTTCGGTAGTGGCTTTGTAGTGGCTGGAAGCTCTTGACTTCTGCTGCCTCTAATCCGATGTTAGTTCTTGCCACACGGATTCGCCTTGAGACCCCTTCAAACACAGTTATTTTGGGGAGCCCTGTGCCCCGGTAGACAAGACCTCCGAGACCAAAGAGCCCAACTTAGAGGCCACCAGAACCTCAAAATCCAACATTCCGCAATTCCAAAGCCAAAACGATTTCTCCGAAATCACTCTGAAGTCTCATGCCCTGACCCTACACATTCAACTCGTCAGCCTGCACCAGACCTAAGAACACCCCGCGTGATCATGGTGTCAACTAGCGTTGTTCTCGGATGAGCTTGGTGGAACGGCAGTACGAAGATGAGGGGCAAGTATGATGAAGACGATGCTGGCGATGAAAACATTGGAGTGAAGATGGAGGTGAATGATTCTGGCGACGACGACGACGACGACCACGACTGCTCAAGACATTCTCTGCTTGACTTGGCCCTGAATGTCTTTCAAGGTCCCTAGGATTTCCTAACCTCAACCTCAAAAAAAACCCGGGATCCCTGGCCATGTACCCTTCATTCTAGAATTCTAGAACCGTCGAACCTGCAAGCCTATTGTTGAAGACGCACTTACAGAACCACAAAAACACCCGTGCAGAACCCTCATACCGTATGTTCGGATTCAGGAGTTGTCGCGAATGAATATCTATCTGTCTCCATCTGTCTCCGACATCTGGAAACCCTGAGCCCGAACCTAAATCTCCGGGTCCTGGACTCAGTCCCGTTGGAGCCGACCAGAACTGGCTTGGGGATCGTGTGGCAACCTGGTCCGGGACTATTGGGTTTGGGGTTTAGGGCCCTTCTTCTGAGCTTACACTGTTTCCTACACACGGTTTAGGGTTTAGGGTTTTAGGGTTTAGGGTTTAGGGTTTTAGTTTTAGGGGTTTAGGGTTTAGGGCTTGGGGGTTTAGGGAAAGTTCTAAGGTTAGGCCCTTGGGCTCAGGGCTCGGGCCAAATGCCAGTAGCTGCGGTCAAGGGCTGCGACTGCACGTGGATCCACAGTTAAGGGTTTAGGGTTTAGGGGTTTAGGGTTTAGGGTTTAGGGTGATCATTCGGAGGCCTCAAAAGGTGGGATGAAGGTAGGTAGGATTAAGGATCCCTTATATAAGGACTCTTATGTGGGAATATCCCATTGAGGCCTCCGAATCATGGAAACCGTACAACCCGAACCCCTGAAGCGTTCCAACCAAACCGGAACCGAGAGGACAAAAACTCAACCAAGAGCTTCTGGCACTGCGCCATAGAGGCAAAAACTATAATCACTATAAACCTAAAACCCTAAAGCCTGAACCTTAAACCCTTAACCTTAAACCTTCAAGCGAAAGCCACAAACCGTAAACCTATTAAACGCCAAACCCTAAACCTTGAACTGTAAACCCTACTTGGAGGTTATAAGTGCTTATAAGTATAGTTACCCTAGTTATAACCCTAGTTACTAAGTCCCAGGATCCTTGAAGTAAACCCAACCCCCCCTCTAGAACCCTTATAGATCCCTTTAAAGGAACCCTTATGAGGAATCCCTATAGATCCCTTTTAAGGAACGCTTATGGAACCCTTAGTTACTAAGTCCGTAAACCCATAGCATGCTTCAGGCCCCGGCCGCGGTGGAAGACGCCTCCGAAGAGACTGACTCCTGAAGCAGAGCCCCGGATGTTTGAGGATCGGGTTCTTAGGGTCTTTTTCTGGGTTTAGGGTTTAGGGTTCAGGGTTTAGGGTTTTTTAGGGTCTTTTTTTGAACTCCTTTTCGAAATGTAGCAGCAGCAGTCTGAGCTTTAGAGAGGCTTAAACAAGGGTCTAGAGTCTAGAGTTTAGGATTTGGGGATTAATGCTTTGAGGCTCTGGGGTTTTGTGTGTGGCTAGGGTCTTAGCTTTTAGAGTTTAGGATTTGCGGAGAGGGTCCAGGGCGCAGGGTTTAGGGCTTAGGGGTTTGTAGTTTGGGGTGCGATTTCGTACTGTCGAGATTACCTCAGCCCCCGAAAAAATGTGAAATAAAGTCCCAACACTCATATAAAAGGGCTATATGCTACATTCTACATACACCGCTATATGCTACATTCTACATACACCCTAAACCCCAAACCCTAACTAAACCCTACTTCTTCTGTGGTCCAGGAAAGGCCTAGGGCCGCTAGGCTTCAAGGCTTGGGCAGGGGTGCGCCACAAACCCAAGGCGTCTGCCTCACCTGCCCATGACTCACCTATACTGAACTTAGGCCCTTAGCAAGAATTAACATCTTAGCTGTTTCTTAGGGACTCAAGGAACCAAAAATGAACAACTATTTGTATATGTACCTCTAATGACACCCTGAAGCGTAAAATCTGAAGCCCTAGGAGGTGGGTTCGGCTGCACCTCCCTTCCCTGTCGCGCCTACGATGCCAAAAGAAACGAAGAGGAAGGCAGCCATGATACTGACATTGCCTTCGAAAGCTTGGCTTCAGATTTCTCACTCATCCGGAGGTGGAGAGTTGAAGGTTCGACAGTTTGATGGGTGAGTTTTTGGGTTTAGAGCTTCTTGCCGGAAGAGGAGGTTGGGTGGGCGTTTCGGGCTTGAAGGCTTGGTGAAGTTCGTGGCTGATCTCGCTGCTGGCCCGAGCATTCGTAGGGGTTGCAGCTGGAGGTTTGCATCGCAAGCTTTTAAACCTACAGGCATTGTCCGCTAGTGGCCACAATTTGGGACATAAGGGTTGGGAGGTGGCTCAAGGGTGAAACCGCCACTTCAAAGCCAAACCGGCAAGGCCGAACCGCAAATCCCGCCGCAAGAGATTAGGACGGGAGTGTTCTTGAAATTAGGAAAACCTCTTGGCGGGGATACATGCTTTTATCGGGATCCTGCCACATGAGATCTGCGGTAGGATCCCACGCGTTGTAAACTTCACATTTCTAGGATTCCAGGCTCAGGGCCTTGGGTTTAAAGTTGCCGCAGTGTCTGGAAACTGCGGACCTCAAGTCTTGCAAAGCCACATCACACAACAAGGGTTTAGGGTCTTAGAAGCATCCATAGTCACGGGAGGAGGCCTACCACAATACGAGAACCAAAACAGCAATGCGTGAGACACATCATCGGAAGATGACAACTCTGAGACTCACCATAACTCCTAGGCCCCTCAGCCCTACACCCTAAACTGCTAAATCTTTACACCCTACACTGCAGCAAAGTCTGAGGGTTGCGGCCCAGTCTTGGGATGGAACTGAGCACGGTGTTGACCAGCACCTGTGTCCGGGGAGGTGATGGCTTTGGGCTTAGGGGAGTCTCGATTGTGCCCGTCGATCGTCCCTCTGTCTCTCTCTCTCTCTCTCTCTCTCTCTCTCTCTCTCTCTCTCTCTCTCTCTCTCTCTCTCTCTCTCTCTCTCTCTCTCTCTCTCTCTCTCTCTCTCTCTCTCTCTCTCTCTCTCTCTCTCTCTCTCTCTTTATCTCTCTCTCTCTCTCTCTCTCTCTCTCTCTCTCTCTTGAAACAAGTATGTTTTATACGTGGGTGTGTGTGTGTGTGCATAAGCATGCAGAAAGTGTTTGTGTATGTGACTGTGTGCACAAGCTACATGTTTCGTGCATGTCCGCATGGATATGCTCAACCCCGAAACCCACAACCGAAAGCTTCCGCCCCTAAACCAGAGCTCCGCTTGAGATCTGACTGAAGCTCATGGTAATGTAGGGTTCAGCATCGGGATTAAGCCGATGCTTTACAGCTTACAGTCCGCACCTTCATCTGCGGAACGGCATTCAGGGAACGCAAGGGGCGCAGAATGCGGAACCTGAATACGGCAGCTTGACTTGAGTCCCTCGATTTCGTTGCAAGGGTTCTAATGACCCGTACTTAAAGGGTCATGGGACTTAGTAACTTAGGGTAACTATACTTATAAGCACTTATAACCCCAATTCAGGTACTTATAACCTCGCTTACTAAGTCCCATGATCCTCCAAGTAGACCCTAAACCCTGTAAACGCTATAGATCCCTTTAAGGAACCATACTATAGTCAGATCCCTTTTAGGAACCTTACTTACTAAGTCCCATGATCTTCCAAGTATAGCTCTTCGGAAAGAACTTCCGACTGAAGTCTCGTTAGCAAGCCTGGCTGGTAATATAGGGGCCTTAACAATTAGAAAAGGGTTTTGGGGCCCATTATATTATGCATATAATAAGGAACCATCAGAATAGTATTTATAGGTAATTATACAGGCCCCTAAATTAAACCCTGAAATCAAGCACCAATGATTCGATCCAATGTCTCTCAGGTCTTGTTTGATCAGAACACTCCAGGGACTTCGCGACCATTCTCGGAAGGGCTGCTACTAAGACAAGGCAAGCCCTGAGGGATCCGAGAGTTTGCAAAATACCGAAGCTGCCACCAAATAGAGAAGAGACGAGAACAAACCGTGCAAGCGAGAGGAAAGGCTTCTTAAAGCAGAGCGCGTCAGTCGTGATAGAAGAGAGTGTGTGTACAACAGATCTCGAAGTTTTGAGAATTGAAATAAGGATGTTAAGCAACACTGTGAGAACAGACGACAGGCTGTGCGAGAAAGTTATCGGCACTAGAGATTTGAGCAACAAATTCAAGCCGTGCAGGCTACTTTTAACCAAGCAGAAAAACGGAAAGTTAAACGAAACACACAAAACGAAGAAGCTCGGACGTCAACGCTGCCACAAACACCGTATTTTGACAGAATGACGAGCACGAGGACAGAGGTTTACCGAAATGGTGCGGGAAGGTATGAACAAAGGACAATCGCATGGAAAGGCTGAGAGAGTGAGAGAGAGGCAGAGAAAGAGAAGGAACAGAACAAAAGACAGAGCAAGAGAGGAGAGCAGAGGCTGTGCGGCAAGGGAAAGCAGCTAGCTAACCCGAGTTTAGGGGTTTAGGGTTTAGGGGTTTAGGGTTTAGGGTTTAACCCAAGACCAAGAATCCTCATCCCTGAACTTCACCCTCAACTCTGAACCAAAAACCGCCCCAAACCCTCGGCTCTGAACCATCAACCGAAGGACAGCCTTTACAAACCGAGCCCGGGACATGCGCAGGAAGCCGACTCCCTCTTGGCTGGTTATGGCCTCAGAGGGGTTCTGGGGCGTAGGGTTTAGGGTCGCGGGGTTTAGGGTTTAGGAAGGGTCTAGGGGCTTAGAGAATGTTGGATTTTGCGTTTTGGCGCGGCTCCTCAGGTGACCCTCGGCCGCAGCAGCAGAACAGGCCGGCGATGGGCCCGAAGCAGAGGAGCTGGTGTCAAGCTTCAGGGGAATTAAGCCTGGGCTAGTCAAGACTTCAAAACACGCATATCTGAATTGGAGCCTGAAATCCTACAGCCCCATGCGTCTGAATGCACATTATGGAGCCTAAATCAGAAGAACAGAGACTAAAAGCGGATACAAGTCACTAGTCCTGATTTTTCAAACCCGAAAAATTCTGGTAAATCCTATGTTCACCTTGTGACACCCCAATGCCATAAGAACTCTTGAGAAACACCGTGCAGGGAGGGGACGTTGGTCATCTGGAGGACGCCGGTGACCACGACGATGAAATCCAGCCAGTTCCATGCCTCGAAAAACTGGACGGGCTTCGGTACTTAAAGGGTGATGGGACTTAGTAGCTAGGGTTATAGTTACACTATACTTGTAAGTACTTATAACCCCAATTAAGGTACTTATAACCCTACTTACTAAGTCTCATGATCCTCTATACATGCAAATGAGAATGAAGGAAGCCCAGAGAGCCCAACACCCCCTTAATTAAGGAATAGGGCTTAGGGCTTAGGGTTTAGGGTTTAGGGTTTAGGTGCTTCATATTATGATTTAGGCAATATTCCTGAATTAAGGGGTAGTGGGCTCTCTGGGAATGAGAATGAAGGAAGCTTCCAAAGACATGACTGAATGTATACAAGACCACCTGGAAGGGCTTTCAACAATTGACCAACTGGCATCACTTCAGGGGCGCTTTCTCGTTTGAGGGATTCCTTGAGGCTTCGGGTGTAGGGGGCTCAGTGTGTTGAGGCTTGCGCTAGCTTGATGATGGGTACCCAGAGAGCCCAATACCCCTTAATTAAGAATTCTGGGTTAAATTATATAGGGCTTCATATTATGATTTAAGCTCTATTCCTTAATTCCCTTATAGAACCCTTATAGATCCCTTTAAGGAGCCCTTTTAAGGAACCCTAGGTATTCCTTAATTGGGCTCTCTGGGTATACCATGAACACTATGTATCCGCGCGGGAGTTTGGGGCCAATGTCTGAGACGTGGGAAGGCGGCGAAGATGAGTGCCCAAAGAATTCGAGACGTGCCCTGGGCTATGTCATATACAGTCATTACCTAAACCCACACCCCCCCCAAAAAAAATATATATATATATATATATAATAATGATGATAATAATAATAATAGTAATAACAATAATAATAACCATAATAATAACAATAATAATAACAATAACAATAACAATAACAATAATAATAATAATAATGTATATATATATATATACATGTATCGAAAATAACGGTCCAAAACCTGTACAATATTAGTATTCTGCATACGTTTGTGGTCCAGGTATGTTTTCTCCGACAGCAACACCAACCGAAGATGAAGGCTCCTGTAGTGTAAACTCGGCTATTCGGCTGTCTGTGTTGCTTTGCTGTTTTTCGGCCATTATACATCCCCAAAATAACTCCCATATCGACCTGAAGGGTAATACAATAATGTACATCAGCCTGGTTGGGGTGTTAGGGTTTGGGGCCTAGGGCTTGGGACTTGCCACCTCACATCCAACCACAGAAGGGCCCTGACATCGCGAAGGTAGGACGTCTTGTCCACCACGAAGCCGAAAGCAATCACCTGACCACGGGGACGGACTTTTGATTGAACATAGAGTGTCTTCACCCGAGACTCGGGCATGTGTGTCTTGAGGCTTCAACGGTTTGAGCTTTTCTACTCCTAGTTTGCAGGGTGCGGGAAGGGGGGAAGTTGTGACGATGAAAAACTTATCGACTGCAGAAAGATTTGAATAGGGTTTAACAGCCATACGCCCAAATCACAAGGGGTTTAAAACTTTAGGATTTGGGAGTTTCAGGTTGAGGCTTGCCGGGCTTAGGGTCGAAAAGCAAACACGCGAAGCCCCAGATCCCAGCAGGTCGGGAAGTAATGTAGAGGCCCACACAATTACCGACACTACTATGTTCGGGGTTCCTTATTCTAATAAGAGTATAATGTATACTGGCCCGCAAACCCTATTCTACTTAATAAGTCCCCTATAGCCGCACTGGAGCCTTGAGAATGAATTCCAGAGTGAAGAAACCTGGCGAGCTTCGCTGCCGCTGCTTCGCTTGTGGCTTCTGGGGGCTTCTTGAGGGTTTAGGGGTTCAGGGTTTAGGGCTTGTAGGGTTTAGGGCTAGGGGTTTAGGGGTTCAGGGTTCAGGGCTTATAGGGTTTATTGCTGGGGGTTTAGGGTTTAGGGTTTGGGGCTGAGAATTGGGGGGTTTAGGGTCTAGGACTTGGGGCCTAGAGGGGGGGTAACGCTTTAGGTTGAGTTGGTCTAGGGCTTTCAGGTTTCAGGGTTTTGGGGTTGGGGATTCCGGGCCGTAACTCGTTTCGGGTTTGCGACTATGACATTCGGTGCGAACAAGAAACCGGAAACCTTCAAATCAAGAACACGAAGTTCTCGGTCAGAACCCAGACTTCGCTTTCGAATCTTGGGACATCGAGTTCAGGGATTCGGAATACGAGGCATCGGAAAATCGCGGGTGGCAGTACAAAGGGATTGGGGCTTAGGCTGCCGACATGACGACCCAACACCTGCCAAACTTTATGAAGAAGTTCGCAGGTACGCGACATAGGACGGTCTTGTCATAAATGCAGTTTACCTGGACCTACCCTCTATTACCATTACCGCTGTTTGAGGGTACAAGGAGGGTCCTGCTAAAATGCCTGTTCCTGATGCATCCATGCAGCCAGGGACCAGAAATGCGCACAGCAAGCCCCGCAGTCAAATCGCAGAAAGCTTATGTAACCTGTAGGCATACCTAACCCCCTCTTCCAAAAACAAACAAAAGAAAAAGTAATTCAAGCAGTAGCCCAACACCTATGAAAGTGAAATTATTCTGCATACTTTCGGGGTCCAGTTAGTTCTAACGCTGAACCTGCGCTGTTGCTGACTGTTGCCTAAACCCTGAAGCCAGGCCCTCAAGCCTAGACGAGAAAAGAAGATGCAAAGCCCAAGACTCTGAACCCTCATCTCTAACCCTCAACCGAAGACCCCAAACAACTCTAAAGAAGGATTCTGCTCATGGATCAAAACTAGGTTACCCAGTAACCTAAGAATAAAAAGGCCTCTCTTTTTGGTATTGGGTAGCTTTATAAGGAACCTAGGACTACAAAAAGGGAATAAGGGTACTACTGGGCATCCTAGAAAATTCTTGGCGACGAAGTTTGGGAGGGATCCCTGCACTACACTCCCTCGAAAAGCTCCTTATTACAAGAGGGACGGCCTGTTTCAAGAAGAGAGCCCTGTTTAAGAACTGCTGATAAGACTCCAAACCCTAAACCCGAAATAGACTCTAGACTGAACCCTAAACTCGAAACCCTATATGGGAGCTTCCGAAAATAGGGTAATACCCTGCATAGTAGGATCCTTTATTATGTCAATGAGGACCCCAAAATAGGGTCCGGCCTATTTCGGAAACTCCCATTATAGACTCTAGACTTCAGGTGCCGGGCTCTGGGATCAAGGATTCCACTCCGCCGGCAGGACTCGTGAGGATGGGATCGAAGATGTTGTCGGAAACCCAGTTGAAACCTGTTAGGGCTTGGGGGTTTAGGCTGTGTAGGCTGCAGGCTTAGGGTTTACTTAAAGGATCATGGGACTTAGTAACTAGGGTTATAAATAAGGTAACTATACTTATAATTGCTTATAACCCCAATTAAGGTACTTATAACCCTACTTACCAAGTCCCATGATCCCCCAAGTAGGGTTTAGGGATTGTGTTTCGGGGCTTAGGGGCTTCGGGCTGGGGGCTTATCGGGTTTAGGGTTTGGGGTTTAGCCTTGGATTTGGGCTTTAGTGTAGAGGGATTAGGGATTAGGTCTTTTATCTAAAGGTTTTAGGCTGTGTAGGCTGTAGATGCTTGATTTGGGGGCCTGCGTTTGGGGATAAAGGGATTAGGGATTAGGCGCTTATTCGTTGGTCTAATGACTGCTACTGTGTTTTCTTGCCACCGATATAGTTCTGGTCGTTGCGATCCGTTGTGTCACTTTTCGAATCGCCATCCGCGCCCATCGCCTTACTGCTGCTTGCTCGCTTCTTTTTGACTAGATGCCTGACTCGTCGGTGATAGCCTTAGGGTTTAAAAAGTGTTTAACAGGCACATGAACTTGTGGCCAATTTGGACTCACCTTTGTGATTTAAAGTATCGGCTGTACCTTATCTGGTAGGGTTTTGAGCTTGGTAAGTGTGCCCCCCAAGTGAGCATGCTGGATCCCGTGGCCTGCACAGTGTGCAGTTTTTCGGTTGTGCTTCGGGGTCCCTAAAAACGATCCATCACTCTTCTGACGAGGACCTGAAAGAAGTCAGGGAAGGCCTTGCCCATTTTGGGTAATTACATCACCGTCAACCAACTAGTGCTCAATAATCCCCAAAACACATTACCATATAGAAAATCATCCGGTTTATCAGGTGATGTAACTCCCCGAAATGGGCAAGGTTAGGGTTATTCAATTTATGGGGCACAGTATGGGTAAGGGGGTTTATTCAATAATAATGTAATTTAATTATTAAATTATTATTGGTTTCTAGATAATTTGTTAATATTTGTAGAGTAATATATGCCGATTACGTATGCATATATGACCAATAAGTATTTACTGCTCTATGTTTGTAGAAATCAATTGTTTCTAGTTGTTCTTTACTGCGAACATAATAGTTTTTCTTCTTATGAATTTCCAATAACTGACCATAATCTTTAATCATGTCTTTACGACGATATTCGTACATATCAATATCTTTTACATTGTCTTTTTCATAATATTTTAATTGTGCGAATTTAATCGGAATAAAGCTTTGCATTTCTATTTTCATTACTGTTCGCGTGTCATCCCCTGCTTTTATATTTAATTCATTATATTCCTTTTTAAATGGGGTGTTTTCAGTTTCATTTTCCTTATCGTCTTCTTCTACTGGTTCATTATTATTGTCATTATTATTTATGCTATTTAATTCTTCTGCTCTTTTCATATCCTGCATTTTAATTTGCCATTCTAATTGTATTCTTTCATTAACTGATAGTTTATCTTCTTCTTCATCATCATCTTCTTCACCTTCTTATTCTTCATCATCTTCTTCATCATATTCATCATCTTATTCTTCTTCATCTTCTTCATCTTATTATTCATCTTCTTCTTGATCTTCTTCTTGATCTGCTTCTTCTTATTTGTTTTCATAATTAAATATATTTTTCAACTTCTGAATGGCTTCCTCAAGTGTTTCAACTTATTGTTCTTTTACCGTTGCTTCTCCTATTAATTTTTCATTTTCACAAACTAACAAATGATCATCATCACAGTCAAATAAACCAGTAAATTTCGTTTCATATAATAATGCTCCAACTTCTCGAATTGTGAAGTTGATGTTGGCAAGTTCCTCCTTTTTGTTGGATAATCGGTCAATGTATTTACTAACACTAATCATCACATTAATATATTAAGTTGTTATTTCTTTAAGTGCTTTTTCTTAAGAATTCTTCCATAAGAAAACTCCCTGCACCCATTCCTTCCCTTTAAACCTAGATTTTCTACTAACATCCAGACAAGCTCTACACGCTTTATTGTATATTCTTTTGGAATGTTTACTTACAAATTCATTTACATCTTTTAATTGCTTACATGCTTTACATTGCATATACTGTGTTTTACAATCACTGCCTGTAGGAAACTCAACAGCAATATTATCATCTAATGCATTCATTATTATTAGATGATAATATTATGAATAGGTTTTCGTCTCTTCGTTATACTTATGTTGTAATAGTCAAGGGTTGTAGGTTTCGGTTGTAAAATGTCCTTGTTATTCAGTTTAGTTAAATATGCATTCTTCTTATTCTCATACGTTGCATCAACTGGCGTTCTGTTGAAGTTTCTCGTGGGTCTTTCATTTAACAATTTCTCTATCCTCTCTAGTCTCCGTATGACATCTTGCTTGAAGTCAGGTTTATCACCCATATACTAATATAAAGATTTAACTTTTATAGTAAAGCTTTTATAATAAAACTTGTATTATAAAAGTTTTTTAATTCTCGGCGCTATCTTGTGTAGCACCAATCTCTTATAATGAATTTAGGTATTGTTGATGTCGTTTGCTTTTTCTATGCGCTGCTATATGTCCTTTTGAGCAAAGTGTTCCACATTCACCGTTAATTTTTTGTTTTTATACTCAGCAATTTTTCTGAGTTGATTTCACGATATCGTTGGTTTTCTTCTTGTTTCTGCTGTTTGTGCGTTTGTCTATACATTTTTTAAGGTTAAGCATCCATTCTCTATATTCCTCAGAATATTCCTTTTTAGTCCTACCAGCAATTATCTTATTTACACAATCCGTATCTCGTATAAATTCTCCTTCTCGTCTTAATAACTCTTCCTTCGTCTCACATTTGAAATTTTCCAGAAGTTCAATCTTGCAGTTCTCAACCCCATATTCTTCAAATAAGTCAAATGACCGAGTATGGCCGTATCCACTGTGTTCATATGCTTTATAAGACCCTTTTTATCAGGAGCAAATCTCCGACTTAATTTTTCAGTAGTGCTACCGATATTCTGCTTAGTATATCCAACATCAACGATTTTATAAATTTTACCATTATGGTATTTGTTCATATCCTTATATATCATAAAGTATCTTTTCTTTAAATACATACTCTAATGAATCTACATATAATGGCATTCCATTGTATGTAAGTTCAAACGAATTCGGACACTATCTTATGTAGCATCAATTATGCTATTGTATCACAGCATCCCCTGCCGTGTTCAATAACGAGCCTCGCGAGACTATGCGACTCACACAATTTAGGAGCAATGGGCGCACATTCGGGGTGTTCATCCTGTTTCATTTCTTTCCGGGGGAAATCAAAAGATGCGAGAATAGTTATAGTAAGGAACCCAAAATGTATTGGTACATATTCAGGCCCCCATATTCCAGCCCCTACGCAGGCCGTCACAAAAGCTCGTTAAGCCCAAACTCTGAAGTGCGGGCTGCTCAAGCCGTGGTCCGCTAGAGCTGGCATGGTCAAACTACAGCCAAGACCTGTACTTTACTTTCTGATGGCGTTTCAACAAGCCGCGGTTAGCAATGTAGGGGCCTTAAGATTTCGAATAGGGTTTTGGGGCCCAGTATACTATACTTGTAATAAGGAGCCCCTACAATAGTATAGGTAATTAGCTGGACCCCGAAAGTAGACGACCAGCCAGGGCTCCGGCCAGAGTCACTTTCACTGCGGTGGTCGTAGGATGCCAAGCAGATGGAGTTGAAGAAAATCAGGAAGAGAATGAACCTAAACTGTGAGAGTTCCGAAAATTTGGGGGGTACCTTATTTTGGCGTCCTTATAATAAGGATCCTACTACGGGCTGGGCTCAAAGGAGAATGAACCAAAGGGCTGGGCTCAAAGGGACATAAAGAGCCGAGAGCTCTGTAAGATCAGGGTACAGGTTGAGCTGCCTAGGGTCTCCAGGTATTGCAGAAGGCTGTCATAAACTGGGCTTTGAAGTAGCCAGCGAGAAACAAGTATAGACTTTTATTCCATAATGGTTCCCTTAAAGTACCAGCTCCCCAAAAAAGTATTAAAGTATGGTACTCCAAAGCCTAGTAGGCTTGTACACGACAAGGAAGAAGCAGCCCAAACCCGGAAACTCTACATGCTACAACCCCCAAACTGAAATCTGAAGCCAAACCGCTCAAACCATAAACCCTAAAACCCTAAACCCTAAAACCCTGAACCCCTAAACCCTAAACCATCAACTTTTGCTGCAAGACTCAAACTCAAACTCCGTGGCTCGTCGAGGCGGCGGGATGTGGGGCTCTTAGTTTGTGACACCGGGTTATAGGGTTTAGGGCTTACTTGGAGGATCATGGGACTTAGTAGGCAGGGTCAAAAGTACCCTAATTGGGGTTATAAGTATTTATAAATATAGTTACCCTAATTACAACCCTAGTTACTAAGTCCCATGACTGCAGGGTTTAGGGTTCAAGGCTTCGGGTGTAGGGTCTAGGGCTTAGGGCCTAGAGTGCCCAAACCTCACGCGAAAGAAAGCGGTCTGCAGCAGTCCTGGGCGCGGCGCTTATCAAAAGCCCACCACGTAACCAACTCGATAACCTCCAGCGGCTGCATGGGCTACTGGATTTGGGCTACTGGATTTGGGAGTTTCCGAAAATGGGGTACCCTAATATAGATGGTACCCTAAATAGTAGGATCCTTATTATAAGGACTCCCAAATAAGTAGCCCTCATGTTCGGAAACTCCCATTTCGGGGTATGACTACACCGACCTTAGCAGGGATGTCAAGGGGAGATCTAAAAAGGCTCTTACTTGGAGGATCATGGGACTTAGTAGGTGGGGTTATAAGTACCATAATTGGGATTATAGGTAATTATAAGTATAGTTACCCTATATACTTATAACCCTAGTGACTAAGTCCCATGACCCTTTAAGTAGCAGTTTGACAGGTTGTTGAACGGGTGTTTTTTAGGTGTCAACATAGTATAGTTACCATAGGGACGATAAGTTGATGTGGGTGGTTGTCAACATTAATTATGGTCCCTCTTTGGGTACCCTAAAGATCAGGTGCCGTATTATGATAGGGACCCTAAAGGGGACCATAATTTTGAGAACCACCCACATGATACTAATAGGAAGATGGTTACAAGCGAGTCCAAGAAGTGAGGAACTCTGACTTTGGGCTGAGACAAATGTAAGGCCTTACACCTACCCAGACCCCCGGGAAGATCCAAAAGTAGATCCCTTAATGGGGGTTCCTATAAGTACCCTTAGTAGTATAGGGCCCCAAATTAGGGGCTCTATTTTCTAGATCCTTTTTGGGGTCTGGGTATCACAAGACACAAGACGGGGACTTAGGGTTCAGGGTTTAGGGTTTAGACAGACCCTAAAGCCTAAACCGCTCTAGGATTTGGTGGCATTGGGCATTGGGGCTGTGCTAAGCAGTTGTAAGGGAAATCTCAAAGCATTGACTCAGGGTTCTTTCTCAAGCCCTTTCTTGAGCATCATGAGACTTAGTAACTCAGGTTGTACGTGCACTGCTTGAGGGTTGTGCTGATGTGTCTGTACAGCTTAACTTGTTTGGGCATATCCCTACTTACAAGGTCCCATAAGTAGGACACCGGTACGGCCTGTGCCGCCCTTCAAAAACCCATCACGTAATCTTCAAATGTTTAACTCTTGTAACATCGCTACAAGCCCTGTCTCAAGGGTCTGCTTCGGCCGTTCCATGTTGTTGTCGGAGCAAGCGGAGATGCACTTAACCTTGAAACAAAGTGTGCCCGAAAGACACGCACTGAGAGTGTTGGAAAATCAGAGCTCTGTTTCACACTAAAGCGCGCACTTGCTACAAGTAGTTACCCAGATTAGGCTTGTAAATTAGGTTCCTCTTCGAGGTACAGGTCACTTCAACAAGTAGGGCGCTGAAAGAAACATAATTCCGAGAGTCAACCACTTGATTTTCGCCATGAGAACTGAACCCCTACAAAAGCAGCCTGAACAGTTGTAAACACCGATTCTGAGGGTTATAACTGTACTGTAATCTGCCAGAACCTCGTCTAATTATTCAAGCCTCAAAATCAGCGATCCCTTATGCTATATAACCCTTGTAGAACCCTTAACTTACCACCCCAATAAGCCACCGAAATAAAAGGTTAAACTTTCCGTGTCCTACTAAAGTATACGAGCCCGAAAAGTTTAAATGTTAGGTATTGGGGATCTAAGTTAACGAGGAACCCCCTTCCTTAGAGGAATCCCCTAAGGCCCCAAAAAAGCACATAAGCACAAATTAGGACAGGGATATCCCATATAAATCCCCATATAATGGAGCCCAATACGGCACGGATATCCCCATAAGATGCTTATGCTTATGTGTTTTTTGGGTCCCTAATCCCCCGTTACCCTCATCTCTGGGTTCGTCGCTCTTCTCCTCACGCAGCTGCGCAGCGGGAAGACGTAAAGCGATCTGCTGCACACCTGACGGGTCTAGGGTTACGGGGTTTAGGGTTTAGGGGTTTAGGGGTTTAGGGGTTTAGGGTATAGGGGTGAGGGTTTAGGGGTTTAGAGGTTTAGGGTTTTGGGTTTAGGGTATAGGGTTTAAGGTTTAGGGGTCTAGGGTTTAAGGGTTGAGGGGTAAGGGGTTTCGGAGTTTAGGCGTTTGGGGTTATGCCCGGTTAGGCCCCGGGCCGTAAATCCTCAACCCTATAGACATGCAATCCTGAACTCTCTTGCGCCGGCGTGGGGTTTTGGGGTTTCGGGTTGGGGTTTAGGGTTTAGGGTTTATGTGTTCCCCAGTTGGAATATTCAACCCTTCCAGTGCTTCCAGACACATGAGAGGGATTTTTCAGTTTTGGAGTGTATGCAGCTCGCACCGAAGCATAAACCCTGGTACCGGAAACCGGGTTTAGGGTTCTAGGGGTTTTAGGGGTTTGGGGTTTAGGGTTTTGGGGGTGTAGGGTTTTGTGTTGAGGGGTTTTGGGGTTTAGAGTTTGAGGGGTTTAGGCTCTCAAGCTTGGGTGTCACCCGCTTCAATTCAACCAAGGACATGATTTTGAAACGAGCGACAGCTCTGACAGATGTTCCCCGACCCTATAATTGTGTATACCCCAGCGGATAAGCCCTACCGACCCTTCTACCGGCAAGTTGTCATGAAGTCCTGCCAGCAGCACCAGGATCAATTCTGTGCCCTAAATTACTAGAGCCTAGAGCCTAGAAAGTGTAAAGCCGAGACCTCAAACCAAGTAGCTTAGAGTCCGGGACACGAGCCCCTGACACCAAATCTAGTGAATTTACCATACCCAAATCACCCCCTAAGCCCGTCAAGACCCAAAAGCACCCTAAAGCCAAAACCCCTGAACCCCTAAACCAATAAACCCGAAACCCCTGAACCCTAAACCCTGAACCCGAAAAGAACCCTGACAGATCCCACATATTTAGAACCCTTGAAGGAGCCCTTAAAGGAACCCTAAGGAACCGTGAGCCCCTCAACCCAAGGCCCTAAACCGGATTCTTGGAGGATCATGGGACTTAGTAAGTAGGGTTATAAGTACTTTCATTGGCGTTATAAGTAATTATAAGTATATTTACCTTAATTATAACCCTGGTTACTAAGTCCCATGACCCTTTAAGTAACCCTAAACCCCCCTTCGAGAATCCTTATAGACCCCTTTAAAGGAACCCGTATCAGGAATCTGCAGAATCCCTATAGATCTCTTTTAGGGAACCCTTATAGAACCCTTAGTTACTAAGTCCCACGACCCTTTAAGTGGGGAATGCCTCGAACTCCCGATTGCGCAGCCGCACTCGGGGGAGCTGGCCGGACTCTGGGCTCCCTTCGGAGACGATCACCAGGTGACCTGGGATTTAGAGTTCAGGGTTTTGGGTTTAGGGGTTTAGGGTTTAGGATTTAGGGGTTTAGGGTTTAGGGTTTAGGGGTTTAGGGTTTAGGGGTTAGAGTTCAGGGTTAATTAGGTTAGGGGGTTTATAGGTTTAACATGTTTTTATGGTTCCGGACATAACTAAGTTTCAAGTCCGGCCAAATTCGTGAAAACGATTGGAGACTGGAGCATTGGCGAGGAAGGGAACCAAAACTTGTGAAGCTGCAGGCGGACAGAATGAGAGTTGCGAACACCTGACACCAAGTAAGAAAGCAAACTGCAACATTAAGAGGCAAGAGCTGTGCCGGGGACTGAACAGCAGATTCGCAGAGGAGAAACAATAGCCGTAAACCCTAAACCCTAAACCCTAAAACCTAAACCCTAAACCCTACCCTAAACCCTCCGTGTCAGCCATCTGAGTGTCAGAGGAATCGGCATGAAAGCGATCAGAGTCTTGAACTAGACCTAAGAGTAACCTAGGAATAGAAAGGGTGATATAAGGGTTCCTTTAAGGGATCTTTTTAGGGGTTTAGGGTTGAGGATTTAGGGACCCCAGAGTAACCTAGGAATAAAAAGGGTGCCCTTTTTGGTTTAAAGGGGCTTATAAGGGAACCTGAACCCTACAAAAAGGGAATAAGGGCCTACTCTAGGTCCTAGTGAACCACGAGAAAGAAGGGTCAACAACTGCCAAGGGACTGGAGAAGTGGATAGAAAGGAGAAGACCGTGTGGAGGGAATAGCAAATTAGACATTGAGGAGCACGACTTACTTGTAAAAGGGACTGGAGAAATGGCCCGCAAACGTCAAGCCGAAAGAGCTAAAAAACGTGGAGGGAAAGGAGCAGAACGCGTGAAAAGAGACAGTTGGAGGCTCTCAGACTTCATTAAAGCCACAAACCGAAACCCCGAAACCCCTGCCCTTACCCCCTGTACCCCACGCCGTAAGACCCTGAACCCGAGACCGTACATGCTGAACCCAGCGCTGCCTGCGCAGCAGCCGGTGTCCTCCTCCGGAAGGAGGGGGATCGGATCCTGGGGCAACCTCGCACGAGACTTTGGGCTTTTACGGTTAGGGCTTAGACTTTGGGTTTAGGGATTTAGGGTTTAGGGTTTAGGAGTTTAAGGCTTTAGGGTTAGGGCTTAAGGTTTAGGGTTCAAGGCTTTGGTTAAGGATTTATATCGTGTTAGGGTTTAGCGTGTTGGCGTTCAAATCTTGTTTTTGAGCGCCTATGATCTACGGGATCTATGGTGCAGGGTTCAGAGGTTTTGGGTTAAGAGGATTTAGGGCATGGGTCTAGGTTGTAGAGCTTTGTAGCGTTTGGGTTTCCTGGCGTTGTTTTTATAGGGGCTTGTCCAGGCTTAGAGTTCGGGAAGGCTTTAGCCGTTCGATGCCTTCTCAGAACTGGTCCCCAAACCTAGAATCTTAGCACCAAACCTAGGCCGCAGGGTTGCGGGTTGAAGAATTCAGGCTCTTATGCCAGAAGGAAGCTCAAACCATTAAACCCGAAGTCCTTAAAACGGCCAGGCCCGAAAGCTTGCAGTAAACACCAGATGGCTGGGAAATGGATCACGGATGATCGGTGCTAGGATTTCTTATGCATGCTTTACCGTATACTAAGGGCTATCAGGAACTCCATGTTCCAAGTCTCTGGCTTTAGGGTTTAGAGTTTAGGGTTAGAGCGTTTCGGCTTTGAGTCTTTGAGCTTTGGGTGCACATGTGCGGGCGGAAAAACCCTGGCCGTCGACGTGTATATCTTGGAAAGTTCACGAAAGCCAGCGCGTGTTGCGGGTTTAAAGGGGTTAGGGTTACAAACCAGAAAACGTGTCCAAGGGTTGGCGAGCACTAGGATACGAGCAGATTCAAGGAACTCGAACCTAACCTCTGAGCCCCAAACCCTCAGAAGCCCTCAACTGAACCACCTCCCCAAACATCCACCTGAAGACTGTCACGAGCCGAAAAAGAACCGTATGCTATGAATCGCAAACGGCAAACCTGAAAATCGAAGCCCCAAATCCGAGTTCCCTCACTGTCCCGAACCCGAACCCCAAACCCTGAGCTTTTAGACGGACATCGATTTTAAAACCTGAAGCTTGTGCTCGCAACCCCAAACCCAAGCACTGCAGGGCTTACGGGATTTAGGGATTTAGGGTTTGGGGTTCAGGGTTTAGGGTTTAGGGTTTAGGCTTCAGGGTTCAGGGTTTAGGGTTCAGGGTTTAGGGTTTAGCGTGTAATCTTCCACGTAAACTCGCCGGAGCCCTTGGAAGCGCCTGTCAGAACTCTTCTTTAACCATCCATCAAAGGCCCTTCGGCTTTTGGAAGTTCGTAAAAAAAATGAACCCACACATACTGTTCGAACAAGTAACAAAAAAAAGAAAATGTCGTGGTCTTTACTCAAAAATCGGAGAGCAGATCTTCGCCAACACCTTATTAACCCGAAAACCCTGAACCCTAAAACCCTAAAACCCAAAACCCTCCTAGACCCCAAACCCTCCTAAACCCTGAAACCCTCAAACCCCAAACCCTCCTAAACCTTGAAACCCTAAATCCCCAAACCCTCCTAACCCTTAACCCCAAAAACCTAAAACCAGAAAAATCAAAACAAAAAAAAATGAAAAAAAACTGCGGCTGGGAGGGCCCGGCTTCGACTCAGGCGGAGGCTCCGGGTCAGGAGAGCGCCTCGATCCAGGGGAGGAGGCTTCGGAGTTTAGGGTTTGGGGTTCGGGGTGTAGGGTTTGAGGATAGGGCTTCGGGTTTGGGGTTTAGGGTTTGGGGTTTTAATTATGATAAGTAAGAGAGGTTTAGGGGTGTAGGGCTTAAGGTTTAGAGTGTGGGGCTTAGGATTTGGGGCTTTGGGGTCTGGAGGCTTAGGAGGCTTCGGAGTTTGGGGTTTAGCGTTTGGGGTCCCGGGGTTCAAGGATAGGGTTTACGGGTTTGGGGTTTGGGGTTCGGGGTTTAGGCTTGCATTCTCGCCCAGGGGTTCGGGATTCAGTTTGGGGAGTTTCGGGTAGGCAACGGGGCTTTTCGGATTCCTGGATAAGGGTTGAGGTGGGGCGCGTTTAGGGTCGAAGGAGTAGGGTGTACTCAAAAGGTCATGGGACTTAGTAACTAGGCTTATAATTAGGGTAACTACACTTATAGTTATTTATTATAACCCCATTTAAGGCACTTATAGCCCTAATTACTACGTCCCATGATCCTCCAAGTAGATTTGGGGCTTCGACCTTCAGAATTCGGGCGCACAGGTGGGGATCTGGGGCTGGGGATTTCGGGGAGAAGGGTTTACTTCGAGGACCATATGGGAGTTTCCGAAAATTAAGGGTACCGTATTTTGGTGGTCCTTATGATAAGGATCCAGCTATTTAGCGTACTATATTAGGGTCCCCTATGTTCGGAAACTCCCATCTGGGACTTAGTAAGCAAAGTTATAAGTACCTTACTTGGGGTTAAACGTACGTATAAGTATGGTTACCTTAATTAGAATTACCCTACATATAATTACCAAGTCCCATGACGCTTTAAGGGTTTAGGGTTGAGGGGATGGTGGTCTAAGATGTTGAGTTCAGGGCGTGCGGCGCCGCTCTTGAGGTCCTTGTTGTTGAAAACCCGGAAACCCCTACATCGCAGAGCCTTTAGGACTTTAGGATGCAAATCGAGGTATTCTGGGCTTATAGTACCGTTGATGGTATAAAAACCTGCAGTACCTGAATGAAGTTGCAGTATGGGAATTATGGTACATTCCTTGCTATGGGTAATGCAGGATTTATAGCTCCCTACTGTTGATGATGGACCGCCCACCGGCCGTCACTGGCCAGCAAAACGAGGGGAACCCGACACGGAACCCTCAACCCGGACTTTATAGGGGCCTTACTAATTAGAATAGGGTTTTGAGGCGCGTTAGGCTATGATTATAATAAGGAACCCCCAATATAGTATGGGTATTTGTTCAGGCTTCTATTTTCGGGTTTATGGCAACGGGTGTTAGGGTCTCCGGGTTCGTCCTACGATTTTGCATACTTCAGATTTTCCCTAAACCCTAAACCCTAAACCCTAAACCTCATACTTCAGATCTGAGGGTCTTGGGGTTCAGTTCATGGGCTCCCCAAGTCCGAAGAGAGAACTCCCGGCAGAGCACCTCTCCATGCCGTATTAGCAATGGCCTGGGCACAGGAAGGTAGAGCCAAGGCGGCTGTTCCAAACTACGGCAGATTCTTTGGGGATCCACGCTACCTAGGCGAGCCGCAACCGAAGAAGCACGGAAAATTGCGATTTCTAAGTCCTTAACGTCCATGCACTTTGAACCCAACTCCAAACCCTAGGCGCCCATGCCCAAATCCCAAGATCTGATAAGAAGAGCCTGGCTTGGAGCAACTTGGAGTTCTCTGCAGCCTTGAAGAGATGCACTTTTTGTTGGCAGGATCTAAAGTCTGTTTCCGACCGCTGCTAGTTGACAATTGATATCCCATACAAGCATGGTGATAGTTAGACATCTGCCACTGCTGCTCTTGAACTTGTGGTTTCCAGTCTTCCTATACGTCATGTCATAACTACCTTAACAGGGTTATATGTATTTATAGGTATAGCTACCATGAACCTTTAAGGAGGGAAGAGGGGATACCTGACCCTACACCCGAGATCCCACAAATCTGAGCTTTTATAAAGACTCTCTAAGCTTCCTCTACTGCCCTCCTATACAAACATCCTTCCCCGAGCTCCGGGCAAAGAACGGGCGTCTGGGATGACGCAGCGTGCTGTACCAAACCGCAGCTGGCGCAAGCGTGGAGGAGATGGTGGGTTCAGGGTGACCTTACCTCAGGTTTAGGGTTTAGGGTTTCTTAACCTATCACAGCCTACTTTTTTGTAGGGGCCCTATAAATTCCATATTCAGGTTTATTTGAAGAACCTACAAAAACGTAGGGTTTGGTAGGTTAAGGTAAGCCCTCATGACCCCTTTGGAATTCAGGGTTTAGGTTTTTAGGTTTGGGGAAGGTCCAGGTTTTGGGGTTTGCAAACCCTAAACCCTAAACCCTTCACCCCATCACCGGTTCAGGGGTTCTGTGGGGTCTCAGTACTCAGTACTGTTACCGGTTCGGAGTATACTATGACTGGGTACTGTTTCCGTTTGGGGATATGTGGTGAGTATAATGAGGAGCCTGAACGGATCGTATTACCATTACACCTGCGGCTGAAATCCGAACTCAATCCTGAGGCACCGCTTGCAGTTCAGTGAAAGTGCCTGAAAAGTGTCTTTGCCGGGTGTCTTTCGGGTCTGCGGCGCCCTTGGGGTAAACGCTGAGCTTACGAGGTCAGAGACCTTAAGTATCCCCTCGTGTTGGGGCCTTAATAATCACCCCAACTTGTCGAGGTAACTATTAAGGCCCCTATATCAAGCCCTTCAATAGAGCCCTCTAAACCCTACAAATCCGTTCTAAACCCATATAGATCCTTCTAAGGAATCCTTAAGGGATCTACTTATTAAGTATCCCCTACACCCCCCCCCAACACATCGAGCCTCAATCCGCCGAGACAACAGCAAGATCTTCCCATGACGACTGGCCTGAGTCTCTGTAGGGTGTCGGGTTGGGGAGTCTAGGGTTTAGGGTTTAGGGTTTGGGGTTCGGGAGTCTAGGGTTTAGGGTTTAGGGATTAGGGTTCGGGACTTTAGGATTTAGCGTTTAGGGTTAGGGAGTCTAAGATTGCTTCTTGCATGCCACCTAGGAAATCCCAAATCGTCTCTGCCCCTAAGTACAGATGGCTTTGTGGGGATTCGCCAAGCCTGACAGTATGTCTCTTGAGGCCCCGACTGGACAGGCTTAGGATTTAGACTATTGACTATCGGCTTTTGGTCCATCTTGATGACGACCAACTAAAGACATGGACATGCAAGCCTGTTTGCTCTCCCCTGCAGGACGTCTCGAGCGGAACATGTGAGCCAGGGCAGTAACCCCATGACGCATTGCCTGCAGCGTCCGTTGTGAAAGGGCTCATCTTAACAACCACTTTCACGACCTCAACCCAAGCTATTCCTGGGTTCTCGTGTCTGAGGTTTGCAATGCTTTGCCTTTTGACACCTTGGTCTTGGTATCTTGTTCGAAGACAACGACCCGCATGCAACGATGACAAGGGGAAGACTACAAGCTTGTGTGCGCATTGTCAACATGATACTTGTGCTGCAACTGTCAGAAAAAATGAAAGAGGCGCCTTCGAGTATAGGAGAACCTGGCAAGCAAATCATGCTGTGGGTTGTCAGTAGTCTGGATGGGATTTCACTACTCGTAAATCCTATTACTCAGAATCTACTTACTAAAGCCCCCTATCCGTGAAGCCATGGCTCGCCCTCTGTTTCTTCCTTGCAGTCAACTTTGGCCGCTGGGGCAGTCTACTTTGGCCCCGTTGGCGTCCGAAGGCTCGGCCAGGCTCGGACAAGGATCTTGGCACTTAAGCCTCGTTTAGGGTGTAGGATTTGGGTCCAAGCCTGCTTTGCAAGTTGGGGTAAAGGGTCTTGGCTCTTCTCTGTCCTGTGTCCACTTTCTGCAGACTCAGCCTCTACGCCAAGCACGAAACCCTGCAAGCCTGGGTTCTTATTAAGAAGCTCAGTTCCGAGATACCATGATGAGGACGCCATAGTACTTACTATGTAAGGCTGCTGTGGTAATATCAACTTTGAGGGAATCCAAAGTCTGCAGTTACCCTCTATCGCTATCATACTCACTTCAGTCATCCGCCCGTTCCGGCAAGACTTACCTTTGGTTAGTAGGGAATGGAAGAATTTTAGTAATAGTAGTTCTACTTGTACCCCATTCCTCCATTCCCTATACTCACCAAAGGTAAGAAGAATCCAGAAACGTGCTCTGGCTCAGATCCAGAAATGCGATCGGATGCCCGCCAAGCGGAGTCTCCTCATCAGGTCGAGCGCCGTGTCCACATTCCTCTCCGGGTTCACCTGACCTGGGTAGTTATCAAAATTATGGCCCCGTTGGGGGTACTCTGACCATAAGGTGCCGTATTGTACAACAAGGACCCAAAAAGCGACCCTAATTTTGACAACCACCGACCTGGATTCCCCACCATGACCCCCTGAATAGCTACAGCGCTTATGTTTATGGCCGTTAGGTGGGGGAGTGTATAAAGGTTCATTCGGGCATATAAGGCCCATAGGGTTTTATGAAGGGCTTATATGAAATGATCAGCTTCTTTTAACAATAACCGTTGGCTTGTAGGGCTTTGTAGGCCAGAATCCCCTTTCAAAATAAGGCTGCTCTTTGTTCGATTATTCAGTCTTGATACCGTTGACCTACAAACCCTAAGGCCCAAATGCAGAAACTGAAAAACGCAAAAAAATGCGGGACCGAGTGACCCCAGCCGAAGTTGCCACCATCGAACCAGAAGTGGTACTCGAAAAAGATCCTTAGCTTGCAATGATCTAGGGCTGACGGTTTTTGATCGGCTCATGTCGACAACAAGCAGAGTTCTCCAAACCAACTTGGGCCACATTGAAGTAAGGGCTGAGGGTTTCGGGTTTCAGGGTGTAGGGTGTCAGGGATTAGGGTTTGAGGTTTCAGGGTTCAGGGTTTAGGGCTTCACCTTCCCCACATCGAACCCCAAACTACACTTTGGCCTCCAGTTTCTGAGCGCGAAACCCCCAAACAAATCCCAGGGCGCAGCTCTCTGCCTCAATTGAGCTCAACACCATCCTCAACAAATCCGCGAATAGAGGCCTGAACTGTTCGCAAGCTTTAAGGGGGCAGATTTCGGTCGGCAGGTGTTCAACCCGAATTCCTGCAACTGCGAGACCTAAATTTAAAACTCCCAGATCCGAAAACCTCAGACATCCCGAGGCCCTAAAGCCCCACAACCCCAAATCGCAAAAATTCGCCCCAAACCCCTTAACCCTTTCAAGAACCCTAATTCAGCCCCAACAACCGAACACTTGTGAAGCCCTTGTTATGATACCCTTATACAACCCTTGATAAACGAAATACCCTAAAGCACCGTCGAAACCCTTACACACCTGAATCCTGCGCAATGCCGAGGATCTCGTCAACAAGCGAACTGAGCTCGGGGTAACGGGCGAGAGCCTCCATGATCGCCAACTCTGGTCCACCATCAATATCCATCCTTTGGTAAGCACTAGGGCCTTAGGGGCTATACTGATACTGTAAGAGATCTACAAGGTTTCCTACAGGATTGGAGTATGTCGTTCAGGGTCTAGGATTCCAGGGTTCAGGGTTTCGGGATTTGGGGAGTCTAGGGATTGAGGGCGTTGCTCTTGTGACACGGCCCGTCCTGACAGGAACCTTAAAACAAACACAGTTTGAGCGTAGTAAACAAAAAGGTGGTGGAGGAGGTCACTCTTGAAAGCACGAAAAACAAAGAGCACTTTATTGGCCAGATGTCTTCACGACCACGAAATCCTCCGGCTTTGCAGCATACGGCAACATGTGCAGAAAGCTACCCTTTTCTGCAAAGACCCCTTTCGTGGTCATTTCGCACGGCGTTTCATTGACAGGTATGTTGTAGAATCGCGTCCGTTCTCGGATGTGATCTGGCAGAGGATACCACCATTCGTTCTGGTTGAGGTTTCTCGCCTCCCATCCGTAGATGTCATCGAACTCCATGCAGCGATCCTTGTATAGGGTTCAGGGTTTACGGATTCAGGATTTAGGGTTTAGGGATTTCGGATTCAGGGTTTAGGGGTTTCAAGCTTCAGCCGAAATGTCGTCAGTTTGGTAGTTGTCTGTGTGGGGTCGCTGCTGGGCTTCAATCCCCTCATTGCTCCCACATCCCTGCAACTTAACACCTGTAGCAAACGTCAGCATACCCTACCGATGCAACCAACCCGCAGACGTCAGAGAACTAGCCAAACATCCCACGAAGGCAAACCCAGCTGCAGATCAAAAACACGGAAGCTGTGGCTCCGGCACCTGTGTGCCTTACGGCTTGGGTGTAGAACAAGGTTTTTGCTACGTCATGATGGAAGCCCTCAGCCCTTAAACCAAGAGATGCAAAGGCCTTTCTCATAAATATCATAGGGCCGCTATTTTGAGGCCTTCTAGGAACCTTATAGAACCCCTCATAGATCTGATTTTACTACTTAATCGTATGACCCGTTTTCACCGAAGGCCCTAAACCCTCTAACCCTACTTTCCACCGAGGCTCTCGATACATGTTGAAGAACAACGGGATGGATGGACCGAGGCCCACCCCTTTCCGGTAGTCCACGTTCTGGAAGTCATACCTTCTGTAGCTTCTGTGGCTTCCGTAATGTAGGGGCCTTAATAACTTCCTTAGGGCTCCTTAAAGGATTGCTATAAGGAACCCTAGGAAGAATACTGGCAATTTTGGTGCATGTTTTTGTTTTGAACGCCTCTTTCCGTCTGCCTGAACAGAATCCCTCCTAGGGAAGGCGGTGTTCGGGGCAGTTTAGGGCTCAGGGCTTGGGGTCCCCGTTGCAGTTCCTTAGGTTTGTCTTTGGGGTCTTCATGAGGCAAATGCAGTAGGGCCTTCTCCCGACCTGGTTTCTGCCTCACGGCGTACTATAGAGGCCTTACAAATTACAATAGTTTTGGGAGTATATTATACTATAGGCAGAATAAGGAACCCCCCCCCCCAAAAATAGTGTAGGTAGTTATTCAAGCCTCTATATATCAGCGCTGCAAGTCAGACGTTCTCGGGCTGTCAACTTGAATCTCGGACTCTTGGACTCTTGGGAGTTCTTGAAGGGGGCTGGGCTTACTATAGGGGCCTAAATAATTACCAACACTGTACTGGGGCTCCTTCTTATAATTATAGTATAATTAATGGGCCCCACAACCCTATTCTAATTATTAAGGCCCCTATGGCAGCCCTTATACTAATCCTTAGAGACCGATTTCAAAGGAACCCTTTAAGGGAACCCCATTCCCATTTTTAAGGCCCCTATAGTGACTCTAAAGCCTGACAGCCTCAACCCGAAGTCCAAGACTTTGGGCCTGAGGGCCTATCATGCAAGGCTCGGGCTTCAGGTTTCGAAGGTTTAGGGTTCAGGGGTTCAGGGGTTTAAGGGTTCAGGGGTTCACGGGTTTAGGGGTTTAGGGATTAGGGGTTGAGAGCTTCCCTGAATTCTACTCGGGAGATTCATTCAGCCCCATCCAAAGGCCAGCCTATGTGGTTTAGACTCGGTAGGTCGGTGTTTAGCTTAGGCACTGGAAGCAGAAGCTGCAAATTGAAGGGTTGAACTTGCACATTCTGCATTCCGGGTGCAGGGTCTAGGATTTAGAGTTTAGGGTTTAGAGTTTGACGTAAGGGAGGTTGGGTCCAGCGGCTGCGGATTCTTCCAATTCCAGTTGGTGGTGCAGCCCATGTCGAACAGCTTCACGCGCGGCTTCGGTCCTGTTCTCCCCGGAACCTCCGAACCTGAGCCTAAACCCGAAATTGCAAAATTGAAGGCTTTGGGGCATGGGGATACAGCCGGAAGGATTTGGGATCGTCAGGACTACCGGCTTGAAAGCCTCATGTGGGCGACCTCTATACTAGGCAGTAACAAATCCACAAGCCTTGGCTTTCCTGAAGGCTTGCAGCGCTAAAGTGGAGGATGTAGTGCGACAGTGAGAATGACCTGTAGACGCACATCATCCCAATTCCAATGAGGGCAGCACATACAGGTCACATACATTAGTTCAAAGTAAGACATAGCCAATGACCCGGCAGCGTAGTGAGGGTCAAGTCTGGCAGAAAACTTGCAATTAAGTTTGCGAAGGCATAGACCCCAAAAGATAGCAAGGGCTTCTTGTCGTGACTTTGCAGGAGGTGTTCCGTGCTTTAAAAACCATGAGCTTCTGTCCTGGAATCCCGCAGTAGCTGTCCAGCACCAAATACCTGAGCTGCATGCTTAGTAGTGTCTACTGGGTGTCGACTCTAACAGTCACCAAGTCGTTGCAAATCTTCTCCTCAAAGGTAATCGTTTGCTTGGAGCGGCGTGCTCCTGTTTCCCACATGTTCTAGTCACTAGTCCCTTTCGGCTGGTTTGCTCCTCTTTCTCAAATTCTCTCCGGGATTGGCCACCCCCATCGGCCCAAATGAAGGGAGGCAAGAGAGGTGTCGTTGGGAATGCATCCTTTTTGTAGTCCCTATATAATCTCCCATACTAGTCCCCAATATCCATTCCGCCATTCCCTACTAAGCACCAGGGAGAATAACGAGAACCGCTGAAAAACCCTACAGACACTCTTCTCGAACGGGAGGCTGGATGTCGAACTTGTCCACCCCGCCGGTGTTGGGGCACACGGAGTGCGGGTTGCGAGCAACCCCCGACCTCGGCTAAGGAGTGAGGGTTGTGGGTTCAGGGGTGAGGGTGTAGTTTTCAAGTTTCGGATTTGGGCTTGGGTCTAGGGTGTTTGAGGACATGTCAGACATTGAGATACTTGTACCCGGCCATGTTAGGTTGCCGACCAGACAATTTTTGACTTTAGGAAGACTTCGCGATACTGCCGCTGAGAATGCTCCATGCTGGCAATATAGCGCTGCTGACTTTCCAAGATCACCAACTCCAAACCCTAAACCCAAAACCCTAAGCCCCAGACCCTAAACCCAAAGCCCCTAAGCCCCAAACCCTAAACCCTTTTGTGTTGGCCGTTGCCAGCGGGGCTTCCGCAGGCCCGCCGCAGCAGATAGATTCTCTCTCGGATTCAACAAAGACCAGACCCAGGCCACTTCAGCTGTTGCCTGATGTTGTCGTCACCGTGGTTCTTCTTTCATCACTACATACTGCCGTGTTCGACTCGTACTGTGTTTAACTGCAGAATTCTGATTTACACGTTATCAATCAGTATCAAGCTGGTACCGGTATAAGGGTGGTCTGGATTCAGAGTTTGACATCAAGATTCCGAGGTGGAAGCGCCTCTGCATCAGGCCATGTCAACTCCTTTCGAAGATCGCTAAAACTTGCACCCGGATGTACCCAGACACTCCAATATCCCTTAAATAAGGAATATACCTTAAATTATATTAGGGATCCTACTATAATTTAAGGTATATTCCTTAATTAAGGGATATTGGAGTCTCTGGGTAATGCCATCCACAAGCCCCAAAGCCAGAAACACTCCAAGGCTCAATGCTAACCCAGCACCTGCGCCAAACCCAGAGACCCTAAAGAACCCCCCCAAACCCCAAACCAGAAACCCGGAGACTGAGGAAACCCAGAGACTGAGACCCAGAAACCCGGAGACTGAGACCCAAAACCGTGAAACCTTGCCCCGGCGGCAGTGGCTCGATCCAGTGACGCCTCTTGTCCTGCACCGTCTGCCATGTCTTCTGAGTTTTCGTGCAGAAGTCGACAGAATGAAAAAGCGGACAAGATCAGCAAAACAAACACCCAAACTCTCGAATCCCCATGCCAAGGCGGCAGAATCGACAAGCCGAAACCCAAGACCCAAACTGCGGCCTTGTCCAAGAAGTACGATAAGACCTCCTCCTCTTGCGGTGTCGGATCTCTTGCCGGCTGGTCGACCACAGGCTTGAACACAGCTTTTGAGTAGTTGAGCCAGAGCGCCGCCTCCGCGGGGGCGTGTCCGCACAGTTTCTCGCCCCAAACATTTCAGGGCTTCTGCTCATAAGTGGAAAGTCATAGCTTCAGAGAGCATTATCATTAGATTCAAGTTATTTCTAAGATGGGTATCAAAATCTCAGGATGCGCAGGCCAGGATATAAAACAAAAAACAAAAAACGCAGAAGGTGCAGGGGCGCTTCGGAGGGCAAGTAATGGCGCTCGGGCTCCTGCTCCAAATCTCATAGCAGCCCTTCAAGCCCTTGGAGCCCAAAGTTTAGGGTTTACCTTAAAGGGAACTCCAGAAAGTTGGAATATGGATTAATGGTAGGATCTCCTAGAATTTACCTTAAAGGGGCTACGATAATGATATTCCAACTTTCTGGCTTCTACTGTAACCTTGAATAACCTACCTTTTCGGGGTTCCTTATCATGATTTTCTCATATAGGTCCTTAAAAGGCTAGGTTATTCGGGGTTATTTGAGGTAGGATTTCCGGGGTTTTAGGTAGGATTTATATACAGCGCAACCTAACCCCTAAACACGAAACCTTACAGCCATCAACCCCTATTCCGGCTTCCTGGTTTCTGCTTCGCATGTACCGTCAAGTTTTCAAAGCACGCTGCTCTCAAGGAGGGCTTCTCAACCGTATATAAACCCTACAAACCCTAAAAACCCTCAAAACCCTACAAACCCTCTAAACCCTCTAAACCCTTTAAACCCCCACAAACTCCTAAACCCCTAAACCCTATCAACCCTATCATCGGGGGCCTCAAAAGGTGGGATGAAGGTAGGTGGGATATTCCCAAATAAGAGTCTTTTGATTAAGGGATCCTTAATCCCACCTACCTTCATCCCACCTTGTGAGGCCTCCGATATCAACCCTCTGAGCCCTTCCCCAAAACCCTACAGGGAACTCCAGAAAGTTGGAATATGGTTTCATGGTAGGATACCTATAATTTACCATAGAACGGTTAGGATAATCATATTCCAACTTTCTGGCTTTTACCTTAAACCCTAAACCCTACAAACCCTCTAAACCCCCACAAGCCCTAAAACCCTAAACTCCTAAACTCCTAAACCCTGAACCCTATCAACCCTCTGCCCTATACAACCTAAACTCCTAAACTCTAGACCCTATCAGCCCTCTGAACCCTTCCCCAAGGCGCCTTCGACTTCTGCTGCAAGGCCAGCTTGCAGATCTGGCCCATGCGAGTCTGCTCGGTCCATTCCTTCTCCTCAGTTTGTGGGAGTTTAGGGTTTAGGGCTCAGGGCCTCAGGGCTTAAGGGCCACAGTTTGTGGAGTTCAGGGTTTAGGGCTCAGGGCTTTGGGTTTGCGGCTTAAGCGTCTCAGGTTGCGGAGTTTAGGGTTTAGGGTTCCTCAGTTTGTGGAGCTTTTTTACTTATTTATGCCCCCTTTTCCCTAAGCAGTAAGTGTCAGGAGAACCAGGTTGGTAAAGGGAGGGGAGTTTAAGGGCTCAGGGCTTAGCGGCATTAGGGCTTTCGAAGGGCTGCAGGGGGTTTAGGGTTCTGTTGGGCCGCAGAGCTTAAGAGCTTGGGGCTTTCGGGCTGTAGGCTTCAGGGCTTTAGTGGTACGAGTTGCACATCTTGCGGAACATACATCGAAATCCTGAAAGGGGGATCCACATGACTTCTTCATAAACCCATTCTGGCGGAACATACCCTGCAATCTGCGCTTTTCAGGGGAGCTTGAACCATACAGATACAACGCCGAGAAGCATCGAACTAGCTGCATCTAGGCCCCAGAATGTACTTCGAAACCTGCAAGATGTTTTGAACTTCGTGCGATAGCCCAGACCCTAAATTCCAAACCCTAAACCCTGAACACCCCACACTCTTGTCAAGCCGAAGCCCAAAATAAAAAACCCGAAACCCAAACTCTGACGCCCCACTCATGGAGGAGATCTAGAGCAATCGCCTTCCTGCCCACGGGAAGAACCAGGGACTTAGAAAGAAGGACTTGTAGGGCTCTTACCGACTGCTGGGTTTAGGGTCTAGGATGGTCTAGGGGTTCAGGGTTTAGGGTTTAGGGTTTAGGGTCTAGGATGGTCTAGGGTTTATAGGGTTTGGGTTTGGACCTTGGTTTTCAAGGCTTCTTAGACGCCTGACATCACGTCTTAGAACGGCTGCAGATGTTAGACAGAGTTTAAAGCTGTGGGGCTAAAGGTGAAGGCCTTTGGGTTTGGAGATACACTAGACCCAAGAGTAACCTAGGATTAAAAAGGGTGCCCTTTTTGGGACAAAGGGTGTTATAAGGGAACCTGAACCCTTAACAGGGAATAAGGGCCTACTCTGGGTCCTAGTACGGGTTCCGGGTTTAGGGCTTTGGCATATAGTGCACTGGGCTGACGAACGAAGCTTAAGGCTTCGAGCCGTGTCGAGCAAAGCTCAAAAGACCCCCAAACATCGATACCTCAGTCCCACACCCACTTAGTTGCTGAGTTCATAAGCCCCTAAAACTTTTAGTTTTATAGTGGGTAATATTATCCAAAAAGTGTAAAGTGTATCCACGCAGCTACTAAGTCCAATAAACAAAACCCTATAACAACCCGCACCGGGCGTCAAAAGCGCTGGGGACATACTCGAATTCTTCCCGAGGGCCCACGACGACCTGCAAATGGTCTAAGGAATCGTGCTGTTCGCGCTCTCAACTCTCTAGGGTTTACTACACCCTGAACTCTCGACTTGGATGTGAGTACGAAGGGTGGCTTCAGGGATTTGTGCGACGGGCTCACGGTCAGCAGCCAGGAACCCTGCAGCAAATCGAAAGTGAGGTACACCAGTGGTCACCAGTAAATAATTTTGGTTAACTTTACGAGCACTTGTCGTGGGTATGGTCATCGGAAGAAAGAAGCACTGGACGGAAACAGCTGTCCATGCCGAGAACAATATAACGCTCAAGTCAAACAGAAGCAACTCTGAGCAGCAATAGTTCAAAAGCCATCAAAGCACCAGCGCTACACAGAAGCATGGCAGCATCACCAGCAGCGTAACGGCGACGAGCAGAAGCACCATGACCACAACGACCGCCACCACCACGAAGACGACGACGATGGCGGTGGTTACGACCACGACGACCACGGCCCCACCTCCACAACCGCAAGAACTACACCGCCCAGCTAATCATGGAAAAGTGGGGTTTTCCACTCCTTTCCAGCTTCGCAGGTCTCTAATCTGACTTTGAACGCTTCGCAGGTCTCGAATCCTCACTTTGAACGGCGAAGCGCGGCGCTGCCAAGTGGGAAGACAGGAGTTGCTTGATGGCATCCTCTACACTTAGGCGTGCAAGGCCAACAGCTGCCAGTACGGCATCTGCTTTCTTCTTCTCTGCGATTGCATCTTCATCACGACTCCATTCCTAGTTCATGGTCGGGATAGGATTAAAATTGTACATTTTTATTCCCTATTGGGTTTAAGTACCCACAAAAGTGTAAAATGTTACAATACCCAACTACCGCTGATGGACAAAATCCTGCATGACCCTAAGAACTCAAAGCTATGGGAACTATGGTATATTCCTTATAATGGGTAATGCAGGATTTTGCCCATCAACAGTATGACAAAGATTCCGTCATTCTGTGAATGGCGCCCTTGAAGTCGAAGTCAGTCTCCTTGGCTGACTTCTGAACCCCTCCTAAAATTCAAACTTGTCGCCTCCCTATCATAGTTCATATGGAAACCCGAAAGGTTAAAGTCTTGATATAGAAACCCAAAAAAGTTCAAGTCTTGACATAGAAACCCAAAAAATCAAAGTCTTAAGAGCCTAGCAGAAGAACGCCAAGTCTCCTTCGCAGCTTCGATATCTCCGTTATCGGGAAGTGTGCCGAGGCCCGGGAGCAGGCCAATGATGTCGGAGTGGTTCGGCGCCAAACTCAGAACTATCTGAAGGAACCTGGGCTCTTGCTAAAGGACTTGGTTTAGGGTTCAGGGTTTAGGGTTTAAGTTACCATAGTAAAGAAACCATATTAGTTACTATAGATCCCTATCATGGTAACTTAGAGAGCATTCCCGAAACCCTTAAATGAACCCTTCTAGATCCCTTAAAGAAAACCTTACATGGCAGCTTAGGAACTCGCTGGCCGTCGTGCCAATCTTGGCCCTTTCTCCCTCTGAGCCGATATACACCACGGCACGCTCACCACCAAGCCTGGGTTTTTAAGTAACCAAGGGTTTAGGGTTTATTATTTCATAATAATTCTATTAAGAAAAGAAAGTATTGAAGTATGGTATTCCAAAGCCCAGAAGCCAAATGTGATACGCACCACCGGTGCCATTCCGTACCAACGTGAAGAGTGAGTCGTATGGAGGCTCACTGGAGTATCCGAAATAGTCGTCCTCGTCAATCCGAGGGCAACCAGCTTTTGTACATTCGAGCTCGAGGTCGAGAGCAGACATAGCTTCTCGCAACTCCCCAGATGCAGTGAGGACGCCAAAAGGTGCCGGGAGATCAACCGTTGCATCCATGGCTACGCAGGCGAAACTGGTGGTAAGGAGATATTGCCAAAGTAAGAAGCGATGGAGGCCCTGCCTGGGCCTTCTCTTGCAAAATGCAGAGACGAGGATGTCAGCAAAGGAGTGTGGGAAGCCACGAGATTTTCGGAACCCTGAACTCCTGAAACTCAAGCGGCCCAGAACCCTAAACCCTAAACCCGCCAAAGCTTGGACATTCCCAGAGAGCCCAATGCCCCTTAATTAAGGAATATAGCTTAAACCATAATATATGAAGCCCTACATAACTTAAGCCATATTTCTTAATTAAGGGATATTGGGCTCTCTGGGTTGCTCCGAACCCTTCAACACCTAAACCTCTAAACCGCGTGACCCCCACACCAATCTTCGGAACGTTTAAGCAGTTTACTTCCCCTAACGCCTTGACCCTACGAGCTGTTGATATCGTTATTCCAAAAGTTCCGTAAAGAAGGGGATGGGGCTCCTAAGACGGTGGCCTTCAAAAAACCTGAAGAAGAACTCTGAACCCTAAATCCTATACTCTGAACCCTGAAGTCTAGACGCTAAACGGAAAACGCTAAACTCTAAACCCCAAACCCTAAAGTCTAAACTCTAAACCAACACGAGGCCTTCGCTCCCCCGACGGGCACGCACGGATCTTTGCTGCGCATCACGAAAGCTGGAGGCGCCTGAGAACAGAAAGAAACGCAACCGCAACTACTTTAAGGGTCATGGGACTTAGTAACTAGGGTTACAATTAAGGTAACTGTACTTATAATTACTTATAACTCCAATTAAGGTACTTATAACCCTACTTACTAAGTCCCATGATCCTCCAACTCCGGTTACGGGCTTGGGCTTTGGGGTTCAAGGAATGGGGTTTGGGATTTAGGGTTCGGGCGTTGGGGCTTAGGACTTAAGGATGCTACCTGATTCGAGTCCGCCCTCATTTGCCTTCACGTTCGACGCAAACGGAATCTACCTCAAACTCGGCCTAGTCGGCCTAGTCCGGCACTCGCAGCCTCAGCCAAAACACAAACCAGAGGCACTAGAAGCCAAGCCCTAAATTCAGCTCCCCAACCACCTTGACGTAACATGCATTCCAGCCATTCTACATGCATTCTACACTATCGAATGTGCTTTCCCCGCACCTAGGCTTTTAATCTCTTGCAACTTGCAACTCGGACCCTTAGAACATGCAACTCCCAAAACCGCGCCCTCGCACATCTGACCCTGTGATGTTTCAAAACCCTGCTCAGCATCAACTTCACTTCTGAAATGATCGCCCGATAAGATTGTACATACTCCAAAAGCCCCACAAATCAAGCCCTCCCACGCGCCTCCAGCGGCATCGTGGGCCGCGACACGGGCTGCGGCTGCGGCGCGGCTTGCGTCGCTGGGAACTGCTGCGACACCAAGGGCGGTGCAGTGGGTGCTACCTCGGCCTCGGCGGCTGATCTTTTCATTGGAGTGAGGAGGGCCTCTGATCTGGGCACAGAAACCCTGAACCCTAAACCCTTGTTTGGACATCTCCGGGTTCGCAAAACTGAAGAGAGAGCTCTACTATTGGATGCTCGGCAGAAGGAGGGAGGGGCAGGATTTGCGGACTTTTCACGCCGAGGGTTTGCAGGAAATTTTCGGTATGCATGCCATCTTGTGAGGGTTTAGGAATATTAGGGTTTAGGGTTTAGGGTGGCATATGCTTCATGCCGTAAGTTTGGAATGCATGGTCTTGAGATGGACTTTAGCAATTACAGAAATTGATTGAACAACACAGACTGGTACCAGGCTACACGGATGTCAGACTCGCTCCGGACCATTGCTAATGCTTTAATGTAGAAGCCTGATTAAGAAACCCCAACCCAAAATCATAGGATCTAGAAAAAGAGCCCTAATAAAGACCTGTGGTTTCTTAATCAGGATCTTACATTGCACCCCATGGAGGAGAAATCTTCAGATACTTCTGGCTTATTCTTACTGAAACGCAAGACCATAAAAAAGACCCTGAAGCCGTAAAGCCCCCAGGATGCTAACGCCAACCTCCTCCCTAACGGGGATTTAGATGCTCGAGCCTTGACCGTCAGCGCTGGCGCGGCTTCACCGATAGCCCTGGGCTGCCGGCCGCTTCTTTCACCCAACCCTCAAATCGGGTTTGGGGTTTAGGGTTTAGGGGTTTAGGGTTTAGGGCACCATCAGTCCTAAACCCGGAAACCATAAACCCATACATCCTACACATTGTAGCTCTAAGTCCTGTGAGCCCTACAACCCTAACTGGAAGAAAAGTCTTAACTTAAATCCCTAAAACCTTAAACCCAAAACCCAAGAGAGGCAATAGGCTTTCAGAATCCTGGGGTGACCGAATAAAGGCTAAAGGCCTTATGTAAGCGGGCTGCAAGCAAGGACAACTCCTGTGTCCTGACCCTTCAAGCACGCCAGGCTCCACCCCGAAAAGCCAAACTTAGACCCATAGCTTATCCCAGCACCCCCCACGGATATGTGATTGTTGATGCCCTCTTGTCCTCTAGCTGTTCGCATCCAGAAAACCAGGTTGGTTGAGGGATGGGGACACCTTGCAAGAACATCAAGCAGCGGGATGACCGTAGGGGTTTACAGAATCAGGGTTTGAGGATGAGTGGCGTGGGCCTGGATCCACATTCTGGAACTCCCCACCGCCAAACACCATTGCATAAAAAGCGCCGAAAAATCCACTCAACCCCTAAACCCTGCAACCCTAAACCCGAAATCCTAATAACGCCGGAATGCGGGGCCAATGCAGAGGAGAACGTGGCGGAGATCTGATCACATCGGATAGGCTGTCGGAACCTAGGATTTCAAACTTTCGATAGGGACCTCAATGATTGGGGTTCCTTTAAGGAGTCTGCAGGGATTGTACAATAGGGTTCTGTGATATAGGGGCCTTAATGATTAGAACAGGGTTTTGGGGTCCAGTATACCCCAAAAATCATATACGTATTTGCTAAGGGTTTAGGGGTTTAGGGTTTAGGATTCAGGGTTTAGCGGTTTAGGGTTTAGGGCCTTAAAAGGAGTACAATCCAACAGAACTGTTTGGAAGTTCGGAGGTAAAGGTGTGCAAGAGAGCGGGCTTAAGGATTTAACGTTGGAATTTAGGGATTCAGGTTGGGGTTTAGGGATTTAAGGTTGGGGTTCAGGTTTATGTCAGCTATCGGAACAGTATCCGAGTTGAACCTCTTGACCGTCCCCGCAGTCTTAGAGAAACCCTGTCTGTACCTAGGGCTGTGCAAAAAGACAAGTCTCATGCGGCGAAAGCCGCTGATTTGAAGCTTCGGGATTCCGAACGTGGGCCATGGGAGCTAGAACTTTATAGATCCCTGTTTATAGGGTTCAACGATTCAGTGTAATTAGAGGACGTACGCCTCCATTCGGAGCTTCCCCCATTTGGGGTTGTAAGTGCCATGACATTAGGCTTCGAAAGCTTGTATTACAAGAAAACTATGCTAAAAAAAGTCGTGCTCAGGCGTCAATACCAAATGCGATTGGTAGGTTGGAACGCCGGCATCAATCAAGAAGCCACGATATGCCCTAGAGTGCTGAATGTGCTACAATGCTGCGGGTTGCCCCTTCAGATCAACAAAATGAGATCTCTGATGCTAAGCAACTGCATTATTCTTGGCATGCTGCCAATGCTGGGCCGGCTTAGAGCACTAGGCTTTCAGAGAAGTGCTCACATGGGAATAGCAAGTGCATCGCGTTCTGCCGAGGAGTACTTCCACTTTATGTGGCGCACACAACCTCAACCTTCAACCCTAAATCCTAAACCCAAACCAAACCCTAAACCAAAACAGCCGACAGACCTGCATCTTGAACTTAAAACCAGTGGAAACCCCGCAGCAGGGTCCGCAGGTCTTGGAAAAAAGATACGACTGTGGAGGTCTGTAGTTCTATGCTATGTTCTAGGAATACGGCCCAGGGGTTAACTTATTGTCTTCGGGCTCGAGATTATTGTTTATCGTTTTGGAGTGGGGCCAGGAAATTTTGGTTGACAGAAAATCGTTGAACTCGCATCGACATCCCCGGCATCCAACAGACACCAACAGAAACCAAAAGCAACAGCGTACAGCTTTGTGCTCACCCAAACCCTCCATTCAATCAACCGTACAATCAATCCTAAACCCTAATCCCAAACGAAGAAGGCCCTGAACAAGCCCAAGGCTTGCCAGGGAGCAGAAATGCTCCCAGAGCGAGGAGTGCCGCCACGGCCACTAGAAGCCTCAGGTTTCTTGGGCGTTTACGTCGTGGACCTTTACAGCCGGATTCAGGCCAAACAGTGCTGGGATTCCATCTACATTACTCTTAAGGATTGAGGCTATGGGGTTTCCAACTTTTCGCCTTCAACTGCAGGCTAAGGGGTTGAATGGCTCAGGAACATCTTGCTGTAAAGGCTTTGGGGTTTATGTCTCGATTTCCGGTGCATACCCGAGATTCCATGTCGTAGCCTTTAAAACGTAACAGCCTGGCACTTCGGAATGCAAGTCTGGGCACGACTTGAAGCACTTTGAAGTTCCCGTGATCTTGCTTTTGTATTGGCAGGCCCCGCTTCTTGCTCTTTATAGTGCACCTATGATCTATGAAACCCAAAGGCTCCATACATAGTACCATTATGGAATTAGGCCCCAAAAGACCATCCTTATCAGGGTTTTAAGGACCTAATTCCATAATGGTACTAGATGTGGGGCCTCTAGGAAAAGTTGAAGACCAGGAGCCCCCGACCGCAGCTACAGCAGGAGGAGGCGTCCTGTTTCGACTCCCCAACAACCTCGGATCGTTCGCGCAAGCATCTTGGGGTTTGAAATTTCAGGTTCAAGCTTGTGCAGTTGAGAGTTCCTCTAGAGTTCCTGTAAAGGATACTGTAGGCTTCTATATTGGGGCCCTGTTTAAGGGGTGCTATAGTAGTGACTTGAGAACTTGCGCAGGTACCGGGCTGAGCTCTGAGGGAAAGATGTTTAGGGCTCCGGGAGCAAGTCGGGCTTCAAAGTTCAGGGGCTGGCCAGCTGAGGTGCTAGAAGATACACAACACTGCGCATATAGCTGTGGAGCCAATACACTATCTATCTTTCTATCTGTCTATCTATTTTATATATATATATATATATATATATATGTGTGTGTGCATGCATGCATGCATGCGTGTATGCATGTGTATTTCTTTGTTTGCTTTCGTGTGTCGATCTAAATCTATTGTTCGTCGCTTCATGCATTTACATGTTCGTTGATGACATATTCGCCTGTACGTACGCAACTACATACAGTTGTGTATGGAATACAGGGTGTGTGTGTGTGTATGTGTATATATATATATATATATATATGTACATATTGTCTTTGCCTTATACGACAACTTCCGCCTGATAAATGCACAATCAAACAATAACAACGGCGCACTAATGCTGCCCAAGACGTGTATTGAAGCACCTCAGAAAAAGAAAAAACACACACAAGCCTAAAACACAATATTGGGCGAGCGAAGGCCTCAAACCACTCTGCTTCCATCGCAAGGCTTCAAGCTTGATGCAACCCCGAAATAAACCCTGCCACGTAACCGCGACCTTCCACCTGAAGTCCGATTTAACACAACCGCAAAGCCCCGAAGTTTCTTTTGTGCACCTATTCTGATAAACCCACAAAATACTAGAAAGCACCCTAAACCCTAAATGTTTTTAGCTTGAACCCCAAGCTCCAAAGCCCAACAAATGCAGAACCTAAACTGTCACACGGATAACCATGCCTGCGAACCCAAACTTCCGAACGGTGCCAAACCCCACGCTTCTGCAGCAACACCAGAGAAATCTCCCTGAGCACAGACCCCCAAAGGTCTGTAAAGCCCCAAACCCCGAAACCTCCAGTCTGTCAACGCTAAAAACCCCATGAAAACTGTAACGGCCCTTTCCACCATGGAAGGCTATCAACACAATCGGCGAATAAAGCACCAATCCCCGCAAAACCTCCAACGCTGAATGAAAAAAACTTTCGGCTCTCCATAGCTTCTATAAACCCAATAAACCAAGCAGTTCAAAACCTTGAAGCTCAACCTTCAAAATCCTCGAATACTACGAATAAACCCTATTACAAGACAACCCCAACCAAAGCCAAACAACCCAACACCCCCCCTCCGTCTTCCTTCCAGAAACAACAGCCATGCCAAGTGCACCTAACCCTGCCCTATAAGTACTATAAAAATACCCGAAAAAACCTGTTTGTAGTTATCTAATATAAACCCGATAAGCCCCTGCAGAAACCCCAGTAGAACCTTTAACATCCGTTCAAAGCCCTATAAGCCTATAGTATAGGGGCCTTAATAATTAGAATCTGGTTTTGGGACCCATTATAATTACTATAGTTGTAATAAGGAGCCGCTAACATAGTAGTATGGGTAAGTATTTAAGCCCCCCATAGTAAACTCCTTTGCTTGTTTTTGCTTCGGCGGAGCGGCGGTGCTCCCTCGAAGCCCAGCAGACGGCTCCAGCGACTCCTACACCAAAGACCGATGGCTCTGAAGGTTTAGGGGTTGAGGGGTTTAGAGGATTAGGGATCTAGGGCTCCAGGGCTTAGGGTTTAGATAAGAACTACAGCTTGGGTTGGCTATTGGTGTGGGGTGTAAAACTTCAATGTTACGGCATCCCGGAATCCTACGCAGAAGCCCTCAACCCTCAAGCAGATAATGAATGAATGCATCTCGGCACCTCATCTGCTGACTGTCCGACTGTTCTCGGACGATCCATCTGTGGCCACTGCCGAGCGCGCTGGGCTAGAACTAGTTTGGGGTCATAAGACGACCACGAAACCCTGCGGCTCATGAAGAGTCCTAACCGAGCGAAAGAATTACAGAGATGCAGGGCACTTAAATCCTCATGGGACTTAGTAACTAGGGTTATAATTAAGGTAACCCTACTTATATTTACTTACATCCCCAATCAAGGTACTTATGACCCTACTTACTAAGTCCCATGATCCTCCAAGCATGGGTCAGATCCAGGGTTGATGGCCGGGCTTGAGGCAATTTGGTTTCGGGTGCAGCTGGCTTTGAGTCTGCACCGACAGGTCCCTGGCTGTCGTAACCTACCACTGATGCACTGGATGTCTTTACACACCGTGCGTTCCGCCGTGCATATCAGTCAGAGCCAAAATTCATGCGCAAGGCAAGCTAGGACAAGACCGCAAGGAAACCCTGAACCGGAACCCTCAAGCCAAAACAGCAAACTACCGTAAACTCCTGATCCTAACTAAACCTCATAGACTCTGAAATCTATAGTTCGGGCCTTTGTCCAGATCTTTCCGATGTCGGGCCCACAAAAGGCAAGCCTTCGTCCGAAGCGCTTGCTCACTAGCCACAACTATAGTATTCTCCCGGAACTGCCCCTCAAAGGGTCAAAGGGCTCAAACGCTCATGTGGGCAATCCTCTCAAGCCAGGTCCCTTAACGTCTCCACCCCCAATCTGGAACCCCGAACCCTAAACCCCTAAACCCTTAAACCCCTACACCCCTAAACCCTGAAACCCTAAACCCGAATTCTGTGCCCTTTTTGTGGCGACCAGCTTCGCTGCACGGAGAGCCTGGAAACTCATAGGAACCCGGAAAAAGCCTGAAAATCACGCCTAGGTTTTTCAGGGTTTAGCTTGCGGGTTTTGGGTGTGGTCTAGGGCTTGACCCATAGAGCTTAGTTGGCTCTAGTCTTTACTGTCAAGATCTCAGGCAAACTCATGTAGGATCTAAGGACCCTTTCCTAAGCCATAAACCCTAAACACAAACCGTGGACATATGGTGAATTCACCAAGACCGCAACTGCGACATCGGGGCATGAACCCCCACCCTAGCAACGACGGCGAAAGAGGCAGGAGAGGAACAGGTTTGGGTGAATATTAGTCTCTGTCTATACGACCACCCTGGGGAAGAGTATTAGAAACTCTTCACCATGATTCAGGTATCTGCTGCGGTTGCTACGAGTAGCACTTCGACTACGACCACTACTTCTACTACTACTACTACTACTACTACTACTACTACTACTACTGCTACTACTGCTACCACCACTAGCATGTGACGGTAGCTCGTAACCACACATGCTCATAAATCGTGACAAGAGTGTTTAGAAGACTTCAGAGGCTTGGGTTCCTGGAAGAGCCGTGCCGTTGCTGACCCCTGGCTCTCCACCAGAGATTCTCACGTTATGGGTTTAGAAGCTTAGGGTTTAGAAGTTTAGGGTTTAGGGCTCCGTGTGTGCTTGTGTGTGCGTCTGTTGAGACTTTGCTTCAGGGCTTGGGGGTTGAGAGCTCGGGGTTGATGCTGGAAGGCATCCCAGAGAGCCAAAAGCTTTCGAAATTCCACGAATTCGAATCTGAGCCAGCAAGCTGGGACCATACGGGGATCCTTATTGATCTGACTGAAAGTATATACTGCATCGCTTGCATGGTTTCATGGTCTTCGGATGGCTGACATGCTCATGCAAAGCATGCCGACACAGTGCTGCAACAGGGCAGCATGATTGCACGGGAAAAGCTCTTGCTGCGTAGCGTCGGACGTTGGGGTGTGTTGTACCAGTGCTGGCATGGAAGGCTGCAGACACAAGTTGTAGCAAGGACTCAGGTGCACTGCATTGCGGCGCCATAGGCCCTAAATCCTTAACACTTAATTAGAGTGCGTACTCGAAGCACCTGAGCTTAGGGTCGTGTCTCATAGTCTTGCAGCAATGGAAGCTTTTCCACACGACCTAAGATTAACGTTATCAGCCTGAAGAAGGCGTGAACCCTATTCCTACCATAAAGCCTTGCATCCCGGAGAGCCCAATGCTCCTGAACTGAAGAATGGTCCCTAAATTGTGTAAGGCTGCCTTTCGGATGGATTTCTGCACGTGCGGACGATGCCTTTGCCAGGGATTAAGATTGGGCTCTCCGGGGTCCTACCAAGTCCTACTTGGAGGATCAGGGGACGTAGCAGGTCGGTTATATGTAGGGCTGTAAGTAGCGAAACTCCGCATGTATCAACCCCTGACAGAACCTACTTGCTAAGTCCGACCCCTGATCCTTCACATAACGCGTAAGGTGCTAAATCATGATCTGCGCTGGCTCGCTGGCAGGATCATCCTCTGCTTCGCCGTCGGATTCGTCAGGCTTTCCGATGACACGGCTGGAGCTGGGCTCTTCTGAACCTTCCGGGTTTACGGCTTACGATTTGGGGATTTAGGGACCAGTTTGGGGATTTGAGGATTGCGGTTTGGGGATTTAGGGCGCAGGGTCTGGGTCGAGGGTTTGGGTTTCGGGGATTTAGGGACTAAGGTTTGGGGTGTTGGGGTCGGGAGTTGTATATTAGCTCTCTACGATGCCTTACTAGCGAGGCATCAGAACTCAGGATGACATGACGTGATACGGAATCAAGGAATACTCCCTCTGGGAACCCTGTAGAGTTCTTTGACGAGAGTAACTACACTTTGCACACTCCTTCCCAATCATGACACGATAGCATGACTCCTACAGTGACCCCCAGAAAGTTGGAACATGGGTTTCGGAGGATTGGTGCTAGGATCCCCTATACTTTGCCCTAAGGGCATGAGGATATTGATGTTCTACGTAACTTTCTGGACTCCACTTTACTGGGTTTCGACGGCTCTTTTGAGCTGAGCTGTTTAGGATTCCAGGCCTTCCGGTGTTTTCGGCTTGGGCTTCGAAGTTTAGGGTTCAAGTTACGTTGTGAAGTTACGATTGGCATGCTAGGTGAAGAACGGTTGAGAACTTCGGAAAATTCCAGATTGCCCAGAGCATGTAAGTTAAAGATTGGGATGGGTTGGACGATTGCAGTCAGAAGCTTCGGATAATTTTGGGCCCGCTACTTTTGGGTCATACTTAAAGTGTCATGGGACTTAGTAACTAGGCTTATAATTCGCCTCGGCCCCGGCCGAAGCGGTCAGAGGTTCCTATTCGGATTCCCTCTATTCCCCGCCTCTGGTCCCTTCTCAGTGACCCCACCAAAAAGTGGCCCACGCCTTAAAAATGGAAACGTGTCTCGTAGGCCCAAGGTCCGCCAGTGAATTCTCGCCTTTTCCAACGGATTTTGGCTCTCTGTAGGCAGTTCCACCCAATTTTTCGTTTTCTTCCTGCTTCCTTTTCTGCGGTTCCCCGCGCCCCCCCCCCCCCCCCGGCCACCTCCCCGCCCTTCCCACCGCTTTCCCGATGCTCACTCCCTGCCGTGGCCCTGTTCCCTTCCTTCCCGCTTTCCCGGTTCTTTATGCTCACTCCCTGCAGTCGGGTGTTTGGGCCAAAGGGCGCCAAGGCTTGCAACACTGTGAGAGTTTCCGACGACAGGGGACTGTAATGTAGCATCTTTACTTGTTGGGGGCCCCTAAACCCCAGCCAGCCTCAACGGCCCTTACTTAAGGCATCCCGCCGCTTGCGAGAGTCTTGGTATCCAGTGTTTCGGAATGACGACACCAAAATTCGTACTGATACTACCACTACTAATACTACTCACAATCATCCTGCTTCGTGTTGCTATGAACATTACTTTTACTATAAGTGCGATTCCAACTGTTACTTTTTTCCTACAAGAGCTTGCTGCAGATAGTAGCCACTCGCCGCATGCGCGTACAGCCGGGCCGAGGCGGACGACGCGCAGCGTTTCAATTAAGGTAACTATAACACTTATATTTACTTATAACCCCATTTAAGGTACTTACAACCCTAATTACTAAGTCCCATGATCCTCCAAGTAGGGCTTGGGTTTCGATGTCCCCGCCTGGGGAAGTCTCTAGCGGTGTCCCAGCAGACTCCTGCGGCACAGGCGGCGGCTCAAGTTCCTGGACGCTCGCTGCGGCACGCCGCCGCCAGTGCCGAAGACTAAGAACCTGGGCTCTTGTTAAGGGATTCAATATTTAAGTTACCATAATCAGGAAACCATATTATTCACGATGGATCCCTAGTATGGTAATTAATGTCCCTGAACACGACCCAAGGAACCAGAATGTTGAGGACGATGCCAGCGGCGATTGGAAGGGCCAGAGGGAATGCGACTCCGTCGCTCTGTGCTGCCTCGCCCTGCCTTTGCTCTGCGTCGTGTGCGTAGCCCTGCGCGCTGAAACCTTCAATCCTTTCGCTAGAGACGTACCAGTGCTGGCCACCAGCTGTTGTGCCGGCAAGGTGGTAGACCTGATTGGCAGCTTTCCTGGCACCCTCCACGTCGCAGAGTCCGGAAACACGAATGCTCCCGTTGCCGAACTCCTCCACCCTGGCGAAGAAGCCTGCAAGCCAATGCTGAATAGAACCCTAAACCCCAAATCCTCTGACCCGTGTATAACATCCTGGAAGCTCACACCCCAAACCCAAAACCCCTACACCCCTAAAGGCCCTAAACCTCAGACCTTTAAACCCAAAAGCCGATGCTCCAAGGATACCGAGAAGCTTCGTCCAGGTGTGGAGGAGCAGCAGGTGTCCCAGCTACTCCAGCCTCACGTCGTCGTGGGGGGGTTTAAAGGTTTATAGGGCCTATAGATTATCCGTTTAAGTCTAGAGGTTTGAGTCTGAGGGGTTTAGGGTAGAGGACGCTTTTGGGTTTCGGAGTTTACGCTTTTAGGGGCTCGGGTTAGTTAAACTATGGGTTTACCGGACCTTTTTCGGGGTTTAGGGTCGAGGGTTTAGCGTCTCAGCTGCTCCAGCCTCGTGTACCTGCGACCTCCAGGGTGGCGGTTCTCCAGTGCGCCCAGTTGGAGCATCCGCCCGCAACATCGTGCAGGTTCCGAGTCCTGGAATGCAGAGCCCCTCTAACCCAAACCCCAAATGCCTAAAACTCCCAAAAAACACAAAAACGCCGTGCACCCCCTCCCCCCCACCCCACCCCCCGGAAGCGCAGAAAAACTAAACAATCTATGAAAGCTTGAAGCGCCTCGAGGGATCGGGTTCTCTGGAGGACAAAAACCATCCGGGCCCCTGCAGATCACCTCCACATTCGGGGTCCCAGAAGATGTACAAGCTCGAAGACAAGTTGCACCATTTCATGGCGGCAAGTCTGAAAATCTACGGATGGCGTAGGGTTTTATGTTTATGGTTGAGGGGCTAGGGTTTCAGGATTCGTCGGGGATTTAGGCCTTTAGGGTTTAGGGCAGTTGGAAAGCCTCGTTTGCCTTCAAGGCCATGAAAGCAACCCGCAGCTGCCAGCTAGCACGATGAGAAGGGCGGGAGTAGGGCCTACACCCTAAACTACCCTAAAGCCCTTATGGCATAGCCGTATAACGACATAGTGCCTGTAAGGGGGTACGGGTACTTTCGTACGTTGACTATTCCAACCCATACATAAGGTGTCAAACCCACCCAAACTACCATAGAGAACGAGAACATCCTTGCTGCTCGGCGTTCCGGTTTGGAGGTTTCCTGTGTCCCTACATGACCCCCCCTGATTGAAACCCTAAACCCTAAACCCTAAACCCTAAACCCTAAACTGGAGCCGGCAAGCAGTCGCCCCAGCGCTGAGGATGCTTTAGGGCTGCAACGGCGGCTGCGGGTTCAGACTTAAAACTTAGGCCGCAAGACAGCGGCCTTCATAACTTGAATAAGGTTCTGGACACATAAAACTCAAATGAAGACTCTGAAGGAATATATCCAGTAGGGATTCTGGAGACATCTGTCAGAAACATCATCCTTTCAACCTCTCCGGGGTAATCCTTACACTTGCGGCCAGATCTCTGAACCTCCGGGCCCAAGTAAGTGGCACCTTAATTGGGGTTATAAGTAATTATGAGTATAGTTACCATATAATTCTAACCCTATAGTTACTAGGTCCCATGACCCTTTACGTGTCTGTGAGCACCTTGCAAGCTTGCTGCTACTAGTTACGGTCTGCGTTCAATTCGAGGGCCTACAGCCGCCGTGACGTCTAAGAGGAAGAAAGACTGGGTGCTTCACACAGGAGAAATTTACGGTGGCAGCATCTAGTCCACACGAAAAGGTCACAATGTACGTAGTTTAAGCCTCTACGAGTAGGGACTCAGGGCTTAAGGCTGACGGTCAAAGTCGAATCCTGCAGAGTAGCGTTTAGAGACACCGAGTAGCCCAGGACCCGAGTGCCAGGTGAGCTCCCGGCGTGTAACACGCCCCGCAGAATTATGGTTCACTTGGCGAGGCCTCAGCATGGGAATGTAGCTGATGATGGCTAGAGGTTGGGTTTCGGGACCAGGACTTGGGGTCTTACTTCAAGGATCGTGGCTGAGGAGTTCCAGGCGCGAAGAGATAAAGCCAATTGTCCCGAAACCCTTCTGAAAATCCGGATAGACGTCTTGGAAGCACTTCTCGAACCTGGCCTACAGGGAAGCATTGAAGAACATGTTCAGGATCGCAGCGTAGGTTTCGGGTACTCGAATCACCGTTGGCCTTCAACTTAAGACTAACTGTGGGAGCCCAGTTATCTACAAAGAGCCCACTGCCCCCTACAGTAGTAGCAACCCGGACAACCTTTAGGTACCCATCACCCACAAGCCTACGTTTTTGGGTCACTGGGCTCTTGGGGTTAGAACCACCACGACGAGAAGAAATGTAGCAGCAGCAAAAGCCACATATAGTAGATGGCAAGCAGCAGCAAAAAGTGCCAAGATGACAGGATAAGACATCCCAAACCACAAAAACTAAACAAATCTCAAACCCTAAACCCCTGAACCCTACACCCCTAAACCCTGAACCCCTCAAAAACCACAAAACCTAAACAAATCCCAAACCCCTAAAACCCCATTCCTAAGCAAACCCTGACCATCCAAGGGCTTGAACCTGAGTAGCGGGTTTAGGGTTTAGGGTTTAGGGCCCTCTGAGTAGCCTCAACCAGACCGATATGGGAGTTTCCGAAAATGGGGGACCCTAATATAGTATCCTAAATAGTAGGATCCTTATTATAAGGACCCCAAAATAAGGTACCCCTAGGTTTCGGAAACTCCCATGTGCCATAGGCCCACAACCTGAACCCGGAAGCCAAATGGCTCTTGGGTACTGCTCCGCATGCAGGAACAGTCTATAATAGGGCTACTATTAAGGTCCAAATGTATCTATATACGAATGTTATCTGGCTCTACGTCAAGCCCCAAAAGTAAGTAAAAGAATGGTCCGAAACCTCTAAAAGGCTATTATTCTACATACTTTTGGGGTCCAGATAGGATCTAGGGTTGAAGGTTTGGGTTTTGGGGCCTATTCTGTTAAGTTTTGGGTTGAGGTTTAGGGTGTAGCGGTTTTGACCCTGATATCTCAAGCGCGAAACGGCCCCGAATACAAAATGACCCTGAACCCCAACACGCGAAGGGACACTACAACATGAGCCTGAGCCAAAAACCCGAAGAGACACTACGAAATGAGCCTGAAACCCGAAACCTACCCGCGGCCCAGGCCATTCTGCTTTGGGCGCCTACTTCAGCAACCCTCTTGAGGCACAACGGCGAGAGGTGACCGGCCGAGGTTTGTGGTTAGAGCTTCGGGTTCAGGGTTTAGGGTTCGGGGTTTAGGGTTCAGGGTGTAGGGTTTAGGGCTGGGGCATAAGGATACGGATAAGGATCAAAGGCAAAAACCCCTGGAGCACCCAGGCAACTACAAGTATCACCATTCACATAACCGGGGCTGGGAGATTACTAGGAGGTTCGGGAGACTTTCGAAGGTAGTCATTTTCAAGCTGTATATGTGTCATAACCCAAGTTAGGATCCCTGTTATTACTAGCTCCTTCCCAAGGATTCAGCTTAGTTGGCGGACACGAAGCTACCAGAGGGGTTTCTTTTTCGGAGTTTCCGAAAACAGGGGACCCCAATATCGTAGCCTAAATAATAGGATCCTTATTATCAAAGACCCCAAAAAGGCACCCCCATTTTCGGAAACTCCCATTCGGGAGAGTATGTAGTAATTCGGTACTTGGACCCTTACTTGGAGGGTCGGGGGACTTAGTAACTGGTTGTTTTACGGAGTTATAAGTACCATAACCCCAATGAGGGTCCCTTTTAGGGTACTTATAAGTCTACTTACTACCTACTTACTAAGTCCCCCGACCCTCCAAGTAGGGATAATCAGGCTGAAGCGGAGAGCCGATAGCCAGAAGGATGAGGCGGCTCAACGGTTTAGGGCTTTAAAACCCTAGGGTTTGTAGCTTTTAGGGTTTTTGGGTTTAGGGCTTTTAGTGTTGAGGGTTTAGGGCTTTTAGGGTTTAGGGCTTTTAGGGTTTAGGGTTTTAGGGTTTAGGGTTTTGGGGTTGTGGGGCTTTAGGGTTTAGGGTTTAGGGTGCGGTTCACAGTAAAAGCGGTTGCTCTTCAAGACTTAGCAGCTTCGCAACTTCGGAAAACGACCGACAGGGCCGAGACGAATTTAGGTTGGCCTTTCTCTCTGCTTTCCGCGAGGTACACGTGGTCAGACTACCATCGTTGACCCGAGAGGATCGGAAAAAAATGGGATGTCTTTAGGGGTTTAGGGCGGTTCAGGGCTTAGGGTGGCTTATAAAACCACGGAGGAGGAAAACGCAAACTGCATACCCATCACTAGCGCTCCCTGTCGTGAGACCGAGTTGTCGGTGCGATGGAGCTACTTTCAGCTATGGGCTCGAAGGTCGAATTGAGGGGTTTGATTTAGGGGCGTTGACTATGAGGAAAGGATATTTGGGGCATGTAAATATTCCGAAATAAGAATATAAATGAGGAAGGCCAAGGGGTAGCAAGACCTGAAGGCTGATGGGGTTGTGGATCAAGGCTTCTCGTTCGATCCTCTCGGTTCCGCAGATGCTGCAGCCAGAATATGATTCTGCCTTAAGCGTTAAACACTAAGCCATAAGCCTTGCAAACCGATCACAAGCTCTAAACCCTAACCATTGAACCCTCAAAGCTGAAAACCTAAAGCCCCTGCACCTTGACTCCCAAACCTTAAATCTGTTGAAACTACAAGATGTCACTAAGACTTCATGTTTCGGATCCAGAAGCTTCACGAACGGGAGCAAAGGTTTAGGGTTCAGGGTTTGGAGGCTCCGAGGTGTGCTTGGCTACTTAGGCTTTTTGAAATCTGACTGCGATGCTTGTTGAAGGATAAAGGTTCCGGGCTCAAGCGTCTCAGGCTTTAGGGTTTAGGGTTCAGGGCTTAGGTCTATCGGGTTAAGGGTTCAGGAGCCTCCGAATACATGCCTTCTCTGCCGTTCTGCCACGAAGCCAGGCTCGGTCTTGCTCAACGCTTCGCAGAGGTCCTCCGTCCTGTCATTCGTTTTGCAGAGAAAACATCTCCTCTCTTTGTGATGCCCATGAGAATATAGGGCCGCAAAAATTAGAATAGGGCTTCGGGGACCACTATACTTATACCTTAATTAATAAGCAGACCCCAAAATAGTATAGGTAATTATTCAGGCCCCTTCAGTACCTGCAAGCCAGCAAGCTAATTGGCCCCATTCAGCGATTTTCCTCCTAGGCAACAGTCGCTCACCGGCCGGTGATATTCTTCCCAGGCTTTTTGAACTTTTTAGTTTTTCACCATGGGACAAACACCGGCTGGGCAGGTGCATCAGCGCGCGGTTGCTGGCCCAGGCGGCGGCAAAGTTCTGCGCGGTGCTCAGGCCAGAGCTGTGTGACATTCTCCTGGCAACTGGCAGCTGTAGGGTTTGTATATGATGCTGACGGGTTGAATTTTCAAGATGGAAAAACTTAGGATTGAAGGTTTGTGTTTCTGTTTTAAACGGTAGAAAAATTGAGATTTAAGGTTTGTGCTTCTGTTTTTTAAAAGCTGCATACGCACAGTCGCCCTCCAGGTTTGGAGTTTGAGGTCCGGGCCTTGATCTGGCTTAAAAGGGATCTATAAGGGGTTCCTTTAAGGGGTTGCTTTGAGGGATCCTTTGAGGGTTCCTTTAAGGCTTCTTTTCAGGAATCCTGCAAGGGTTCAGTTCCTTTAACTGTTTCAACGGGAATCTTGGAAAGTCTTAGGAAATACCTGTAGGGTTCCTTTAAAGGGATCTATAAGGGTACCTTTAAGGGGCTCCTGTAAGGGATCTTTAGGGTTCAGGGTTTTGAAAGGTTCATGCGACTTAGTAGTTAGGGTGAACATGAAGGTAACTATGCTTATAATTACTTGTAACTCCAACTAAGGTACCTACATGGGAAAGTCTTGGGAGTACTGTTGATGATATAAATCCTGCATTGGTGTTTTCCTTATTCTGGGGTAATGCAGGATTCATATCGTCAACCGTAGCCTTGCAGGCTGATCAAAACCCAAAAGGTCCTACGTGTTTGATAATGAAGGATTCCATCAGGGTTCTCCTCAGGGCTATGATCTCTCCGATCGAGGTTTGTCCACAGTCCCGCTACAGTAGTTTAGTACTGGTAGCAGGTGACGTCACGGAACATACCGCCGAGCCACCGTGATTGTGATGTCTGCGACAGGCTGCGTAAAGAAGAATCGTACCCCAACATTGGCATGTTCCGGAACCCGAAGCCCTAAACCACCATTCCGACCATTCCGCGAGAGCATTGCTGCCTGCTTCAGCTCCGGGCAGCGGGTCAGCGCCGTGAAAAGCTCGGCCATGCCGTCGGTGCCGTTGGCATCTCGACTGAAGCACCTGGGCTGGAACTACGACAGCACCGGCCAACATTTTTGAGGATGGTGAGCCAGGTGTCGACGTCAACAGTCCCCAAATTAGCTCTTCTAATTCGGGCTCTATAGGATACAACAATGGAAATTACAAATCATTGCAAATCGGTTCCTACGGCTGATGAAATAAATCCTGCGTTACCATAAGGACCCTAAACTATAGGAAGTATGGTAATTTCCTTATCGTGATAAAGTGTAGGATTTTTAAAAAATCACCAGCAGTGAAGCATCGGAGAAGTCTTCTGGAACCTTTCTGGAGGCTTTGAGCTGCCCTCTTCTGACTTTCACGACTGCCAAGGCAAGAAGATCCCCGAACTCCGCAGCTGCTTTCTGAGGCGCTGATGTAATATGGGGGCCTTTATAATCAGAGTAGCCATTATGCTCTTAGTTATGTTAAGAACCCCCATATCCCTATTCGCGGTATCCATTTTAGGGTTTAGGGTTTAGGGTCCCCCCCCCGATAGTATGATAGTATGCCTCTGAGGCGCTGTTGCAATCTCACGTCTGTGAGCTTCTTCCACTTCGCGCCCTCGAGCTGGCGCCAGGCTGCTGCCGGAATCTGACTGCCTCGGATACCCAGTAACCTAAGAATAAAAAGGCCTCTCTTATTGGTATTGGGTAACTTGATAAGGAACCTAGGACTACAAAAAGGGAATAAGGGTACTACTGGGCATCCTAGCTGCATTCGTCCAAGTCCAAGACCTGGCCACGTGGGGTTTTTGCCCAACAAGTCAGTACAATGAAAGGCTCTGAAACCCTAGAGCCTAAACAACCAAAACACTAGGTCCGATGTGCACATGTGCTCGATTTGAATCGAGTCCTGCAGCTCGGAGCAGCAGGCAAGGACCTTCAGAAGCGCGGCTGCACCCTCGGTGCCCTTGCAATCACCAGCGAAGCACCTCGCTCTGGGGTTCCCTCTGTTCTGAACCCCTGTTCGAGTACTGCTTGGAGTTATGGAGTTCCGGGTTCAGGGTCTTATGGGCCTATCTTAGAGGTCCTTACAACTTACATAGAAAGATCCCTACAGTGTTTCTGCTATCGAATCCCCGAGATCGAACGAGAATGTCCACAAGTTTCACTCAACGCTGAAGCCTAAACGCCTAAACCCCTATAAACCACAGCGACGAAAAGCAAAACTACGCATCAACGAAGCACCGCTGCTCCTGACATGAAGACTCCGCACTTGGAACAACTGGCGTCCGAGCTGCCTATTGGCATATTTAGAATCCTAGAAGGTAAACCCAAAAAGGAACTACTGTGGAGCCTATGGGTAGGATATAGGAAAAGTTGCCTTCCGAGCTGCTTCCACACGCTCACCTTCGTGAGCTTCTCCCAGCCCGCCCCTTTCTCGAGCAGCTGCCATGCCGTGGCTGGGATCTGCTCACACTCGCAGAGGACGAGCTCCTGGCCGACTCTATTGTAGGGGCCTTAATACTTTGATGGCGTCTCAAAAGAATGGAACCAGGCAGGTTCTCATCTTGAAAGAAGTTCTGAGGTGCTTTAGCTTGTCGGACAAGCAGAACACTTTCTCACACGTGCAGTCATTTGAGAAGCTGGACTTGGGCAAACTCATGTTTTTGGGAACCGTTTATGGAGACTGTTCGTTCGACTCCAACTTCGAAGAACTCGGTTTTAGTCTCTCAATTTTCGGTGGCTGCGAACAGAAACGTGTGGGAACCTACAAGAAACCACAGAAACCAGACCGATCGCACATCGACCCAGAATTTTGGCGTGAACGGGTCTCAGTGACAGCTGTACTGAAGAAACAAGAAAGCGAGAACAAGAACTGACAAACAACTGCACAGAGTGAGACAATGTGGCTGCGACATGCGTCTTGGCCGGCAAAGTCGTTCAGCAACAAAGCTGCGCTCACTGGCTCCATCCGGTGCAATGGACAGTCTAAGGCGAGAAAATCATAAATTAAAGAAAAAGCTACCACAAAGCAAGATGGGAATCGGAATACCGAGTAATTATAGTCCCTATAACAGACCCCAAACTCTGGCTCTTACTACCAAGGCTACTAAGGCCTACAAATTCTATTACCTTGCGTGTTTGCCCTCGGCTTGAACACCTTCACCCCTTCGCAAGCCTTAGGTGAGGTTCGGCGTCCGCGACGACACTGCGGAACGAGCTTGTCCCTCATACCACCCCAAAATAGTATAGGTACTTATTTAAGCCCCCATACTGCTCTCCAAGCGAAGGGCCTCAGCTCTCTAAAAACCTTGGGAAAATCCCTAAGCCATAGGCCCGAAAATCCCTAGAGCACAGAGAAGAAGGGCCAAGAAACTAAGCTGCACTTAGGCGGCAGTCTTGGGGGCGGTCTTGGTGGGAGCGGTTGCGAGCCTGAGCCTTGAGGAGCCTAGCACCCGACAACAAGGCGATCAGGGATTTAAGGTAGGGTGTAGGGTTTAGGGTTCAGGTTTGAGGGCTTGTGCGTCGCAGGTGGAAACAAGTGGAGAGAAGTTGCCCCTGATGCACGAATTCTTCATGGCGTTTGTTTCGTGCAGGGTCCCAGGCTCATCAAACCAAACCCAAGCACAAAAAGTCAGCCTCACAAGGACCGTGGTGGTCAAGGAAGCTCCGGTCGTCTCCTGCAGATGCTGGCATCGGCTCAAAGCCGAAAGCAGCCCAGCTGCACCCGCGGCTCCCTTGGAACTGCGGTCGAAGCACCTGGGATACAAACTTCGGTGCAGTCCCCTCTTCTCTTGAGGACGAACCCTAAACCCTAAACCCTACAAGCCCTAAAGCCCTAAGACAACTTTTTAGCCCCAAACCGCCCACTCCGAGGCACCGAGAAAATTTGGCCTTCCGAAGCTGCTCCCAGCTGGCCGTCGCCAGGAGCTGCCAAGCAGCTGCGGGGACTTCGTAGCCTGGGCTCTTCTTAAAGGAACTCAGGGGTTCTAGGGTTTAGGGCTCTTAGGGTTTAGGGCTCTTAGGGTTGAGGGTTCTTAGGGTTTAGGGCTTTAGTGTTGAGGGTTTAAGGCTTTTAGGGTTTAGGGTTTCGGGTTTAGGGTTTCGGGTTTAGGGTTTAGGCCTTTGGGTTTAGGGTTTAGGGTTCAGGGTGGGTTCTTGTTAAGAACTCATTATTAAGTTACCATAATGGGGATATGTCACGGTTTCTTGAAGTGATCTATAAGGGCTCCTTTAAGGGTATAGGAACTTAATTTAAGTTACCATAATAAAGAAACCGTAGTAATCACTATAGATCCCTATTGTTACGGTAACGTAAAATAAAATCCCTAACAAGAATGCAGTAGCAGCCCGCCATGTTCAACTCCTGGCCGAGACAGGCAGCCCTAGCCTTCCCAAGGCTCCTAACCACCTGAAACTCTTCAACTACCGTAACCTTCTTTATCGCAAGTAACCTTCTTTATCGCAAGTTCTTACTATAAACCCTTTTGCTGAATAATATAGAAGTATATAGACGTCATAGGGAGGTAGGTTCCGGTAGTTTCAGGCTGGACTGGGGTTTGGGGATGGGTTCGGGGTTCTAAGATGGTCGAGGGCCCGCCTGCAGCCCCAGAAACCTGGTTCACGTCATGCCTTAAAAAGGAGAGGTTTTTTGACCACCATGATGGTCTGACATGAAATGCGTCCGACCCTAAACCCTAAACCCCTAAACCCTAAACCCTGAACCCTGAACCCCTAAAACGGTCCCTAAAACCGACAACCAAATCCTGGAAGCTACGCCGGTCGGGGGTCCTGCAGGTTGCGGCAGGCGCGGAGGGCGGAGAGGAGGCAAGAGGCTCCTTCAGCGCCCCTGGACTCGTGGTTATAACACCTCGGGGGAGCAGATCTCGAGATTCATCTCATGAGCTGTTTAGGGATTTAGGGATTTAGGGCTTTAGGGGTTTAGGCTTTAGGGATTTAGTGATTTAGGGATTTAGGATTTAGGGTTTAGAACTCCAAGGTCTCAGTGCATCTCTGAGGCGCTCTGCGAAGCTTGCCCTGGTAAGCAGCTGAAAGTCGGCTCCTTGGCCAAGTTTCTCCCACACGCTGGCAGGGATTTCGGTGCACCAATCCAGGTTCAGCTCCTTTCAGCGGTTTAGCACTTCGGATTTGTGTTTTTTTTTGTTATCTCCCTCTCGCTCTCGCTCGCTCTCTCTCTCTCTCTCTCTCTCTCTCTATCTCCTGGTTTGTTCGATCACTGTCAGCAATGGTGTTGAAGCGTGGCATTGGGGGACCGATTCGGGAACTCCCAATCCCAATCCGTATGGGGGGTTCGGGTTTTGGTTGAGTTGCGAGCACTGGTCAGATGCTTTGATTTGACTCGCTATCTCTTCGGAAACTTCTCACAGCCCAAGACTGAAAGGCCCTGGCGATGTAACGTCTATTCTACTCTATGGGTCCTGTACCGCAACTAACCATAATCCTAGTTAAGCCCTCAATCCAATACAGTCGCCTTGATAATCGGAATTTGCTTTTGAGGTAGCTTACAGCATAATTAGCTATATTCGGCAATATAAGGGGGGCATGTAATTGTGTCCACCGCTGCCTTACTTGCGTCCTCCAGGTGGCAGTGGCCCAGGGCTGGCAGCAAGGCTGGGTCCTGCTGCACCTCCGCCGCTGCTCTGGGCATCATCACGGAGGTGATCCTAGGTTGTTCAGCAGCCCTTTGAGAAAAGTGTAAACTTGTCTGCTTAGTTAGCCTTTAATCGGAACGCAGACACAACAAAGTAAGACAGCCTGCCACCCCCAGAGAGCCCAATACCCCTTAATTAAGGAATATGGCTGAAATAATTTAGGCCTTCATATATTATGATTTAAGCTATATTCCTTAATTGAGGTGTATTGGGCTCTCTGGGCTGAAGAACCTAGGGTCAGAGTGGGATACATTGCGATCTTCTGAGCGCCTAGCTCCTGCAGCTCCAGGGAAGCTGCCGGCTCGCCTGCACCGATCGGAGGACTGCTTCTGTGTTGGACGATCATGGGACTTAGTAAGTAAAGGGGTTAAGGGTCCCTTTAAGGGATCTATAAGGGTACTATAAGGCTTTAGGGTTTAGGGTCTACTTGAAGGATCATGGGACTTAGTGATTACGGTTATAAGTAATATAATTGAGGTTATAGGGAATTACAAGTATAGTTACCTGAATTATCACCCTAGATACTATGTCCCACGACCCTTCAAGTATTATTGAAATACACAAAATTGTATATGTGATCTGTATAATATATATATATATATATATATATATACACACACAGTCTGTGCAAATCTATACACACAATCATGCACGCAGATTCTTGATACTCTTTTGAAATCCTAAGACCGGGAGTTGCGCGCTTTTGCCGAAGGCATGCTCCCACAACCGCATTCGCACCTCGTAATCGCTTCATCTCAACAAACCCCCTGAAACACCCAAACCCTGCAACCCCCCAAATCCTAACCCAGTAAACCCCTAAATCCGTCACCCAGATCAAAGCTGGAGAAGCCAATAACAACCCAGGGCTCAGACGGCAATCGGCCTCAATGCTCGACTCCCACCCTCGACCCTATAATATAGTCTACTGAAGTACTCTAGAGTACAGTTCAGCAAATTGTGCCACCTGAAAGTTCATTGTTTTTCGAAGTTTCGGGTCTGTCATGTTGAATTAAAGTATATAAACTGTTCTACGTTATAGTCAGTGCCTATTATACTCTGGCACAGTACATGTCCCTCCCCGACCCCCGCCCCCCGCGTCCACACCTGCTCCAACGTCCGGGGAAGCTTTGCAGAGCCGCTCCCGGTGCTCCTCCGGTTTAGGGTTTAGGGGCTTCGGGGTTTCGGGGTTTCGCGGTTTAGGGCTTCGGGTTTAGGGTATAGGATTTAGGGCTTAGGATTTAAGGTTTAGGGGTTTACGGTTTAGGTTTTAGGGTTTAGGGGTGCTCCTCTGGGATGCCTGTGGCGACTCGGAGAACAGGCCACACGCCGTCGCCCAGCAGCGCCCAGGCGTTTTCCTGGGAGCTTTTTACGGAGTTTAACTTAAGTTACCATAATGGGCATACATACATATATATATATATATATATATGTGTGTGTGTGTGTGTGTGTGCACGGGTTCCTTTAAGGGTATAGGGATTTCATTTAAGTTACCGTTTCAAAGAAACCATATTATGTACGATAATTCCCCATTATGGTTCCTTAACAAGAGCCAAGTTTCGGGGACGCAGTGCCAATCCTGGAAGTTTGCCTCCTGGCGGCTGCTGGGAAGGGCCACGATCGGGAGAAGCTGGGGAAGCAGCAAAGCAAGAAACATCAGAGACACAGAGCTACACAGATGAATATATATATATATATATGCATACATATATATATATGTATATATATATATATATATATATTGTTTATACATATACATATGCATATACATTTACATGTACATACCCATGTACATATACATATGCATCTACATTGACATGTACATATACATATATAAACACATATACAAATACATATACATATACATATACATATACATAGAAATACACATACAACATGCACATATGCCAAAGTGTATTGTGGCCTGGAGCTGCGGCGAGCGAACCAGTGCCGAGAGCAGATTCTCCGCGCCGTCGCCGCGAAGTTTGAAACACCTCGGCTCGGCATTGCAGGGGAGGTACTTAAAGGGTCATGGGACCTAGTAACTAGGGTTATAATTAAGGTAACTATACTTATGATTACTTATAACCCCAATTCAGGCACTTATAACCTCACTTACTAAGTCCCATGATCCTCCAAGTATCAAGCACAGTATAGTACAGTACAGTATAGTATGGCATAGCACTTCGAAGGATTGCAGAGTTGCTCAGGGGGTTCAGGGGCTCGTGGGCTGGGATAAACTCGTCCCCCGACAGTCCATAAACTCTAAACCGACTCCGTCCCTGCTCCCTGCAAATGACAACACTGAAATCACGAAGTGGAGTTTCAGAACAAGCAAATGTGAGACAAGGCTGCGGCCGCTGCCACGAAACCACGGAAATGGCCGGACGGTTGCGGGTTCCCAGGCTCAACCCCCTGTTCCCCAAGCCCTAAACCCTAACCTCTGCACAGACCCCGCCACCCCCAGGCAAAACCTAAACCCTACAAGCCCCTATGGATCCCTTGTGGGATCCCTTAAAGGATCCCTTCAAGGAACCCTGAACCCCTAAACCCTAAAGCCCATATCAAACCCCTAACTCTTGGACCCTTATCCTGATCCCAGGAGGCGTCCACGGCTTGTGCACCCTTAAAGTCGAGGCGCCCTTTGAAGCTCGCCTTCCTGAGCTTCCTCCACTCGGCACCTTGGAACTTGGCCCAGGCGGCGGCTGGCGCGTGGCCTCTCTTCTTGGAGGGTCGGGGGACTTAGTAAGTAGTTATTTTGAGGACTTATAAGTATCGTAACCCCTATTTAGGGTCCCTATTAGGGTACTTATAAGTCTACTTACTACCTACTTACTAAGTCCCCCGACCCTCCAAGTTTTTCAAGAGCCGACTGTGAGGGTTCCTTGAAGGGATCCTACAAGGTTTAGGGTTTAGGGTTTAGGGTTCAAAGGGATCCATAAGGGGTTCCTTTAGGGCCCGACAAGATGCACGAGCTGTCTATCATGGACCAACGATATAAGGTTTAGGGTTTAGGGTTTAGGGTGGGTGTAGGGTTTAGGGTTTAGGGTTTAAGGGTTTAGGGTTTAGGGTTTAGGGTTAAGGCCAAAAAGTTTGAAGTTCTCCCAATGGCCAGGTAAGTAGCAGGTGTCCATGACCAGCTCCTGGATGCTCGTAGAGGGCTTGGGGTTTAGGGTTTATAGGGTTTGAAGTTTAGGGTTTATGGGGTTTGGGGTTTTGGGGTGTATAGGGTTTGGGGTTTAGGGTTTAGGGTTGAGGTTTAGGGTTTGGGGTTTGGGGTTTGGGTGTTTGGGGTCTAGGGGTTTGGGGTTTGCGCGGGTACCAGAAACACCGAAAGGACCCCTTAAAGGATTTCAAAATATGGTTTTTGGAGTGTTCTGTCAGGTTGTGTACTTAGAGGTTGCGTAATCCTCTGTAGGGTTTCGTACGGCTTCAGGACTAGATGGAACCTCGGCCTATCTTTAGCCATAGAATGGTAGGAACCTTGTTTTTTGAGTATGGGAGGGGTACTGTTTTCAATCTTCGGGCCCGTGCCCCAGAGGTTTCTCTTCCAAGAAGGCTTGCGCTGTTTCTTCCGACAGCCGGCATTTCTCGGGCGCGAACTCCCTGGCCGACCTCTCTCACGGTTTAGGGTTTAGGGTTCCCCGAGAGTCCGATGAACCCACGCTTTCGGCCAAGACTTGTCTTCCTCGCAGTAGCGAGACGCGACGACGGCTATGGGGCCATCTCCATTCAGCCGTGTTGGGGTCCCTACGTTAGGGCTTTGGGTCCCTACTCTGTTCATCTTTATTGGTGCCACTATAGGCCATGAAAAAAGCATATAAGCAAAAACTAGGATAGGGCTATCCCATAGAACTCCCCAGTGTAATGGAGCCCGATCAGGTAGGGATGCTTATCCTTGTGTCTTTGTCGGGGCCCCTATATTCGGGCTCAGGGTCTCGAAAGGACCCATTTGGAGAGCCAGGGGCACATAGTAAGTAGGTCATAACAGTCATACGTATAAGCACCTATAGGCCTATAGGTCTATCAAATTTGGAGGGTCTGGGGGACATAGTAAGTAGGTCATAGAAGTCATACGTATAAGCACCTATAGGTCTATAAAACAACTACTTACCACGTCCTCCGATCCTCCCAGTAGGTGGCTGGGAGCCCTAATTAAACCCATTTTCGTGATAGAACCCTCATAGATCCCCTGAAGCCCTTTAAGGAGCCCTTTAAGGAATCCTTTGAGAATCGCCCTTTAAGGAGCCCTTTAAGGAATCCTTTGAAAGTCGCCCTTTAAGGAGCCCTTTAAGGACCCCCGGGTCCCTCCGGGTCCTTCAGCTCTGGGCACCGCGCAAGCCCGGCGAAGAGCGGCATGGCGCCGGTGCCGAAATCGAAACACCTCGGCTAGGCTCGAAGTTCGGGGATCCCCAAAGGCCCCAAGTAATATAGGTGCCTTGGCCCAGGGGTTTAGGGTTGAAGGCATTTTACTGTACTTATAGCCTTTTTACCCAAAATAGTATTGGTAACTTTAACTAGGCCCCTGCATTTTGGCGGTTGAGGGTTCTGCTGTAGGGCTTGTCATCAGGGCTCACCAGAGTACAAGGGAGGGAGGGGGCTCTTTACATCTATGTAGGCCTTATTACAGGGGCTCTTGGGCGTTCTTGCATGTAACATGCGAGCCATAAAAAAATCAGAGAGGGCTCTATAAGGGTTCTACGATGTAGGAGAATACGGTTGTCGGGTCATAGTTTGGTATGGCTAAACTTTGTCGCAGACGTGAAAACTCTTGCAGAAGGCCACCAAACCGGCACAGGTTCCTCCTTTTAGAAAATTTGCTGCCACTCGCGGTGCCGTAAGCATAGGAAGCTGAGGTGCGCTGAGAGGTTCACTTTCTGCAGACGCTCAGATCCCAGGCTCGCGCCCAAACGCTCCCAGGCGTCGGCAGGGACGCTTCCTGGGCTCTTGTTAAGGGATTACAGGCATCTATAAGGGACTCCTTCGAGGGTTTAGGGAATTTTCTTGAGGTTACCATAATAGAGATCTATAGGAAATAACATGGCTTCCTTATTATGGTAACTTAAAAGTACATTTACATCTCTTAACAAGAGCCCAGCTTCGGAAGCTTTGGAGGTGGAGGGAGGCGGGATGGTCCTGGTACTGCTCCAGGCTCCGGACCACCGCCTCCTGGGTTCGTTTTGTTCAAGTTGCCTTTAAAAGGAAACCATACTGTCAGGAACTTATGTTTTCAGTTACCATAATGAAGAAAACATACAACTTAGGTTGCCATAATGAAGCAACCATACTATGGGGAAGTGAATTCAAGTTGCCATGATAAGGAAGCCATACTGCAAGGAACATGTAACTTACCTTTACCATTTCCTATAGACCCCTATAGTGGCAACTTAAACTCCTTAAGAAGAACCAAGTCTCTTGGCTGCAGCCCAGTCGAAGAAGCACCCCTCCATCGTAGCAGGAGTCCAGGTTGAAGTCCAGGATCTCTTCAAATCCCGGCTTCTTCAGGCCATGCGCCTCCAGCCCACGAGCTGAGGTTGCTCTTGTTGGGGGTCTCGAGCTTCTCTTGGGGAGGCTTAGGGTTTAGGGGTTTGGGGTTTCGGGTTTCGTCTGAGAGAGGTCGATGAACTCTACGCCCCTCATTGTTAAAGCAACAGCACGTCACTTTTTAGGTCCCCCAGTAAAGTACGACACCCAAGAAAAGACCCTAAAAGGGAGCCCAATTCAGAGAACTACCATAGATCCCTCTAAGGAACCCGAAACAAGGGACCCCTAGTTTGGAGAACTTGTTGCCAAGTCACGGCGGCATCCGTCGTCAAGTCGACCGTGTGCCTGTCCTCTGTCTGCTTCTTAGCAGGGAATACAAGAATGGATCTCTATGATCGTCCCTTAAGGTCCCCAATAATAGTCCCAATAACCCATTCCCCCATACATCCCTATGATAGTCCTTTAAGGTCCCAATAGTAGTCCCAATATCTAATAACCAATTCCCCCATTCATCCCCAATAGTAGTCCCCATAACCCATCCCCCCATTCCCTACTAAGAACCAGACAGTCCTTCAGGGCTGCCAGCACCACCTTAGGCACCTGGCCGCCGAAGCTAAGCTCCAGGCTTGAGGCTGTGTGCTTTAGGATTTAGGGCTTAAGGCTTACAGGGTTTAGGATTTAGGGACTCGGGTTTGGGGTTTAGGGTGTATAGGGGTTTGGGGCTTAAGGCTTGCAGGGTTTAGGATTTGGGGTCTAGGGTTTGGGGTTTAGGATGTAGGGAATTTCCCGTTTAGGGTTTGGGTGTGCCCCACTGGAAGTTGTGCTCTGCGCCTGGCCGTCGGAGCTGGGGAAGGCGGCCAGCAAGGTCGAGTAGGCTATGACCGGGGATGACAAAGCCACAAAGCGTGGCTGGTCCACGTAGTTGCCAAGCCAGCCTAAAAGGTGAGATCTTGGGCTGGTCATGGCATGTACATTCCAAACCTCCACTTGCAGGGACTGAGGAAGTTGTTACTATTACTAATATTACATTATTATGCCAGGGTGTACGCTTCAAACTAGTGCAGAGCGACGTAGGAGGCCAAGCGCTGCCCAGCTGACGAGGCTAATCACCTCGGCAAGCGTTCCCACTTCACATCGCCTGGAGACGACCTGGCACGACTTTGACGGCCCGAGGCGCGCACGAGCCATCCAATCAGCAGCATGTCCGGCAGGACCTGCGACCGGCATGGAGCAGTCCGTGTGGTACGCTGAAACGGATTGAATCAGCAGCCTTGCAGCCCAAGGAAACGATTCGGCCTTGCACGCTGACGGGGCCGTGCTCATCCGCAGCAGCAGCTGCGCTCCCGCGGCAGCAGCCACCAGCACCACGTGGATCATCAAAGAATACCTTGCAACTAGTTGCTGCTACCAAACATCTCCCTAAACCCCCGCCCGCCCCGAAGCCGACCGCCGAGTAGCCGGAGCTTCAGCAGGGAGTTGGGCTCCAGGATCTGGCCGGGGTGGGCGATGACCGCAGCCTCTTTCGTTGAGACAAGACTTCTACGTGACAAAAACTGTGACTGCTTTGACTTCGCACCACGCTTGCATCTGCCGTGCCGAGTGGCTGCGACATCGGCCCAGGAGGCGTCCGGGAAGGCCACGTAAGCTGCGAGGAAAGCAGTTATAACTGCTCCAAGGCCAGCGAGTCGCAGCAGCGGAAAGCCGCGGAGGGACGCCTGCAGAAAATTGTAGGCGAGAACGCGGCTGAAGACCTCGAGCGACCTCGCCAGGACCAGTCCGCCCATGGTCAGGCCCCAGCCGACTTTTCCTGGCAGGTCCAGAACGGCCGAGTCATCCTTGTCTCGGCTGGCGAATCCCAGGCCAAGACTGAGGCAGGAGACGAGGACGGAAAGCTTCATGCTGTTCAACTGCCCACGGGAAAGCTCCAGCGCCTCAATCTGCCCTATCCCGTCTAGCGCCGAAACCAGGAAGTTCGTCTGCACCAGTGCAGACACGGCAGATTCTGCCACCTGCGTCGGCACTTCCAGCTTTGAAAAAGTCATGCAAAACTCGCAATTCCCACAAAACCCCGTTCAACCCGACGGCAGAGGCTTGCCTCTGCACCCTTGGCTCCCGCAAGCAAAGGATGTTTCCTCGACCAGACAAGCGGGGACGGGCTTTGCAACTATACAGCTGCAGATACCCGCTTGAACCACAAGTTCCCTTCGCCCGTGAGTCCTTCTTGACAAGGCAGAGGCTGCGACGAGGAGGACCATGTGTGTTTGGGTGAGAATGGACAGCAGCATCACTGGCACCACCATTGTGGGTGTCAGAAGCTTCTTCAGCTGGTCGCGCTCTGGTGAAGGCCGAGCACTGAATCGCATAGCCTCCAACATTGTGAACGTTGGTGGCAGTGCCATTCCTGCAAGGTTCACAGTGAAGTAGCCGAAAAGATTTTCCTGCCAAAACAACCACAGCTGCTTCAAGTCAAGTGCGATATCCAGGTAGAACAGGGCCTCGGGCCATTCGCCGTCGAAACGTGCCGCTGCAACATGTCCGGTACGTGTGTTCGAGATATGAGATAGAGGGTGAGCGTGCTATCCGTATCTGCTTAATTTGGACTCTCTTCTCCAACATGCAAAAGCCACAGCTAGCTTCCACTCTAAGGAAAGAAAGACTAAGGAGGGCACCAGAGTCAGCACGAAAAGCTCGACCCAGAACATTGTGGGCTGCCCGGTGAGGCTTCTCACAGCACCGGGCGCGCATGTCCAGCTTCGTGCATAAAGGCAGTCCACGATGTGGTCCACACTTCCTCGGATGATCCTTAACCCTACACCCCTACAGTAAACCCCTAAACCCCTGAATCCTAAACCCCTAAAACCCTAAAACTCTAAACCCCCCAGGCTTCCTCGGATGATCCGTAGTCCCACGACCTCAGGGAACGTGGAGATGTCCAGCTTCTCCGCACCTTTCTCCAGGCTCTCCAAGGCGGGAGGCATCCACTGCAGGCGGCCCGGAAACTTCCTGAGCTCTTCTTAAGGGATAGTTACCATAACAAGGAAACCATATTATCTACTATAAACCCCAAATCCCCCAATGGAACCCTTATCGATCCCCTAGAGGAGTCATAGATCCCTAAAGGAACCCTTATAGATCCGAAAGGAGCCCTTATAGATCCCTATTATGGAGACACAAATTCAGTTCCTTCACAACAACCCAGCTTCACCCATCCTGCTCCGAGGTATCGCCGCGACAGCGGCTCGAGGAGTAGCCGGCCGTCGACATCCTGGGCGCTTCTTAAGAATCTTAGGGTTTAGGGGTTTAGGGTTTTTTCTTTTTTTTTATCTTTTTTTTATTTTTTCTTTTTTGGGTTTAGGGTTTAGGGTGTAGGGTTTACTGGTTCGTTAAGTAAAGTTGCCATCCTGTGCGGACCTATAGGAAATTATTGGGTTTCCTGGGCTTAGAGATCATAAGCTCCCTAACAAGAACCCAGCATCCAGAAGAACATGGGGATCTCGGATATCGGAGAAGCCTGTCGCAGGATCCGAAGCCTCAGCAACACGACAGGCCATGTCTTTAGCAGCGTGCTTTGCAATGCAAGAAATGGATCTCTGTACTGAGAGGTGCTGAGCCACCGACCTCCCAATATCTGAAGCCCAGCACCCGGGCGTCATCCGGCAACGGCAGTGTGAAGCGTTGGGTTGGAAGACCGCCCTCCTCGAGGCCTCCGGCGCCTTCCAGTTCGTCTGTCAACTGCACCAGCTGCGGCACTGGGCTGAGATTCAGCTCCAGGTGTAGGAGCCGCATGAAACTCCCCTTCAACGCAGCACCAAGTTGGACATCGCCGTGGTTGTCGACTTGAAGCTGCTCTGGGCAGACCAGCGTTGCCGCGAGGCTTCGTTGATGCCTGGAGCTTCGGGGCAGGAACTCATCTACTCTCCACTCGAAAGCCGGGCACAAGCAACAAACCCAGGCCTCTGGTGCTCCGAGGGCAAAGCTTGATAGGCAGTCATGGCGCAGGTCTTGCTCTCTCACTCGCTGCTGTTCCAGGTAAGGCAGCGGCAGTTAAGGTAAGGAGGAACTACCACCCCGGCGAAAACATGCGAGTGCCTCAGGTCCGGCTTCGGCAGCTCGCCCGCTGCGGACAATGCCACTGCCCCTAGTTGATCCTAGCCGCCGTACATATATATATATATATATATATATTGTGTGTGTTTATTTGTTTGTTTGTTTATTTATATATGATGATATGTAAATACATATATGTATATAGAAAGAGAGAGAGGGAAGAAAGAGTAAGAGTATGAAGCGCATTGCTCTCACGACTTCAACAGCGTATGTGGCATTGCTCAAAGTGGTTTGGAGGGTATGAGGTTACTTTGAAGTTGGGGGCTGAGTGCGTCAGGATTTTTTTGACAAAGCATTCAGTCATCCAAACCCGAACGAACCGCTTGCGGAGACCCCCATACCTGACATAATATAGGGGCCTTAAGAATTAGAACTAATAAGGAACCCCTACAATAATATAGGTAATGATTTATGCTCCCAAAGTATGTACGAATGAGAGTGCTCCTTTATTGGACTCAGGTAATCCGAAGAGGGAAGCTAGGGCCTGATCTCACGCGCAGCAAGCGTGAAACTTGGTGAATGAGACTTCCCATCTTAAGTGTCCTTGGGCCACTGCACCCACTGTGCTCAAGCCTTCTTCATCCATGGACTCGGCATGAACTGTTACAGCCATCACGGCGCTGCCTAATTGTCATATCCGTGTTCGCAAACATCTCAAAAACCGCAGACCCGACCCAACAGCCCTCGCATGCCCTCGCAGCCCTGTGCTTAAACCCCGGAGCCTTCTACATAGTCGGGGTCCTCGGGCTGCACGCGCTCCGCGAGCGTTCCAGGTCTTCGGCAGCCAACTCTCGCCTAAACGAATATGGAAGCGAAGCGGGGTAATGCAGGCATCCGAAGGTCTCGGATTTGGTCCATCATGAAGAGTCATGGCCATCATAGAACGCTGGGATTCTGAAGCCTCCAAATTTTCTGGTTCGGTTCTGTCTCTGGCCCCCAAATCCTACAGCCTGAAAGCCTGTTCTCTCTCCTTGTCTCTCTCGGATTCGGCTTGAAACCTAAACCCCAAGCCCCTAAACGCCCCCGCCCCTCCCCCCCGGTAGGGTTTCGGAATTTGGGGTACTGGGGGGTTTATATTGGTTTAGGAGTTTGGGGTTTAAGGGATTTGGGGTTTTAGGGAGCTTTAGGGTTGGGGGATAGATGCGGGTTTAGGAGTTTAGGGATTAAGGGTTCTTTGCGTTTTGTGGATTTCGGATGACTTTGGGGTGTGGGGGCTCCGGTGCTCAGAGTTCAGAGCAGGATTTCGGACCTGCGTTTCGGAGCTTGGGGATTTGCTTCACAAAACCGTCACATGACGAGGATCACATACCCTCAGACACGAAGTCCAAAGACTTTGGATGCTCGTAGTGCTCGAGGTGGATGGTTAGAGAAAGGCATAGAGAGAGAGAGAGAGAGAGAAAGAGAGAGAGAGAGAGGAGAGAGAGAGAGAGAGAGAGAGAGAGAGAGAGAGAGAGAGAGAGAGAGAGAGAGAGAGGGAGGGGGGGGAGATCATTGGACTGCCGAGTTAGCATCCGGCTGTGGGAATTCCCCTATTCAGGTGCTTATGGGAGTGTAGCAGCAAACTACGGCGAGCCGAGACTCTGCCGAAACCCCAAAACTAAGGCTCTTGGGTCACAGCAGTCGAACAAAGGCCCAAGCCACCAAAATTACACAATGAGCGTCATGCTATATACTGGGCTCCTGTTGGAACACCGGCTTTGACTTGCCAAAGCCGCTCCTGCTCCTTATCTTACACTCCAAACTCTGAACTCGAAACCCTGAACCCCTAACCTAAGCTCGAAGCCTCATGCCCTCAACTCCGAACCCCGCTGCCCCCTTAAGTGTACGAATCCCCTTACAAAGGCCCTGGGCTCGGACCTTCGTCAGATCCAGAGTGGCCTCGTGCAGATCGAAGGGACGACAAGGACTGCATCGACGGTTTCGGGTTGCGGGGATGTGGATCAGGGATCTAAGATTCGTGGGGTTAAGCGTTCAAAGTTTAAACAGAGTTCGGTGCAGTTTAGGGTGTGATGCAGATGATGCAGTGATGTTCATAATAGTAAAGAGAGTCAGGGGACGACAGCGATGGTTGCTCGATGACTCATCCGGGTCATGAGTCAGCTTCAGGATCTCAGATCACAGGTTGAAGAGGTCAGATAACTTGCCGGAAACCCTCCAGCTTAACGCGTCCGGACCTCTGAGCCTCAAGAGCCTCGACGAGCCTTGAGGGTCGGCTTTAGGGAATCCTACTTACCACGCTACTTCCAAACTTCAACCCTCAACCCTGAACCCCAAACTTCAACCACTTCGACCTTGACACGACTGGTCGACGCACGGAGTCCACCGCTCTTGCGAAGCGCCGGGGTCTGAACTTTTCGAGCCTGAACTTTACGGCTTCGCCGCGGGCGACGCGATCGCCGAGGAGGCTGCACACACCCCCCCGGTCCAATCAATATCCCTTAATTAAGGAGTATTCCTTGAATTAGAGTAGGATCCCTCACATGATTTAAGGTATGTTCCTTAATTAAGGAACATGGGAGTCTCTGGGGAGTCTTAGGGTTGAGTCGATCGGCAGACCCAGCGTGCCAGCAGAGTCCGCCACAAGCTCTGATGTAGTGATGTCCCGCCTTTCCCGAAGGTCGTGAACATGGGACCTAACGCGAAACCGTCAATACATGTCACCACGAAAGCCCCAAAGCCCTCGAACTCGAAAACTCTGCAACCCCAGAAAATCCCCGAGCCCCAAGCCCTAAAAACCCCCTAAAGACCCTAAACCCCTGCAGCAAGATCACTCTTGGAAAAAACCGAAGGGGTGGGGTCCCTAAACCCTAAACCCCTAAACCATAAACCCCTAAACCCTAAACCCTAAACCCCTAAACCCCTAAACCCCTCAACCCTAAACCCCTAAACCCCTAAACCCCTAAACCCCGAAACCCGGAGGCTTTCGGCTCCGTTGGCGGAAGGGAGCGGCCTGAGAGCAGAGCTTGGCGGAGCGCGGCCCGGCGAAGGGGCGGCGGATGCTTGAATCCTCGGCGTTTCAGTTTCTGGGAGTTTTGGAGGGCTGTAGGGTTTCAGTGGATTTTCTTTTTGAGGGGGGGGGGGGTTAGGTTTTGTGGTTTTTGGGTTTGGGGCTTTTGGTGGATTTTGTGTGTTTGGGTTCTTGGGTTTAGGGTTTCGACTTGTTTTGTGGTTTGGCGAGACGGCCACAAGGGGGTTTGGGAGCAGACTTCTGGGCCTTTTCAAACGCATTTCCCATGAATCTGGCATACCCACGGTTCAGTGTCGAACTTACGAGCCTTCATGGTGAACTCCATAGCCTATAGACTTCCAGAATGCAAGATGGCGACACTGCGGTTTGGCACACGCAGTTGCCGTTTGACCTCCTGCTGTGGAAGCTTCTGTGAAGACGAAACGACTCAAAACTTGGCAGTTTCAAAAATCTGTGCTCACCATGTCAACGGGGAGTGATTGTCTTCCAGCAGAGTCTTTCTCTAAGCTGAGCCCGGTGCTACGCCGAAGCCTTTTCGGATGGCCTGTGGCCACGGGTTTGCTGAGGGCAAAGGGTTCTTCTCTCTTCGTGATGCAAAGGTCCGTGTACCACGTCAAAGCTTGGCGGCAAACATGCTGGTGACGTAAAGCGCTGTCACAATGCTTGGCAGAAGTGCATGGGACCCCATTTGCTCATTCCGCCAAGAACCGAAGTCAATTTAATTGGGGATTGCATTCCCTGCAAGGCGCCCGACCTCGCACGGCCAACCGTGACTCTTTTGGACAGGGAGCCTATGTGGGAGCTTCTCCAGAACCCCCTCGTGACCCCAAGACACTGGACCATCATCATCCTTGCTCGGTGCTGAACCCGGAAACTACACTCAGATTTGGAGAAGATCAGCTGTTTCGGCATGAGCCTATTCCTGGTGACTGCGTGAGACCGCTGGCTAGCTGTGATCATTGACAGCGCCCAGCATCAGAAATTATCGTAAGCTTCTCTCTCTCTTCCCATGCCGTTTATGCAATGAGCAAGCTTAGGATTCAGGCTTCAAAACCCACATAACACCGAACATGCTACCCCAAAAGCCCGAAAACCAAGTCTGTACCCAGTCGGACCAAAAACCCAACACATCCAGACACCCGCATACTCCAACCCCGTAAGTTTGGGGTTTCTAGGGGTTTATATAAGCATCTAGGATTTCGGGGTATTCCCTTGGCTCAAAGCCCTTCGTTTCGAATCAAGAGAGCAAGAGCATCAGTAGCACAGTCGGAGCTGTGCCAACAAGAGCGCTGGTGAAAGCGTCCCATTCCAGATTATGACTGCGATATCAAAGGGGATCGGCTTGAAAAGATCAGTGGTGGAGATCTTTATCTTGATGATCATGCCTTGGACGGACCACGGTTGCTGAATATAAGCGGTGGCTTCTTATGCTACAGGTGAGACTCTAAACTCCGAACATTTCCGCCATGGGATGGATGTAAAGAAAGGAAGCGAGAAAGAAGCAACGCTTCTGGAGCCCACGAGACAGCACAAGCAGAAGGATCTCAACAATAGAGTGTCTAGCATCCCTTTTTCTCGGTGGGCCTTTGCATACTTTAGACGATCCTTAAACGTATATGTGCTTTTGGCTCCCCGGCAGTGGACTGGCCGGTCTGTGCACGAATTGGATCAAGGGTCGAGGCCCGTGTGCTGTCCAATACAGACTTGAACTTGCCAGGTTTGGGGTTTAGAGTTTTGAAGTACTAGGGTTTTGGTTTAGGGGTTGAGACTCTCTGATCCTCCGCTATGCCTGGCAGGTCTGTGCATGCGAGCGGCGATCACGCGCCTTGGCGCAGGCGGCGCAGCTCTTTCAAGTGCTCGTCTGACAAGCCGTCGATCTCCTGGTCCTGGCACGGGCATGATCATGACAGGCGGATCTTGGAAGCGGGTCGGAGGGCCAAGGGCGGATGGGCCACGGGCGGATTTGACTGCACATTGGAGCTTGAAGTCTCGGGATGCACTGCAGCCGAGATCGCCGTCTCAAAACAGACGAGTCAGCTTTTCTCTTCCTTTGTAAAATCTCTGCTGAGGCGACGGCCCGTGCGCAAGTCGCTCGTACTCGCTCGTCATGCCCGGTTTGGAGCTTAGGTTTTGGTGCTTCAACAAGTTTGATGGTTGGGGGGGTGGCATGGCTTCCAGCCTTCACCGGGTTGCAGTACTTGCCAAAGCTGTTGGGTTCAAGGATCAGGGTTGTTGAGCTGATTTAGTTAAGCGCGTTGCGGCAGTCTGCCGCAAAGGCCTTCAGGGTTTTAGAAAACCCGTCGCGTCATGATGCGAATCATCATGATCACGGCCACCACCACCACCACCACCACCACCACCACCACCACCACTGCCACCACCAAATCATCGTCAACGTCAGCATCGCCCTCATCAGCAGCAGAAGCAGCAACATGATCACGATTTCAAGGGGTTCATGTAGACCTTCGCTCGCCGTTGCGACCCTTCTTTGCAGAAGGCTCAATGCAACGCAACAATCCCATGTCCTTCAACTCAGGGCAGCGGGCCAGGGCCGTGAGGAGCCCCGCTACCCCATCAGCGCCTTTAGAATCTCTGCCGAAGCACCTGGGCTCGTGAATCACATATCCGTGCTGAAGAATCTCGAGCCTCTGAAACCGTGATACCTGCATCTAAGACCACTCGTTTCTTGCGAAACGGCCGGGCGCCTGCCACCTCAAACCCCTCCCAGATGACAACAAGAGTCTCTACGAGAGAATCCACGAATTACTCCAACAGGCGCTCTCGCCAAGGCGCATGCTGAAGTTCACCTCCGTGAGCTTCTGCCACGTGGCATCCTCCAGCTGCTGCCACGCCGCAGCCGGGATCTGGTCACACCGTGCCATGCGCAGTTCCTGGCCACGCGGTCAGGTTGTTCACCCTGCACACCCGGCTAAACAAGCCAAAGCACTCTCAGCTGAGACTCAGACTAATATGACAAAATCTGTTTTCGAAGGGCTTGCAGGCGCGTCCTTCAGCTCGGGGCAGCGGCCGAGGAAGGCCAGGAGCCCGGCCGCAGCCTCGGTGCCTCTGGACTCGCTGCCGAAGCACCTCGGGCCAGGGGAACGTCGAGAACTGGAGGCTTCTTGCAGCCACGTGTACACAAAACCTCTGCACCCCCAGAATTCCAGAGCTGCCCTGCGAGGCGCCCATTGAAGATCACCTTCGTGAGCTTCGGCCACTTCGCCCCGTCCACGAGCCGCTGCCACGCCGCAGCCGGGATTTCCCTGCAGCGGCTCATATCGAGCTCCTGCCCGGCCAGGTATAGGAGTGGTTCTTCCCCCAAGAAGACTTGCGAAGATGGCGGACAGCGGCCTCGAGCCTTCGAGCCGGCGACATCGGCAACCAGCTGAAGCTAGGAAGAGATGATGCGGTATTTTGGACGAGGGAATTTTTCCTGGCCCGCGTGTGAGAACGCTTCCCTTCTTCGCATTGGCGGGGGTGGGCAGTCACGACGCACACCTGCTTGGTGACATCTTCTTGCGAACAAGGATCCAACTCCCCCCACAGGGAAAAAGAGACTCCCTTGAAACGTTCGTGAGCCACTGCATTCGCTTCAGCTTGGGCGACACCTTCCTCTGAAACCGAAAGGATCGACTCTCCCTCCAGTCTTCTACGAATGGCAACTTACCTCTTAAGCTCTTTGTTTTACTATCGTAGTATCGCCAGAAGCCCGGGCGTGCTCGGCCCCAGCCCCGCGAGGCCCAACGGCTCCCACTGTTCGTTGCTTCTCGGTTGCAAAGCTTTTCATGGCTCTCGCTTCCTGGATGTGTCGGAAGCTTCGAAAGACCATCCACCATCCACACCAACGGCGACAATCGCCTTCGCAGTTCGCAGGCCCTCATGGCACCCTGAAGATCCCCAACAACTCTTCTCCGCCTCCGCTCGCCCCGCATCCGAAGCTTGGAAGCTTTGGAGCTACAAGCAGAATCGAACGCGCGCACCCGTGCGTCCTGGAGGTGCTGGCAGCGGCTCAGAGCTGAGAGCAGCCCTCCAGCGCCCTCCGCTCCCTTGGACCTGTCGTCAAAGCACCTCGCAGGAGAAAAGCGCAGTCTTTTTCGTCCCACATGTCTGCAGCACGCAAAGCAGTCTGCTCTCCGAGGCACGCTATGAAGCTCGCCTTCCTGAGCTGCGGGAACACATCGCCCTGGCCGCCGAGCTTCTCCCACACGGCGGCAGTGACGTCCCAGCAATGATCCAAAATCAGCTCCTGGCCGCGAGGCTTGTCCGGAGATGCCTCTCTGGTCTCCTCCCTCCCCCATGTCTCTGCTGTCCGCCCGCCCTCAGGGCCGGAGGGATCTTGGGTGCGTGACATGCGAACTCCTTCTTGGGCAGGGGGGGGGGGGGCGGGGGGGGGCCAGCTCGGTGCGTCAAGCAACACTCATACACGACGCACGTCAACCCTCGCACAAATGAAACATCGAATAGAGGAAGCATGTACTGCCAGCGGCCCTTCAACCTGCCGCGGCGTCCTCCACGTCGGAGCGGGCCAGCGCCGGCAGGAGGCTGCCATCTTGCTGCACTTCCAGTGCTGCATTCGGCATGACCACGGACGTGACGAGAGCCGGGTGCATCGGCACCTGCTTGGCCCCGTGCTCCTGCAGCTCCGTGGAGCTTGCCGCCTCGCCTGCGTCGATCGGAAGCGTGCTGTGTTCAGATGATCTGAAGACAATGCCTTCCCAAGACGCTCGCACGTTCTTGAATCGAACAGCATCACGGCTTCGAGCTCTGGCGGCTGCGTTCGGTCATAACAGGCCGCAATTCCACAGACAGACCTCCACGCGGCCATCCATCATCCATCAGCCATCCGTCCATCCATGCATCCATGCCCTACATTCCTACTTATAGTCTTTCTTCCTGTAGCTGCACATGCGACTTGCGACAATGACTGGGCGGTCGCTCTGTGAGCTGCAGATCGCTCGGCTAAAGAAAGAGGCAAAGACAAAACGAGCGCAGCTTGCAGTCGGCCCCCAATTCCTGCGCTCCACCCTCCACCACGCCTGCTTCGATGTCCAGAGAAGCTCCGCGGAGCCTCTTCCGGTGCTCCTCCGGGACGCCTTTTGCAACCCGGAGGCGAGGCCAGGTGCCGTCCGCAAGCAGCTTCCAGGCCGCTTCGGGGATCTTTTCGCAAAACTGCAGGAAGTTCAAGTCCTGGCAGCCGCCGCTGAAAAAAAAGCTGCCGACTGCTCGGAAAAAGCAAGCAGAAGCAAAAGCGAAAACGAGTCGAGGCGTGGTTCTTGTCTCTGAGCTGCCCTAGCCCTATGTGTGCCCGAGATGAGAGGCCTGCAGCTGCCAGGAGCGGCCCAGAGCCGACAGCAGCTCCTCGGAGCCCTCGACGCCGCGATCGAAACACCTTGCCCCACTGCGAAAAACGCCTTCCCTCCACCCTTGAGAAAAAGATGAAAAAGCCCTGCACAAAACCATCTCCCCTCCACCCTCGGGTCTCCGACCCGCATCTCTCTTCCCGCCAACAAGCCGAGGCGCCATTCGAAGCTGGCCTTCCGGAGTTCCGGCCACTCCGCAGCTCGGAGCTCTGCCCAGGCCGTGGCCGGGACTTTGTTGCACCCGTCCATGACCAGCTCCTGGGAAAAGAGGCCCCCCCCAAACCCGGGTCCCCCGAAACGAGGGCGCGGCTTGCGGCTTTCCGCGAGAAAAAGTGCCCGGTGAAGTCTCTGAAGCGATCATGTAGCAGCTCTTGGAACTCGCCGGGTCCTTCAGGTTCCGGCAGCGCGCCAGCACGGCCAGCAGCGCCCTGGAGCCTGCGCCAGACCCGTCGAAGCACCTCGGCTCGGCTCCCGGCCCGCCACTTTTTCGCCACCCGCGCGCGAAAGCAGCTCTGAAAGGCCAAGGGGCCCAGAGAGATTCGCCTTTCGGAGGCGCTCCCCGTGCCGGGCCAAACCCGTGCCCAAGCGCTCCCAAGACTCTGCCGGGACTTCTCGGAATTCAAGGAGGTGCAGGACGGTGGGCTGCGACGTGGCGAGGAGGTCGGCCACCGCCTCTTGGGAGAAGCTTCGGGGAAGCAAATGGCTATAGAAGAGCACGTCGGCACCGGACGCCAGGATCCTCTCGAGGCCCTGCTGCGTCAAGCCGCGGGCCTTGAGGCAGGGCGCTTCTTCTGTTGCTGCAGTTGAGAGATCACAGCTGGAAGATGCTTGTAAGCATCCCGCCACCCACATCCCAAACCCAAACAGTGCTCTCCAAGCTCGCGCAACTTCGCATCCAAGTCACCGCGGCGGCTGAGGTCAAGTCAACTGCAAAGTTGCCCTGCAAGGCTGCCAGGACCGCCTTCGGCACCTGAAGGCGTCCGTGGTAAATTCAGTCTCCTGCAATCTGCGCACTGTGCCTGGCCGTCGGAGCTGGGGAAGGCGGCCAGTAGCGATGAATAGGCGATGACAGGCTCGTCGCCTCCTGACAACGGCGGTGCGTCTGATCTGCTGGCGGCCATCCGTGCTTGTTTCCTGGCGAGGGCGCCTGATGCCAAAGCCACAAAGCGCGGCTGGTCCACGGAGTGGCCACGCCAGCCTCAAGCTTCCCGCATTGCTGGTCGCGTGCCAGGGCATGCACGCTCCAACCAACTATCGAAACCACTCAGAGCGACTGAGGAGGCCAAGCGCTGCCCAGCTGACGCAACTCACAACCTCGGCGAGTCAGGGGCCAGGGCACGTCGGCCCACATCGTAAAGACACGACCTGACTGGACTTGGACAAGTAAGCCCGGCACGAACCACACAATCAGCAGCATGTCCGGCAGGACCTGCATCCATTGTGTGGTATGCAGTGCCCGATTGCATCAAACCTCGCATGACCTCAGCATGTAGGCATGGAAAATGCTCCGGCCTTACATGCTGGCGGGGCCGTGCTCGTCAGCAGCAGCAACTGTCCTCCTCCGGCAGCGGCCACCAGCACGAAGTGGATTAGCAATGAATACCTTGCAGCGCGTTTTGCAAGAGGAAAGCTGCTACCGAACATTTCGCGACGAAGCACCTCTGCATCTCTCCGCATCCCGCCCTCCCCCAGCTCGATTTCTACCCGAAGTCGACCGCCGAGCAGCCGCAACTTCAACAGCGACTGTGGTTCCAGAATCTGTCCCGGATGGGCGATCACGGCAGCCTCGCATGTGCCAACACTTGAACAACAAACATGATTGTTGAGCTTTCTTTAGAGTTTACACCGCGCTTGCAGCTGCCGAGCCGAGCCGAGCGGCCGCGGCATCGGCCCAGGAGGCGTCCGGGAAGGCCACGCAAGCTGCGAGGAAGGCGAGTGCAACTGCTCCGAGGCCAGCGAATCGCAGCAGCGGAAAGCCGCGGAGGGACGCCTGCAGAAAATTGTAAGCGAGAACGCGGCTGAAGACCTCGAGCGATCGCGCCAGGACCAGTCCGCCCATGGTCGGGCCCCACCCCACTTTTCCTGTCAGCTCCAGAACGGCCGAGTCGGCCTTGTCTCGGCTGGCGAATCCCAGGCCAAGGCTGAGGCAGGAGACGAGGACGGAAAGCTTCATGCTACTCAGCTCGCCATCGGAAAGCTCCAGCGCCTCGATCTGTGCGATGCCACCCAACGCCGAAACGAGAAAGTTGGTCTGCACCAGCGCGGACACCGCAGACTCGGCGACCTGTGCACAACTCGTCGCATTTAGCCGTCCCGCAAACTCTCCCGCTGGGCCCTGCCTCCGCATGTTTGGCTCCCAAGAGGAGTGGGTGTTTCCTGAGGCAAGCGGGGACGGGCTTTGCGACTGCAGCTGCAGATGCTTGCAAGAACCAGAACTGCCCTCCAGTGCCCTTCTTCAGCCCAGGAGTCCTTCGTGACAAGGCAGAGGCTGCGACGAGGAGGACCATGTGGGTTTGGGTGAGGATGGACAGGAGCATCACTGGCACCACCATTTGGGGTGTCAGAAACTTCTTCAGCTGGTCCTGCTCTGGCGAAGGCCGAGCGCTGAACCGCAATGCCTCCAACGCTGTAAAAACCGGTGGAAGGGCCATTCCCGCGAGATTTAGCCCGAAGTAGCCGAACAGATTCGTCTGCCAGAACAGGCACAGCTGTTTGAGGTCCAGCGCGATATCCAGGTAGAAGAGCGCCTCTGGCCATTCGCCATCGGAACTTCTGACTGCAACATGCACGGGGCATGACTTCTACATTGCTCGTGAGTGTGGCAGTTATCAGTACCTGACTAAGTTGCTCTCTTTCTGCTCCAACATACATGCAGCGACATACAGTAAACCACATCTACCTTCCACTCTGCTTGTAGGAGAAGGCAAGACCAAGGCTGAGGAGGGCACCAGAGTCAGCACGAAAAGCTCCACCCAAAACATCGCGGACTGCCCGGTGAGGCTTCGCACGGCGTTGGGGGTGCAGGCCCAGCTTTGTGCATAGTGGCACTCCACGATGTGGTCCACGCTCCCTCGGATGATCCGCAGGCCTGCGACCTGCCGGGACCGGCAGAAAGCTCAGTTGCTGGCTACATGATCAGTAGTCCCACGACCTGCCGGGACCTGCAGAATGCTGCAAGCTACGTGTGCTGAGATCGGACAGCCGCGGGGCCTCAGGGAGCGCGGAGATATCAACGTCTGCGCCCTGCTTCTCCAGGCTTCCCAAAGCCGGAGGCATCCATTGTAGGCGGCCGGGGAACTCGACCGTTTTGGACCGAAGGTACCGTCTTGAAAGCGGCTCTAAGTGGAGCTGACCGTTGACGTCCAGCAAGATCTCTGGATCTCGAAGATCCGCGAAGCCTGTCGCAGGATCCGTGGCCTCGGCACCACAACGGGCCGCGGCTTCACGCCGTCCTCTTGCAAGAAGCTGCAAATCGATCTTTAGCCTGACCCCTGAGAGGATCTGGAAAGTAGATCCCTTAGTGGGGCGTTCCTTTAATTCATGGTCCCACATTGGGGGTTCTACTTTCCAGATCCTCCCGGGGGTCTGGGTACTGAGACGTCCTGAGCCGCCAACTTCCCAGTATCTGAAGCCCAGCACCCGAGCGTCATCCGGCAACGGCAATGTGAAACCTTGGGTTGGCAGCTTGCCTTCCTCGCGACCAGCGGCGCCTTCCAGTTCTTCCAGCTGCAACAGCTGCGGCACTGCGCTGAGATTCAGCTCCAGGCGTAGGAGCCGCATGAAACTCCCCTTCACCGCACCATCAAGTCGGACATCGCCGTAGCCGTCGACTGGAAGCTGCTCTGGGCAGACCAAGGTTGCTGCGACGCTTCGTTGAAGCCTGGAGCAGTTTTGGGCCATCTGCTCTCCACTAGCACAAGCAACAAACCCGGGCCTCTGGTGCTCCGAAGGCAACGCTTCATAGGCATGGCTCACACACCCAAAGCAACCCCGTCCCCCCCGGGCCTCTGGGGTTGCTGCAGGTCCTCGGTGTCCTCGGTTCGCAGAAGCTCGTGGCGATGCAGAGAGCCAGCCATGGCCAGGGCGCCGCGTCTGGGGGGGGGGCGGCCCGACCCTCGACCCTCGCTGCTTTGCAGCTCTCAGGTACAGGGCCTTTCCTAATCCTGCGAGCCGTGCAGGGCCCAGAATAGCGAAGGTCAGCCTGAGATTTCATGCAGCATGTGGGTCATGCTGCAGTCGCAACGGAATGTCGGAGTCACCGAATTGGCACTACCTACGTGCCGCTGCAGTATTCGCAACTACACTGACAGAGGCTGGCCTCGAAGAGGTTGCAAGTGCTGTTGGTGGAGGTGGACGGCCTGGCGTTGGAGAAGCGCTTCACGTGAACTGCGCACAGAATTAGGAGCTTTCGGCCCTTCAGCTGTGAGTCTGCCATCAGCCTTACGGTCGCAGGGCAAGAAGGGAGAGCTTGATTGAGGCAGCAGGGTTCCGAAAGCTGCAGCACGCCTTCTTCCGTCCACATTTCTAGGCAGGTTCGCCAGAAGCTGGAAGGTCCAGGGTCACCGGTTTGCGAGCGCTGTTTTGCATCAAAGGAGCTCAGCTCCAAATCGCATGTTGACAACAACTGCGAGATGCCAGGAGATGTAGAGTCGCAGGCACTGTAGGCTGCAAGTATCGTAATGAACGCAGGCTCTCTTGTGGCTGTCTCTCTCTGGAAAAGAAACCGAAGGGAACAGCAAGTTCTTGGGTCGCTGGAGGCTGAGACCCGCACGCCACGCGAGAAGCCCGTGCCTGCCGTGCCTCAGGGCTGACTAGGAGTTATCGACCTCTCCCAACATTGCCCATAGCTCGCCCAGGGCTGGTGAGGCCTTGGGATCTTCTCTTTGGCAGTTCAGGTGTAGACTACGACTGCGGCTTTTTGTCCAAAGAAGTTTGGCTTCGGCCTCTCGGGGCTCCCTCTTTTGGGCGTGGCTCAGGCTTGTGCAGCTCAATTTCTGGACGTTCGGCAAATGACACAACCGCTCTCTGGCTAAGATGTGTTGATTTTTGTAGATACACGACATCCCGACTCGAACGCAGGGGCCTTGAGACCGGGCTTCCTCTGCCCGTGCCGCTGCCGTCAGAGCCTGGCGAGACGTCGCGTTTGGAACTGGCCGGGGCCTCTTGCGGTTTAGACTCTGGGTGTTGGGCTTAAGGGTTTACTGCAGAGCTTAGGGCTTGGGGCTCAGAAGTTTGGAGCCTGGGTTTAGCCCCAAGGGTGATGCTGATGGTAGCGAGGACGGACATAAGGCGACGACGAGGATGGTCGCTTGATGACTTCGCTCTACACGACGACAGTCACAAAATCTTGGGGCACCGATTCCGAGAAAACTTGTGCACCCGCCCCTCGAAAAAAAAACCTGTTCTTACTGTAAGCTTTTGAGGGAGGCTTTGCGCCTCTGATCCTCCAAGAGCCTCGGGGAGCCCGCTCCGGAGGCTCTGCGCAGGGCCCAGGCTCCGAGTCTTCTCATCTCCAAGGGATTGTCGTAGGGCCCCCCGGTACTGCAAAGAGGAGGCTTTTGGGTGTTTGTAGGGTCTCAGTGGTTCAGGGGTTCAGTGTGTAGGGTCTGCTTGAAGGATCAGGAGAACAAGTAGATTTTACGCTATTGGGCTTGGATACGTGCTCTAGCTGCAGTTGTCCCGGATCTAAACGCTATATCTAAAGGTAACACTGCTGGTCGACCCAAAGATATGGCACTGTCCACAGCTCTTGAGCCCCGAGGGCCACAGGGCACACATGGGCGGCTCGATTTCAGCAGGCTCGGAGTTTCAGGGGTGCTCTTCAGTCGGAAGACCCGGCGTGCCAGCAGAGTTCGAGCGAGATGTCATGTCAGGTCCCGCAGCCGTATCCTCGGAACCGCCGCAAGCTCTGATGTGGCGATGTCCTGCTTTCCCGGAGGTCGTGGAGATGAGAGGTCCAAAACAGTACGAACCGTACAAACCGTAACTAACCCGAACCCCCTAAAATCCTATACCTATACCCCAAAAACCCTCAAGCCCTACACCCCCCAAGCTCCTGGAGACCCTGAACCCCCCAGGACCAATCTTGAAGAACAAAGCCCCCAAAGCCCCAAAAACCCTGAAGATCCCCAAGACCTCGCACAAAAAAACACGCCCTTAAGACCAAAATTTTCAGAAAGTTGAGGGTGGGGCCTTCTAAACCCCAATCTGCCCAAACTCGAACCCCAATCTGCCTAAGACCCCTAAGACCCCAAAACGACCCCCAAAACCCCCCAGGCTTCGTCTCAGGGAGGCCTCCAGAGCTCAGCTTCACCGCGGCGCCGGCGGGGGGCGCGGGGGGCCCGGATTGCTTCTTCCCTGGGTGTTTCAGCTTTGGGAGTTTTGGGTGGATGTAGGGTTGTCGGGCTTCGAGGTTTGGGGTCTTGAGTGTCTGTACACTGTAGGGCCCTTCACGGTTTTGAGTTTTGAGGTTCTCGGGTTCAGGGTTTTGAGTTGTTTTGTCTGGTTTGGCGAGACGGCCATAAGGGGATTGGGGAGCGCACTTCGGGGGTTGTTTAAAATGCAGTACACATTGCCCTCAGTGTCAACTCCATTCATGGCCTACAGGCTTCCGGCTGGGCAGAGACGATTCTGTGTTTAGGCACGCAACTTTTGCAGGTTTGGCCGCCTGCGGTGGAGGTTGCTGTGGAGCCCAGCGGGACTCCCAACTTTGCTTCAAGAATCTGTGCTGTGAATGCGAACTGAGCCCGGTGCTATTCTGCAAGTAGCGCTGAAAACCTCGTCAGATGGCCTGTCCACGGGTTTGCGGAGCGCAAAGGACTCTTAACATGCTTTGGGATGCGCAGTGCCGTCACTGCCTGGCAGACGTGCATGGGGCTCCATTTCTCATTCCGCCAAGAGCCGAATTGGCTACTGAGCTACTGATTGGATGCCCCGCACCACTGATTCGGCAGGGGCCCAGCGGCTGCGTGAGACTGCCGGCCAGCTGTGATCTACGATCGTTTCTTCCCGTGCCGTGCATGCCTGCGCTTACAACTAGCAAGCTTGGGAATGTCGATTTGGCTCTTGGCCCTTCCGAATCGGGAGAGCAAGAACATCGGTGGTACAGTCGGAGCTGTGCAAACAAGAGCCTTGGCGAAAGTATCCCACTACAGGTTGCAGCTGCGCTATCGGAAGAGGAAGGTGAACGGACCAGGTTGAGCAAATGCGTGATGGAGATCTTAAGCACGCAGCGGCATTGAACAGACCATGCTTTCTGAACACAAGCGAAGTCTTCTTGTGAGACAGTTGAGACTCTAAACTCCGAACATTGCGTTCAACGGCACGGGATGTAGCAAAGCAGCGAGAAAGATGCAATGCTTCCTTTTGGAGCCCACGAGACAGCACAAACAGAAGGATCTCACCAACAGAGTTTCTAGCAGATTCTAGCATCCTTTTTCTCGGTGGGCCGCTATGTACGTTAGACGATCCTTAAACGTACGTGCTTTTGGCTCCCGGGCAGTGAACTGGCCGGTCCTTGCACGAATTAGATATAGTTGGATCAAGGGTCGAGGCCCGTGTGCTGTCCAAGACAAAAACTTGAGCCTTTTGGGATCGAAGAACTTGTCAGGCTTTATGGCTTACGGTTTAGAGATCAAGGGAAGGCAAGGGTTTAGAAGTTTAAAAGTTTAAAGTATTATGGGTTTAGGTTTAAGGGTTGAGACGAGATCTCGGCCTCTCGAAAGCTGCTTGTAGACTCGTAGAAGAACTGCTTCGGCACTGCGAGGTTCTGGTATAGCGAGATATTTCGGACTGAAGGGCTCAGGGCCTAGGGTCCTGCAGGGTGGAAGGCCAAGGCACGAGCCGCTCCGAACTCGAACACTCCCGTCCCGAATCAACTGCTCCCAGATCGAATCTCCAGACTAGGTCGACAACAGAGAGTAAAATTCATACCCACAATATTAAAAGCCAAAATGACCACGTCGATCAACATTGGTCTTGCACGCAGCAGACTTCGAGTCTGCTACCGCATCCCCACCCCTCTCGGCGTCCGAGAGGACACGAGGAACCTGAGAGCCGAAAGCCCCCCCAAACATACCCCACGGCCCAACTCATCATCCTGAAGCTCCAAAGCCAACCGCCAGACCGCCCCAAACCCTGAAGACCTGTATGACCCCAGCAACCACGGCCACTTGATTGAAAATCCTAGTAGGGTTTCAGGATCCAACTGCCTACTTTCGCGGAAAGGGGGCTTTGTCTCAGGTCGAGACGGTCCGCAACTCTAGACTCTGGAATGTTTAAGGTTTGGGGATGTTTGGGGTCTCAAGTCTTAGGGTTTTGGGTGTGGGGACTGGATTCGTTTAGCTTGGTGTTCCGCTTGGCTTTCGCATCGAAGGGCCTCTGATCCTCCGACCTGTCTGGCAGCTCTCTGCGTGCGAGCAGCCGCCCATCGAAACGATCACATATGTAGAACTGCAGGGGATTTCTAAGCAGTTGATATTGCCGGTTCATTGAACCTGAAACAATCAAACCGTTCAAGATGCTGCAAACTCTCCGTCAAGGGTGGGGGTGTTTAGGGTTTAGGGAACGGCTTTCGGGTCTGGGGCTTTCATGCTGTAAGGTTTGGAGATTAAAGCTTGAGGGTTTTGGGCTTAGGCTTCAATTAGGGTTTAGGGTTTCATGGTTTAAGAGTTACACACCTTTTGCTCAGACGTCTTTTCGGTTATGGATCTCCCTTCGCTGAAGTGAAGTTTAAGACTTTTTGTGGTCTCCTTTTCTCACTGCTGTTACGAGTGTGAAATTCCTGGTTAAGGAAGAGCCAGTGGGGTTGGGGCCTGTGTTTCTTAGAGTAAGCTCAATAGCATCAGAACGCCAACTACATCCCTCTGAGGCCCCAGCTGACAGCTGTGCATCTTACAAGCTTCGTGCTTTAGATTCGCTGAAGACTGGGGGTTTAGGGTTTAAGGTGCAGGGCAATATAGGCTGTAGAAAGGGTTGCTAGGGATCGGAGCGTGGGTATGAGGATCACTGGTTTGGAGTTTTAGGCTCTTCACACTGCACGAGAAACGCGCAGCATGCTATACTAGGTTGGCCATGTAAGCTTTAAATCCTCTGAAGACTGTTCGTAAATAAGAACCTCGAGCCTTTAAGGGAACAAAAAACATCCCAAACATCCCAAACACCTACCTAGTGTAACCCCAGGAAAAAATATCCCTAAATTAAGGAATATTCCGTAAATGACAGTAGGATCCCTAATATGATCTAAGGTATATTCCTTGATCAAGGGATATTGGAGTCTTGGGGAAGTCGGGTTTGAAGCAGGCCAACCTGCCCAGTAGAGATTGCTCATGGTGACTCTACACAGCAACCGGTGGCGTTTGATGGGCTTCAGGTCATGGGGTTGGTTGGCGATTTAAGTGATTCCAGGTCGAGTGAGTTTTGTGTTTCCCTAAGGCTGTAGGGACCTATATAGTATATACTGAAGCCTTAAAGGGGTTCCTATATAGGTATTTTTTAGTCCTAAGTATATACTATATGGGCACATGGAGCCTGTCATCTCCATCTTTCGATAGGGAGCACCTCGCAAAGTTGAAATCTCGAGTTGTCGCTTGGAAGCGTGCTCCCGCCGATCATCTGCAAGGGTGCAGGATCTGAGAGTGAGATGCTAATCTGACTCGTGCTGCGATTTACAGAACCCTCGCAATCACGCGCTTTGGCGCAGGCGATGCAGCTCTTCCCTGTGCTCGGGTCATAAGCCGGTGATATAGCCGTCCTGGCATGGGCATGACAGGTGGAGCTGGCAGGCGGCTCGGAGAGCCAAGGGCCACGAGCGTTTCAGGTCGGCGGATTCAGCTTAGAGTCTGTGGGCGGGTTGCAGCCCTCTTGAGAACCAGGATCCAACTCCATTTGAGGGCTTCGTGGGGCTTAGCTTCCAGCCTTCACCGGGCCGTCGTTCTCAGAGGTCACAGAAGCTGCATGTGCTGACTTGAGGGCTAATGGCAATTACCATGCACGTTCCCATTGCGAAATACGTCTGCAGTGAACTCTGTTGACCTCTGTACTATTTTGCTTCTTGATTCTTGATGGTGACAGCTGTCGTTGCTTCTGCGGTTGTTGATTGGAGTGGGATGCCCTTCTCTGGTGCTGCTCCGATTTGGATTACTAAAACAGGGCAGCAGTGCTTGCGGCCGCAGCACTTGCCAAAGCATTTGGGTTCAAGGATCAGGGTTGTGGAGATGATTCTGAAAGAGCCTAGCGGCAGCGACCTTCAGGGTTTTAGAAACCCCGTCGCGTCATGATGCGATTCGTCATGCTCACGGCCGCCACCACCAAATCATCGTCAACTTCAGCATCGTCAGCATCAGCAGCAGCAGCAGCAGCATGATCACGATTTCAAGGGGTTCGTGTAGGCCTTCGTTTCTATGTTTTGCCAGGCCTTCGCTCGCCGTTGCGACCCTTCTTTGCTGGAAGGCTCAAGGCAACGCAACGATCCCGTGTCCTTCAACTCAGGGCAGCGGGCCAGGGCCGTGAGGAGCCCGGCCGCACCATCGGCGCCCTTAGAATCTTCGCCGAAGCACCTGGGTTCGTGAATCGCATATCTGTGCTGAAGAATCTCGTGCTTCTGAGACTTGTATCACATATCTAAGACAACTTCTCACACTAAAACTCCTCTGAACCTTGACTCAAACACCAACTAAAAGTGCTCTGAACCACGACTCAAGCACTCACTAAAAGTTCTCTGAACCACGACTCAAACACCAACTAAAAGTCCTCTGAACCACGACTCAAACACCAACTAAAAGTTATCTGACCCACGACTCAAACACTCAGTAAAAGTCCTCTGAGCCACGACTCAAACACCAAGTAAAAGTCCTCTGGCCCACGACTCAAACACCAAGTAAATGTCCTGTGAACTACGACTCAAACACCAACTTAAAGTCCTCTGGACCACGACTCAAACACCAAGTAAATGTCCTGTGAAACACGACTCAAACACCAACTAAAAGTCCTCTGAACCACGACTCAAACACGCACTGAAACGGCCGGGTGCCTGCCACCTCAAACTCCTCCCACATCCCAACAACCATCTCGACGAGAGAATCCACGAACGCTTCGAAAGATGCCTCGCCAAGGCGCCCGTCGAAGTCCACCCTCGTGAGCTTCTGCCACGTGGCGGTCTCGAGCTGCTGCCACGCCGCTGCCGGGATTTGGTCGCAGCTCTCCATGCGCAGTTCCTGGCCATGCGGTCAGGTTGTTCACCCGGCTAAACAAGCCAAAGCACTCTCAGCTGAGACGTATACTATCACAAAATCAGTTAGGGCATGCAGGCGCGTCCTCCAGCTCGGGGCAGCGGCCGAGGAAGGCGAGGAGCCCGGCCGCAGCCTCGATGCCTTTGGACCCGCTGCCGAAGCACCTCGGGCCGGAACAGCAACAGCCCGGCATGAGAACGTCGAGAACTGGAGGCTTCTTTTGCAGCCACCAAGTCTACACAAAACCTCTGCACCCCCAGAACTCCAGAACTGCCCTCCGAGGCGCTCATTCAAGTTCACCTTCGCGAGCTTCGGCCACTTCGCATCGTCCACGAGCCGCTGCCACGCCGCAGCCGGGATTTCACCGCAGGCGCGCATGGAGAGGTCCTGCCCGGCCAGGCATCGGATTGGTTCTTCCCCCGCCTGTTTCGGGTGATACCAGGGAAGGGACGCATTCCCGGCTATGACTCGAAGTGGACCTGCGAAGATGGCGAACAGCGGCCTCGAGCCTTCGAGCCGGCGACATCGGCAACCAGCTGAAGTTAGGAAGAGATGATGCAAATAATTTGTGAGTGAAATGTCCGGACCCAAGGTTCTGAAAGTCTGAAGCTCAAAACAGTCCTGAATCACCAATATCATACAATCTGCTTTCAATGGCGGGTGGGCGCGTCCTTCAGCTCGGGGCAGCAGCCGAGGAAGGCGAGAAGCCCAGCCGCAGCCTCGATGCCTTTGGACTCGCTGCCGAAGCACCTCGGGCTGGAATTGAGTGAGAACTCCGTGCCGAATGAATCTGGAGCTTCGGCTGGTATCGAAGACAACTTCTCAGACCAGGAGCTTCCCGTGTAATGGCTGAGACTGAGTGTCTGCCACCTTGATTACAGGCTCGCACCGCTCCCACCTCATATGGCCCAACAACCATCTTCGCGAGGGGATACCCGAACACTCCAACAGGTGCTTTCGCCGAGGCGCCCAGCGAAGCTCACCTTCGTGAGCTTCGGCCACTTGGCACCCTCCAGCCGCTGCCACGCCACAGCCGGGATTTCGCTGCAGTAGCGCATGTCGAGCTCCTGGCCGCCCGGTCCGGTGGTTCTTCCCCCTCCTGTTTGAAGCTTGTGAACACCAGGGAGAGAAGGCTTTCCCGGCTATGACCCGAGCTGGACTTCCGAAGATGGCGGGCGCGACATGGGCAACCAGCTGAAGTTAGGAAGAGATGATGCAAATAATTTGTGAGTGAAATGTCCAGGGCTCGAGAATACTCCCGAGTGGAGATCGCCGAAGCCCCAGTGTAGGATCCTACACGTCCGCCATAGCAACGGCACCGGTGGCTAGCCCCTCGTGGCATCGAGCTGCCCGTTTACAGCGTTCGCGAGCACGACGTCGCGTACGGCGAGGTCAATTCCTGCACCAGCCGCCACCACGGAGAGACTTAGAACTACTACAGAAGCATCATACCCGGCCCAGGTATCGGTCAGCAATGGGCCGCTCGTGGGAGGATCGCAAGAAAGGCGGAGGAAAACCACCTGGATCCGGTGGGTCACGTTGGGGATATTGGCATGGAGCCTACAGCCCCAACTACCGTGGACGAGGCCAGGGCCAAGACTCCTGGCAGGACGAAGAGACCCGGCCCCAGCCGGCCAGTTTCCCAGCCTACGATTCCAAAGACCGTGCAGCTGCTTTTCGCAAGGAGCAGCAAGCCAAGACCTGGAAGACCGGCGAGGACAGTTTGATGCGACAAGACGATCCACAAGAGACGATGACCAACGACCTCCAGGATCACATCAATGTGACCAGACGTTCCGAACAGCGAGTAAGGAACCTCATGAATGCCAAAGAAAAGAAGGAGCGGCTCTGGCTCAAGTACCAGGAGGAGATGAAACAGACGCTGCAACGGGAATCGCAGCGGCATGCCAAGGCCATGGAACACTTCGACAAGGACCTTGCCGCCGCGGTCTCAGCAAGAGAGGAAGCGCGCAGCAATCTGCGGCTCTTTTTCCAGCGGGGTGGAGAGATACCACCCATGGACGACCCCCCCGGCGAGGATTGGTCTGCAACAATGGAGGCCTGGCGGAAGGAGACACAAGAGCAAGAGACTCCTCAAGCAGTACTCCAGCGGGCCTTTCAAAGTCGACCACCCACGGCAACTGGTCTGGGACATCCAGCTTTGGGAAGCTTGATGACACCAGAGGCGGCTGCACGTTTGCTGGAGGCGACGATCCTCAGCCAGGGCTTGGGTCATGGAGGGAGACACCCCCTCGCAGCGCCCTCCACACATGGCCCTGGCATGGATACTACGGCTGCTGTCGCACGCACAGCCGAGGAGTCGGACAACAGAGAGAGGAGCCATCCAGTGGCGCCCTATGTCTCCTCTCCTTCACATCCCAGAGTCGAACCGCCTCCTACCAGCAGCCCGACCTCGGCGCCGAAGGCCAGCCCGGCAACAAGGACTCGACCCCGCCAACCTATCAAGGGGGCACCTTTGCAGCCCGTGCATACTCAACAGACCAATACTTTGTCGACCAAGCTGGAGGCCAAGCGCCAAGCACTTGCTGCAGAGCAGGCCGCTACTCCCTCGGGTACTCTTGCCAATCCCGAACACCAGGATGGTACGACCAGACCGGCTGTGCAATCTCTGGTGGACGACGACGACGAAGACCTCAAGGAGACCCACACCACCGACACGGGCAGAGACGGCCACCTCGATGGTCTCGGCTAGATGCAGTGAGCAGTGCTTTGTGTTTCAGGGTGGCATGCTATTACTCCCTGCCAGACGGTACCAGTTCGCTTTCGGTCGGGGACCGCAAAGCGGACTGGCGGCCCGAAGGTGGGATCCCAGGCCACCGTGAGACCCTAGCGACTGCACATGAGGTCAATGAGAGCTGTACAGTGCCTTTTAACTGGCATTTGTACAGTTGTACGAAGGGTCCCGTACCTGTACATCTATTTCCTGTGAGAGATGCTTCACCTTGGGTCCTCTTTTTCCCTTTTCGTTGCTGCACTCATGGCACTCCGGGGAAGACTTCCCTTCTTGGGATGCTCTCTCCTCGGTGTATGCCCATGTCTTCCTCGCGAGGACCGGAAATGCATTGGTCTTTTGCATTTTCCGGGACTCCCCCGCCACTTCTGCAGCCTAATCTCCTTTTCTGCCTTGCCGCTCCGACAGCAGCGACTGCAGCAGCAGGTGTGCACTGCGTACCGAAGAAACGTATCGGTGGTTCAGGGACGTTCACCAGTGCACATACTGCCTTTCTTCACCATGCCCCCTCCGTAGGGTTTAGGCCCACCCCCTTCGTTAGTTGGCTTCAGGTTCATCAGGGTGATTCGGATAGTGTGCCCTTTCCCTCTTTAGGGAACGTGCAACCACTCAGCGCACCAAATACAGCGGCCCTGTCCAACTTGATTATGTCAACATGGAGCCTTGGATGGCTCTTCCGCTCGGTTGTTCCTCTAGCGCGCACAGCATGTGCAGGCATAGGCTTCTTGTTGGTGTGTTTGCTCGTGCCTTACCTGCCAAGCCGCCGCCTGGTTCGGCTACGATTAATCCCGCGTGGCGCTCGAGAAGCCTTCATTCCCTGTCTCCGCCCGTTGGCACACGTTGCGAGGCCATCACATAAGGTTCTCCCGTGGGACAGACCTACACAGGTCACCAAACTTGGATGGCAGAGGCAGCCTCTCCGCAGGCCCTTTAGTGCCCAGGCTTGGTTAAGGGTGCTCCTCCTCCTATGCATACCACAGCAGATCTTTTGTGTACCGCCGGAGGTCCGAGAAACTCTCCGTCTGATTCAACATGTTGTGGACCACACTCCGGAGCCTTTGCCTTCTGGAGTACAACCCTCAACGTATGAGCATGCCGAGGAGGTTCAGACAATACCTCTACCCCTGCTGCAGTCCATGACGATGCCTACATCCGAGGAGCACTGGTTGGGTGTTACAGTTCATGCGTCACACTACTGCTCCTATAGCTTTGGTGTTCGACACTCGCCACAACAAGGTCAAGTGGCATTGCTCTGCCAGGTGCACAGGCATGCAAGCCTTCGCAGGCCCACCCACCCGAAATTGTCCTTTGTCAGCCCTCCGCGGCTCACGGGGTTTGTGGATTTCATTTCATATCCGGACTGTTTGGAGGCAATGGATCTTGTGCCAGTCATCATTGACCTCACGCATGTAGGTGGTCAATACTTTGCTTACCACATGCCCAGGCACTGGGATGCAGCCACATTACTTGCGAAGTTTCAAACAGAGCTTGATGTGGACCCGGACCAGGTGAACGTCCTAGTAGGTCCCACCTACCGACACTGCCCTGCAACAGAGCTTCTCAGCCTTTGCGCAGGACAGGCAGTTTTGGTCCTCCGGGCCACGATACAGCCACCGCCTCCGTTTACGGGTTATGGTTGCATTGGCCAGTTGGAGACACGTGGTGCCCTGTCAGACCTCCCTGTGTCTCGCAATCACAGCAATACTGCGGTTTGGTTCCGGCAGCAAATGCATGTCCTTAACCCTAACTTATTTCCAGGGCAGGACGTTACTGCAGTTCTCGCCACAAGATACCGTACCTCCGAGTCCTGCCTCCACGTCACCAGTACACAATACATGCCCGATCTTTCGGTCTTGGGCAGCCCATGCGCTGCAATATGTGTCGTCGAGGAGACAGCAACGGAAGGCTTGTCTCACCCAGGTGCCGACCCCACAGACCCCCGTCAGGCTGCCGTCCTATGTGACTTAAGACCCATGGGCCTTCCACCACAAGTAGTCCATGTTGAGGCACATGATGCGGCCTTCACTCAGGTATGGCAGGCCTTAGCACTGCCCAGCCTTCCAGGCTGGCAAATTCGTATTGGTGATCGGCCTGACAGTTGCAATCAGCATTCGGTAGGCATGCCTTATTTGTCAATTCAGGCTGTTGCTAGCAGGGACCCGACGCCCATCATTGTTCCAGGAGCCTCTGTTAACGGTTTGCATTATGGCTCCAACGAGTTGGCTCTTCAAAGGTCATCACGGCAAACTGCCATACAGAGGTTCCGGCCACACAGGCGCCCACACACACAGGTTGCTCCTGCTTCCGACTCTGATACCAGCGACAACGGGTCCCAGCACAACATGATTGAAGGTCAGGTCCTGGTTCTGACGCTAGGATACATAGGCAAGGTCTTTGACATTGAACTAAGGGCCCCTGCCACTGTTTCCGAGTGTATCGAGGCTGTACGTCGGGAGGTGCCCAGTGGCCTCTATGTTTACTTCCCCAACCTTGTTGAAGTCAAACCCCAATTATCAGACCAATGGGCCACCGTTCTTGCACTACCTTGTTGGACAGCGGAGGCCAGCATCGTTGTACTTGACTTAAGCCAGATCGACGGACGCATTTTTGCCGCCGAGTTCCCGGCCGAGGGCACTCACGCCAGCCTGTGTGCTTTGGCACGACTCCCTGCGGGAAGTGCCTTCGACATATATGCGTATGGTGCCACGATCCCTCTTCTCGAGGAGGGCATACTACCAGCAGTACCGCATGGCAGCATACAATTCGTGCCTGGCGGCGAGGCCCCAATGCGGGACCCAGAGGCCCACATACCCAGGGGACCTGGGGGACATCGGGGCCCCTTTCTCTGTGCAGTCCTCGAAGACGGGAACCGGTTATATCAGATAAAGCCAAGTAAAGGCCAGCACTACACCGACGACCTTGCAGCAGAGTTCGGCATTGCCCCACACTGGACCACAGCCCAGATCACCTACCCACGTGTCCATGATGCCGGTTTTTTGGGATATCGTTGTAGGGGCATAGCTCTGATCTCTGCGCTCTTTCCCAACGTGCCGGTCCCGCCCGCACGTGCCACACCGGGCAATTTTCTCATTGCTCTGGATTGCCGGGCCTTGTTTCAAGGTTGGCACCAATATCTCGTACAGGACTACATATGTTCCCGTTCCGACATCTCCAGGCGCTTTCAGGTCTTTGCACCGGCAGGATTTCAAGTCCAAATTGATGGGGTGGGTCTCTCCGATGATGGTGATAACATAGTGGTTACCAAGGGCCAAATCCTGACCGTACACTGGGTACCTCAAGAAGCAGAACCCGGCAGCGATGATGATTGTCACTCCGCAGGGCGATCATCTCAATCTGTCGGCGACCTCTCTCCAGCCTCCTCAGCAGAGGCTCGTCCACTCTATGGACAGCCCAGTCCTTCGGCCCGCGACCGCAGTCGCTCACCTTCCAGACCAGGCTTTTCGAGTCGGAGCTTGGCATGTCACCGCTCATATAAGGGGCAGTACACTGCATCTCCTCTCAAGCTTGCCTGGCCCCCATGGCTACGGCCACTTGGACCTGACAAGTTCCTGACCAGGCTACCTGCCTGTTCGGAGTCAGACTATTGTGCATACGCTCAGAACCTCGTTGAGCTCACAATACCTCAGGTACAGCACAAGTTACTCCAGGAGCCTCACTCTTCAAGGCCTTCTCTGCGGTGGGCTCTGGCCGCAGTCCGTGCAATTGCACAAGACATGGGCCAGCCCTGGCGGTATATTCCTCACGAGGATGCCGCTTTTCTGGACTTGAATGGCTCCCCAGAGACCTCTGAGGCCGATACTGATGACGTAAGATGGGTAAGCTGCCTCGTTGTCACGCCGGACTACAAGTCCGAAGCGCACACAATTGCAGTAAGGTTTCCCAGTTCTGTAGCAGACATCACTATAGCGCTGGCCATTGCTAGACAGCCTAGAATGAACCAATGGTTCCCCTCCTTGATCCCCGCCCACCCCCAGACTCTCGTGGGCACAGGGGTTTGGTTGGCCTGTCCAGCTTTTCAGCCTACAGCCAATCTGGTTTGTCTAGACACTTCAGCCATAGATGGTAGAGTGTTTGCCCGCGAGGCTCCGCAGTACGCAGACATTTCCCAACTACTCGAGCTCGCACAGGTCCCTGAGACCATCCGCCCTACCGTCTGGACAGGTTGGCCATTGGCGCAATTAGATGCCACGGCCCAAGTACACATCCTATCGGGCGCTACCTTCGTCTTCATGGCCTACGGCGAGGAACCAGAAGAGGCTCATGCGCTCGATGCGCTTCTCGACTGGCCGGACTGGTGGCACGAGTCAGGCAGCGCGCATACACCAACACTTGGCAGCACCTATGGTGTTGTGCATGGGTCGCGTAATCTCCCCTTCGTTGCAGACATGCGCGTTCCTGCTACCTACAGACGCCAGCTTGCGCAATGCATTGACGTTGCGGCGTCCTGTATGCGTCTGCACCCAGCTGCTCCTAGAGTAGCAGATGCTGCCTTTCAGGGTATGGGCTGCATTACCGTTGTCGCTGTCATTGCCCCAGTTTCAGAGGGTCAACAGTCCTGTATCCTTTTGGACTTACGTCCCTTACTGCGAGGCTGGCGTAGCCTTCCTATTTCTGGTGAATGCATTTCGCTTTGCAGGCTTCTCCAGCAACAGCAGGTGCCTTTACCACCAGGTTGGCACATTCTCGTCATGGACTCAGCACCGCACCGTGACGTTGTTGAAGCCAGGCCAGGCCAGGTTTTTGTCTTGGCCCCAACATCGGATCCTATTGCCCATCCCTCCTCGGCAGCTGACTCATCATCGACGAGTCTGCCACATAACCCACCTAGCAGTGTGAGCGATGATGCTGGCTCAGCCGATGTTTTGGATTCTCTGGCAGTGCCACCGGGCCATCCTGTGCAAGTCGGTGACCACAGCAGTGAACCGGATGTTACCTCCCTGGCAGGCGACTTCAGATTGGGTCGATTTCTCATCTTTGCCGTTGATTTCGCCCCGGAAGCGCTTGAAGTTCCCGTTCCTCGGGCCGGCAGTGTACATGGGACCCTTCAGGTTTTGGCTGCCTTTCGGGACATTGACGCTAGCACCCGTGCTCCACGGCTTTTGCCCGTTAGCCATCAACACCGCCATGATGTTGGATTCCTGTTGGCCCTCCCGCTATGGGACACGTCCCGGATTGTGGTCTTGTTCCACGACCTTGTCAATGGTGGTCGTCTATACGCAGAGGCCGTACCACCACTGCCCTCTCGCACGGATCTGCTGGCATGCTCAGGTTACGAAGGTGATGAGCCCTACCTTGTTTTCATCCGAGATTCAGTCTGGCCACTCGCGAGCGCCCATACTGTAACCTTGCGCCACGGTGATCTGGTCACGGTTACTACCGTCGAACAAGGCCCCGGACGCGTGCAAACTCTGGCAGATATCCTAGCACATACTATGGTCGGTGATCCCTCACTGTCCCACTTCGTCTTGCCAGGACAGCACGATGACGTGCTTCTTCTTCTTTCAGAAATCATCCTATGGACTTCCCTATTGACAGAGCGCGCACTGCCGCACTGCGCCATGACATAGGCCAAGCCCTCCAGGTGCATACCCCCGCCTTACGCCTCAGGCCTGCCCTGCCCGGAGTCACGAATCTGATGATACGCGGCTCCTTTCGTAGGGCGGTGTTAATTGCCACCACCAGCCCTATTCGTGTCAACCCGGCGGCAGATGGCCCGACTCCCATTGTGCTGGACTTGCGTGCCATCTACCGTGGGTGGCAATGGGATGTAGCAGTACAAGGGACGGTCGACTTCCAAGCAATAAGGGGCAGGTTTACCCATCGCTGCCCGCCTGGATTTTTTGTAGACTGCAGGTGTGCAAGTGCATCCCCTTCTACTGACGACCATGCCGTGCCAGTGCGCCCAGGTGAGGTCATTCAGGTCCTTTTCTTGCCTCGGAGCTTTGATGGGAGACAGGCCAGGCCCCTTCGTGATGGGAGCACCGCCTCAGCAAGGTATCACGGCTCCGAAGGCACCTTTCCCCCTGACACGACCAGACACTCTCCTGGCACTGGAGCAGGGTCTCAACCAGTGCCAGGACGTCCATTGCCTGGACACAACACTCAGTCTGCAGCCACATGCCATGTCACGGCGCGGAACACAGCGGTCGCCAGAACCGGTCGCCCCAGCCTGCCCGGGCACAAGCTGTTTGCACTCATCTGTGCAACCCTATGTGGAGGCAATCGTGCTATGCAGTTGCAGGGTTCCACACCCTCTCCAGCCAACTTCCCATCTTCTCAGAGGTACCCAGGTTCAGTCGATCGAGTAGCCATGTGGCCAGCGCATTGCAAGCCTCCCGTCCGTCCTACCGGACCTGCGCTGGACACCCCTGTCCTCTCGACTGACGGTGCCCCTCGGCTTTCCCAGCCGACGCGTTCTAAAGCCCACAGGCCAGTCCCTACACCTTGCCGCACAGTTGCGTCAACCCGCGCCCAGGCCTCAGCCCATGCCGATCCGATTGATCATACCTTTACCCTCGAACTTTGCACTCTCTTGCAACAGAGTGCAGCACATCCGGGGTTTCAAGGTTACTTAGAAACGGTTGCCATCATAGAGACTCTGCAAGAGCACCTTTTTGGTGAATGCCTTAGTAATACACAGGTCGGGGGCGACGCTCCAGAGGCTCTGGTGTTACAGGACCTCCTCCCTCTGACTACACACCAGTGTCAGGCGCTATCTCTCAATGCACTTCTTCCTACCCCGACGGAGGACAGCCAAGCCACACCTGACTGGTTAGATAGTGACCTCAGTTTTCTCATCGCCGATGTTCAAGTGCCTTCGGCGAAGCGCTCTCAGTTCGCCAACATCCAGTCATGGCATCTCATGCCCGACCACACTTTGCTGCAGGCCCTCGTCGTCTATACTGACGGGTCGGCACCAGGAGCGAAGCCCGAACATGGCACACTTACATGTGGCTCTTGGGCCTTCTCTGTCTGGGCGCAGATCCCACAAGGACACTGCCTGGTTGGGCACGCCATGGCCCTTACACAGGCTCCTGATAGTCCGTTCTTCGTTGGGGAAGGCAATGACATGCCTCTTACTTGCGAAACCCTAGCTCTCGTTTGGGCCCTGAGCTGGGTTTTCGAGTACGGCCCCGGGTACCAGGTTCCTATCGAGCTTCGGTATGACTGTACCTCTGCAGGAAGGGGTACGTTTGCTGAGTCAAAGGTTGCCACAGGCACGTCACACACTGGCAGTCCTGACCTGGCACACTTTGCCTGTTATATCCGTCAAGCCGCTGAACAGCGAGTGTCACTCACACACAGCCACGTGCCTGGGCACAGTGGGGAGGTCGGCAACGAGCTCTGCGATGAGTTGTCGAAATACTGCCGACGACATGGTTTGCCGCCTTCGGAGCTTTGTTTGCCTACCTGGCCCAGTGCGATCTTCCGACACCCTCTCAAGGCGTGGCTCTGGCTGGCTGGCCGGCATAGCCCGAATGTCCCGACGCTTTTCTCCTTGGAAAGTGAAGCTTACAGAATGCAGGCACACCCCCGACTTCCTGCCGGTGGCCCCCAACTGGGACAGGTCACCGCCACCGAGGTGGGTGAGCCTCTGGTCCAGGCCATCTCCTTTCTGTCCTATAATGTTCTTACCCTCATGGATCCCAGTAGGCCTGGTAAGAATGCACGTCAGGAAGGTTTAAAAATTTCAGCCAAACGTTGCCTACTTAAACGACAGCTAGAGCAACTTGGCATTTTGTTATGTGGTATACAGGAGACTCGAATCAGTTCAACAGAAGTTCTCCCTGATGCCGACTACTGGATGATCCACTCGGCTGCAAGTGCAGATGGACACCACGGCGTCGCACTCTGGATAAGCCGCAATGTGCCCTATGCAGTCTGTGGCAAAAAGAAGTGGTTTTTTGCAAAAGACCATTGTACTGTCACGGGCTACTCGCCCCGCCACTTGATCGTCCAGCTCAATGCTCCCCACCTGTGCTGGACTGTTTTAGTGTGCCATGGGCCATCTGAGCCTCCCGCTGCCTCCGGCACTGCTGCTGCTTTCTGGAACATGTGCCGACGTGACCTTGCCAAAAAACCTAAGCACTCTGAGCTTATTGTTTTGGCAGACGCCAATGCCCACTTGGGGTCCAACTGCTCGGCCTCTGTGGGTAGTGTTGCACCGGAGATTGAGACAGCCTCCGGCACCGCATTCCATGAGTTCTTGGCAGAGCACGAGCTTTTCCTACCAGCCACGTTCCCGTCTGTACATGCCGGCCCTTCGCATACTTGGGTCACAGTCTCCGGCACGAGCCATCGACTGGATTACATTGCCGTGCCACAGCAGTGGCCTCTCGACAGTGTCTCTCCTACCGTGCACTATCAGTTCGAAAGTTTGCAACTTAGTGTTGACCACTATCCTGTGCAGCTGACTTGTAGTCTTACTGGACGCAGTCCCGACGCCGACTTTTCCACCTTCCGGCGCAAGGCCGTCCGGCCTGTTGCCAGTCGGCCCAATACAGGATATCTCTGCGCCTTGGCTACGTTCACCCACAGCGCGGATATGCAATGGGACGCACAGGTTGACGACCATTTTGCTGCCCTGAGCAGCGCATGGGCGGCCGCCAGTACACACCTAGATGTTGTTGACCAGCCCAGACCCCGTCAGGCGTACATACAGCAAGATACCCTTGCACTGGTGCATCAGCGGCGCCTTCTGAGGGCCCAGCTGGCTCACACACACCGAGAACTCACCAGACGATACCTACTTGTTGGTTTCGCAGGGCTACTCCATAATAGGTATGGCACAGCCTTTCACCCCCAGGCTAGCCTACAGGCCTCACAATGGATTGCGCAATCTAGGCAACAGATTGCCACCCTGACTCAACAATTGGACCGGGCTGGGGCGGATATCCGCCGCCTCATTAAGCGAGACCGCGTTGAGTACCTGCATTCCCTCGTGAAACGCGTCGCTGCCTCTGATATACGCGACCCTAAGAACCTTTTCCGGGCTGTCCGCAAGGCTTTCCCTGCGGCTTCGGCACAGCGACGTCAAACTTTCCAGCCAGTGCCTGCCATTCAGGATGCCAACGGAGAGCTCGCGGTCGATAGGGATAGTCGTCATGAAGTGTGGCGTGCGCATTTTGCGGCACTTGAGGATGGTGAGCCCATTGATGCTCAGGATTACCCGGCCCGCTTTGCCCAACAACGTAAGGTGACGGCTGTTACGCCCCCTTTCGACATTAATACCCTTGCTACACTCTCCACCATCGAGCAACTGGTGTTGGGACTTAAGAGAGGTAAAGCCTGTGGACCTGACGGCTTGACAGGAGAGTTACTGCAGCTCTCCCCTGCGGCCTCCGCACGCGTTCTAGCTCCTCTCTTTCTTAAGTCTGCCATGGGTCTACAAGAACCCTTAGAATTCCGGGGTGGTTGTCTCATACCGCTCGCGAAACAGGCGCATGCGGCACTTCAATGTAGCAAGTTCCGGGCTATACTCTTGTCTTCCGTGCCGGGCAAGCTCTACCACCGCCATATTAGGAGCTGCCTTTGCAATCATCTCCCGGCCGAAGACTTGCAAGCCGGGGCCGTTCCAGGGATAGGGACCGAGGCCATCGCCCTTGCAGCCCGGGTCTTTCAAGCCACGGCGCAAGCACGCCGACGGTCCTGGGGACTGGTTTTTTACGATGTCAAGGCTGCGTTCTATCGAGTTATCCGCCAGCTTGTCGCGCCAGCCAGCGATGACGACCGTCATATCCGTAAGTTCTTCCACGTCCTGGGAGTTCCCCCAGTGGCACTGCATGAGCTTGCGGACCACCTCTCACGACTGGCAGCGATTCCCAGAGCAGGTGCTAGCCCACATCTGACGGCAATAGCGTCAGACATTATGCAGGGGACATGGTTTAGGATAGATTCCTCTGCTGTGCTTACCCTCACGCATGTAGGGACACGACCCGGAGATAGCCTTGCTGATGTATTTTTCGCATTTGCCTTTGCGGCTTATCTCCGCGCGTCAGACGTTGCTCTTACGGAACGCGGGTTAGCCACAGCAACCCCCGCTCTTTGCTCCACCCCTCCATGGGGCAAGGAACCCGTACCCTCTAGCCTAGGTGCCGGGGCCTGGGCAGATGACTTTGTGCACTTTCACGAACAGGCTGACAATGCTGGCCTGGTACCCCAACTAGTGCGGATAGTCACGGTTTATGTGGAAAGGGCGGATACCATAGGCATGCAGTTGACCTTTGCCAGGGAGAAGACTGCCGCCATGCTGCAGCTTGAGGAGGTCCCCGAGCCAGATCGCTCTCTCATACAGCATGGACCCGGAGGACCTTTCCTGATGGGGCATAGCGCGGTCTCTGGGGAACCCTTTCATCTCCCTCTGGTTGACGCATACCGTCACTTAGGGGGCATCGTAACCAGCTCGGGGACTCCGGCCCCAGAAATAGGGTTTAGGTCGGCTCAGGCCTGGATACCCGTTCGGCCCTTCCGTACCAGGCTTTTCTCGGCTGCTGGTATACCTTTAGAGATACGTCGTCACCTCCTTCGTTCTCTTGCAGTTTCCAGATTTGTATTCGGTTGCGCCGTGCTTCGCCTTCATGTCGCAATCCACTTTCGCACCTGGGCCCAGGCCTATGTCGCGTTATGGCGGGTGCTGCTGCGGCGACAGCCGCATGAAAAGACACCACACGCCTACACGGTTCTCCTACGTGCCGCAGCCCCCTCCCCTCCACTTGCCCTGGCTTTGGCCCGAGCAGCGCTGCTACGCCAGATTGTTGGCCATGGCCCGCCAACTCTGCGTCAGCTCTTGTGGAAGCAGTGGGAAGTTGAGGCTGACTCTTCCTGGCTTGGCCAGATCGTTAAGGACATCCGACACGTCGCACAGTATAATCCTGTTGCTGAGGTCCTCCTTTCCACTGGCCGTCCACTTCACGTGCTGCTTGAGAAACTGCAGGAGCAACCCACCTGGTGGACCAAAGTCCTTAAAGGGGCAGCTGCCAAATGGCACCAAGATCTGGAACACTGGGAGCAGGCCAGATCCGCGGAGACTGCCGCTTCAGGTGAAGCTGCAGACCAGATCGACGCCCCCCCGCCTGCCTTGCCCTTCTCTTGCCACCTCTGTCAAGCTGCCTTCCCTTTGCGTAAGCATTTGTGGGTACACTACGCTCGAAAGCACAATGTCATTACACCCACGAGGGCTTTGGCGCATTCCGACACGTGTGTTGCCTGCCTTAGGCACTACAGCAATGTGGAACGGCTGCAGTACCACCTGAAAAGCTCGCCAGCCTGTCTGCTCCGCACCGTCTGGCTTCTTGCTCCGCTGACCCCCCAGGAGTTGGCTGATGTAGAACACCTACATAAGGCAAGGCGTAAAGCTGTCAGTCACGGCCAGTGGCAGAAGTTTTCTTGCATAACTAAGCCGCTCCAAACCCTTGGTCCTGCACAGCTGACAGCAGCAGAAAGAGTGGCAGTTGAAGGTGAAGACATCTCGCTTCTCACCCTCGCCAAGCTTTTCCATCCCGATCCAGCGTATGTTCGCTTTGTACAGGAATACGTCGATGCGAGGTCCGTAGAAGGCGAACGGACTACCGCAGGCGGCTTTTGGGATGGCAGACCTCGTTTCACCTCTGCAAGTTGAATTTACGGACGCGCCCCTCGGGGCTCCAAGGTCCTGCGAGAGAGAGTGAAATGTCCGGACCCAAGGTTCTGAAAGTCTGAAGCTCAAAACAGTCCTGAATCACCAATATCACACAATCTGCTTTCAAAGGCGGGTGGGCGCGTCCTTCAGCTCGGGGCAGCGGCCGAGGAAGGCGAGGAGCCCAGCCGCAGCCTCGATGCCTTTGGACTCGCTGCCGAAGCACCTCGGGCTGGAATTGAGTGAGAAATCCGTGCCGAATGAATCTGGAGCTTCGGCTGGTATCGAAGACAACTTCTCAGACCAGGAGCTTCCCGTGAAATGGCCGAACCTATGTGTCTACCACCTTGATTAAAGGCTCGCACCGCTCCCGCCTCACATGGCCCAACAACCATCTTCACGAGGGGATACCCGAACACTCCAACAGGTGCTTTCGCCGAGGCGCCAAGCGAAGCTCACCTTCGTGAGCTTCGGCCACTTGGCACCCTCCAGCTGCTGCCACGCCGCAGCCGGGATTTCACTGCAGTCGCGCATTTGGAGCTCCTGCCCGCCCGGTCTGTGGTTCGTCCCCCGCCAGTGCGAAGTCTGTGAACACCAGGGAGAGGAGGCTTTCCCGGCTATGACCCGAGCTGGACTTCTGAAGATGGCGGGTGCGACATGGGCAACCAGCCAGCTGAAGTTAGGAAGAGATGATGCAAATAATTTGTGAGTGAAATGTCCGGACCCAAGGTTCTGAAAGTCTGAAGCTCAAAACAGTCCTGAATCACCAATATCACACAATCTGCTTTCAATGGCCGGTGGGCGCGTCCTTCAGCTCGGGGCAGCGGCCGAGGAAGGCGAGGAGCCCGGCCGCAGCCTCGATGCCTTTGGACTCGCTGCCGAAGCACCTCGGGCTGGAATTGAGTGAGAACTCCGTGCCGTCCCACCTCACGTGGCTCAACAACCATCTCCACGAGAGGATGCCCGAACACTCCAACAGGTGCTCTCGCCGAGGCGCTTGTCGAAGCTCACCTTCGTGAGCTTCGGCCACTTGGCACCCTCCAGCTGCTGCCACGCCGCAGCCCGGATTTCGCTGCAACCGCTCAAGCCGAGCTCCTGGCCGCCCGGTTCGGTGGTTCTTCCCCCGCCTGTTTATGGTAACACCGGGGAGAGGAGGCTTTCCCGGCTATGACCCGAGCTGGACTTCCGAATTTGGCGGGCGCGACATGGGCAACCAGCTGAAGTTAGGAAGAGATGATGCAAATAATGTGTGAGTGAAATGTCCGGACCCAAGGTTCTGAAAGTCTGAAGCTCAAAGCAGGCCTGAATCACCAATATCGCAAAACCTGTTTTCAAAGGCGGGTGGGCGCGTCCTTCAGCTCGGGGCAGCGGCCGAGGAAGGCGAGGAGCCCGGCCGCAGCCTCGATGCCTTTGCACTCGCTGCCGAAGCACCTCGGGCTGGAACACCCTGGCATGAGAACGTCGAGAACTGCAGGCTTCTCTGTGTAGCAACGTGTACACAAAACCTCTGCACCCCCAGAACTCCGGAGCTGCCCTCCGAGGCGCTCTTCGAAGTTCACCTTCGTGAGCTTCGGCCACTTCGCCCCGTCCACTAGCCGCTGCCACGCCGCAGCCGGGATTTCCCTGCACCAGCCCATATCGAGCTCCTGCCCGGCCAGGTATAGGAGTGGTTCTTCCTCCGCCTGTTTCGCGGGCAATACCGCGGCTATGAGACTCGAAGAGGACTTGCGAAGATGGCGGACAGCGGCCTCGAGCCTTCGAGCCGGCTCAGAAGACAACCAGCTGAAGCTAGGAAGAGATGATGCGGTATTTTGGACGAGGGAATTATTCCTGGCCCGCGTGTGAGGACGCTTCCCTTCTTCGCATTGGCGGGGGTGGGCAGTCACGGTGCACACCTGCTTGGTGACATCTTCTTGCGAACAAGGATCCAACTCCCCACACAAGGAAAAAGACACTCCCTTGAAACGTTCGTGAGCCACTGCATTCGCTTCAGCTTGGGCGACACCTTCCTCTGAAACCGAAACGATCGACTCTCCCTCCAGTCTTCTACGAATGGCAACTTACCTCTTGAGCTCTTTGTTTTAGTATCGTAGTATGGCCAGAAGTCCGGGCGCGCTCGGCCCCAGCCCCGCGAGGCCCAACGGCTCCCACTGTTCGTTGCTTCTCGGTTGCAAAGCTTTTCATGGCTTTCGCTTCCTGGATGTGTCGGAAGCTTCGAAAGACCATCCACCATCCACACCAACAGCGAAAATCGCCTTCGCAGGTCGCAGGCCCTCCTGGCACCCTGAACTTCTCCGCCTCCGCTCGCCCCGCATCCGAAGCTTTGAAGCTTTGAAGCTACAAGCAGAATCGAACTCGCGCCCTCGTGCGTCCTGGAGGTGCTGGCAGCGGCTCAGGGCTGAGAGCAGCCCCTCGGCGCCTTCGGACCTGTTGCTGAAGCACCTCGCACGAGAAAAGCGCAGTCTTTTTCGTCCCACATTTCTGCAGCAAGGGGAGAGCCGCAAAGCAGTCTGCTCTCCAAGGCGCAGTGCGAAGCTCGCCTTCCTGAGCTGCGGGAACGCCTCACCCTGGCCGCCGAGCTTCTCCCACACGGCGGCGGGGATGTCTTCGCAACAATCCAAAATCAGCTCCTGGCCGCGAGGCTTGTCGGAGATGCCTCTCTGCTCTCCTCCCTCCCCCATTTCTCTGCTGTCCGCCCGCCCTCAGGGCCGGAGGGATCTTGGGTGCTTGACATGCGAACTCCCTCTTGGGCAAGGGGGGGCCAGCTCGGTGCGTAAAGCAACACTCATACACGACGCACGTCAACCCTCGTGCAAATGAAACATCGAATAGTGGACCATGTACTACCGGCCCTTCAACCTGCCGCGGCGTCCTCTACGCCGGGACAGTGGGCCAGCGCCGGCAGCAGGCTGCCATCTTGCTGCACTTCCAGTGCTGCATTCGGCATCAGCACCGAGGTGACGAAAGCCGGGTGCATCGGCACCTGCTTGGCCCCGTGCTCCTGCAGCTCCGTGGAGCTTGCCGCCTCGCCTGCGTCGATCGGAAGCGTGCTGTGTTCAGATGATCTGCAGACAATGCCTTCGCAAGATGCTCGCGCGTTCTTGAATCGAACAGCATCACGGCTTCGAGCTCTGGCGGATGCTTTCGGTCATAACAGGCCGCAATTCCACAGACAGACAGACAGACAGACAGACAGACAGACAGACATCCATCCCTCCCTCCCTCCCTCCCTCCATCCATCCATCCATGCATGCATCCATCCATCCATGCATCCATGCGCTGTACATTCCCACTCAGCCTTACTTCCTGTAGCTGCACATCATGCGACTTGCGACAATGACTTCGCGGTCGCTCCGTGAGCTGCAGATCGCTCGACTGACGTGGCGGAACCCAAAACCAGAAGCAAAGACAAAACGAGCGCAGCTTGCAGTCGGCCCCCAATTCCCGCGCTCCATCCTCCACTCGCCTGCAGCTTCGATGTCCAAAGAAGCTCCGCGGAGCCTCTCCCGGTGCTCCTCCGGGACGCCTTTTGCAACCCGGAGGCGAGGCCAGGTGCCGTCATCCAGCAGCTTCCAGGCCGCTTCGGGGATCTCTTTGCAATACTGGAGGTTCAAGTCCTGGCGGCCGCCGCTGAAAAAAAAGCTGCCGACTGTTCGGAAAAAGCAAGCAGAAGCAAAAAGCGAAACCGAGAGTCGAGGCGTGGTTCTTGTCTCTGAGCTGCCCATATAGCCCACTATATGTGTGCCCGAAATGAGAGGCCTCCAGCTGCTTGGAGCGGCCGAGAGCCGACAGCAGGTCCTGCGAGCCCTCGCCGCTGCGGAGAGAGGAAGAGAAACACCTTGCCCCACTGAGAAAATGCTCTGCAAAAAACGCCTTCCCTCTCACACGATCTCTCCTCGGTCTCCGACGCGCATCCCCCTTTCCCGCCAACAAGCCGAGACACCATTCGAAGCTGGCCTTCCGGAGCTCCGGCCACTCCGCAGCTCGGAGCTCTGCCCAGGCCTCGGCCGGGACTGCGTTGCAATTGTCCATGACCAGCTCCTGGGAAAAGAAGCGCCCCCCAACCCGGGTCCCGCAAAACGTGGGCGCGGCTTGCGGCTTTCCGTGAGAGGAAGTGCCCGGTATACACTCTCTAAAGGGATCATGTGGCGCAGCAGCTCTCCACTTCGGAGCAGCTCTCGGAAGTCTGCGGGTCCTTCACATTCCGGCAGCGCGCCAGCCCGGCCAGCAGCGCCCTGGAGCCCTCGCCAGAAGCGAAGAAACACCTCGGCTCGGCTCAGGGCCCGCCGCAGCAGGAAAAAGGGGCCCCGAAACGCCCCGCTCGTGCGCGAAAGCAGCTCTGAAGGGCCGAGGGGCCCCAAGAGATTCGCCTTTCGGAGGCGCTCCCCGTGCCGGGCCAGGCTCGCGCCCAAGCGCTCCCAAGACGCTGCCGGGACTTTCAGGAAACCAAGAAGGTGCAGCGTGGTGGGCTGCGACGCGGCGAGGAGATCGACCACCGCCTCTTGGGAGAAGAAGCCCAGGCTCTCAAGCACATGGCGATGGAAGAGCACGTCGGCGCCGGACGCCAGGATCCTCTCGAGGCCCTGCTGCGTCAAGCCGTGGGCCTCGAGGCAGGGTGCTTTTTCTGTTTCTGGAGTTGAGAGAGTCCGAGAGTCGCTCATCACAGCTTGAAGATGCTTGTAAGCATCCCGCCACGCCTTTCCCCCAACCCAAACAGTGCTCTCCAAGCTCGCGCAACTTCGCATCCGAGTCACCGCGGCGTCTGAGGTCAAGTCAACTGCAAAGTTGCCCTGCAAGGCTGCCAGGACCGCCTTCGGCACCTGAAGGCGTCCGTGGTAGTTTCAGTCTCCCGCAATCTGCGCACTGTGCCTGGCCGTCGGAGCTGGGGAAGGCGGCCAGTAGCGATGAATAGGCGATGACAGGCTCGTCGCCTCCTGACAACGGCGGCGCGTCTGATCTGCTGGCGGCCATCCGTGCTTGTTTCCTGGCGAGGGCGCCTGATGCCAAAGCCACAAAGCGCGGCTGGTCCACGTAGTGGCCGCCAAGCCAGCCTGAAGCTTCCCGCATTGCTGGTCGCGTGCCAGGGCACGCACGCTCCAAACAAATATCGAAACCACTCAGAGCGACTGAGGAGGCCAAGCGCTGCCCAGCTGACGAGGCTAACCACCTCGGCGAGTCAGGGGCCAGGGCACGCCGGCCCACATCGTAACGAGACGACCTTGGACAAGTAAGCCCGGCACGAACCATGCAATCAGCAGCATGTCCGGCAGGACCTGCATCCAGCGTGCGGTATGCAGTGCCCGATTGCATCAAACCTCACATGACTTACTGGACAGCACTGCAGCATGTAGCCATGGGAAATGCTCCGGCCTTACATGCTGGCGGGGCCGTGCTCGTCCGCAGCAGCAACTGTCCTCCTCCGGCAGCAGCCACCAGCGCGAAGTGGATAAGTAACGAATACCTTGCAGCTCATTTTCCACGAGGAAAGCTGCTACCGAACATATCGCGACGAAGCACCAATGCATCTCGCTGCGTCCCGCCCTCCCCCTGCCCGAAGTCGACCGCCGAGCAGCCGCAACTTCAACAGCGACCGTGGTTCCAGAATCTGTCCCGGATGGGCGATCACGGCAGCCTCGCATGTGCCAACACTTGCGCAACAAACATGATTGTTGTGTTTTCTTTAGAGTTTACACCGCGCTTGCAGCTGCCGAGCCGAGCCGAGCGGCCGCCGCATCGGCCCAGGAGGCGTCCGGGAAGGCCACGCAAGCTGCGAGGAAGGCGAGTGCAACTGCTCCGAGGCCAGCGAGTCGCAGCAGCGGAAAGCCGCGGAGGGACGCTTGTAGGAAGTTGTAGGCGAGAATGCGGCTGAAGACCTCGAGCGACCGCGCCAGGACCAGTCCGCCCATGGTCGGGCCCCACTCCACTTTTCCTGTCAGCTCCAGAACGGCCGAGTCGGCCTTGTCTCGGCTGGCGAATCCCAGGCCAAGGCTGAGGCAGGAGACGAGGACGGAAAGCTTCATGCTACTCAGCTCGCCATCGGAAAGCTCCAGCGCCTCGATCTGTGCGATGCCACCCAACGCCGAAACGAGAAAGTTGGTCTGCACCAGCGCGGACACCGCAGACTCGGCGACCTGTGCACAACTCGTCGCATTTAGCCGTCCCGCAAACTCTCCCGCTGGGCCCTGCCTCCGCATGTTTGGCTCCCAAGAGGAGTGGGTGTTTCCTGAGGCAAGCGGGGACGGGCTTTGCGACTGCAGCTGCAGATGCTTGCAAGAACCAGAACTGCCCTCCAGTGCCCTTCTTCAGCCCAGGAGTCCTTCGTGACAAGGCAGAGGCTGCGACGAGGAGGACCATGTGGGTTTGGGTGAGGATGGACAGGAGCATTACTGGCACCACCATTTGGGGTGTCAGAAACTTCTTCAGCTGGTCCTGCTCTGGCGAAGGCCGAGCGCTGAACCGCAATGCCTCCAACGCTGTAAAAACCGGTGGAAGGGCCATTCCCGCGAGATTTAGCCCGAAGTAGCCGAACAGATTCGTCTGCCAGAACAGGCACAGCTGTTTGAGGTCCAGCGCGATATCAAGGTAGAAGAGCGCCTCTGGCCATTCGCCATCGGAACTTCTGACTGCAACATGCACGGGGCATGACTTCTACATTGCTCGCGAGTGTGGCAGTTATCCGTACCTGACTAGGTTGCTCTCTTTCTGCTCCAACATACATGCAGTGACATACAGTAAACCACATCTACTTGTAGAGGAAGGCAAGACCAAGGCTGAGGAGAGCGCCAGAGTCAGCACGAAAAGCTCCACCCAGAACATCGCGGACTGCCCGGTGAGGCTTCTCACGGTGGTGGGGGTGCAGGCCCAGCTTTGTGCATAGTGGCAGTCCACGATGTGGTCGACACTCCCTCGGATGATCCGCAACCCTGCGACCTGCCGGGACCGGCAGAAAGCTCAGTTGCTGGCTACATGATCAGTAGTCCCACGACCTGCCGGGACCTGCAGAATGCTGCAGCTACGTGTGCTGAGATCGGACAGCCGCGGGGCCTCAGGGAGCGCGGAGATATCAACGTCTGCGCCCTGCTTTTCCAGGCTTCCCAAAGCCGGAGGCATCCATTGTAGGCGGCCGGGGAACTCGACCGATTTGGACCGAAGGTACCGTCTTGAAAGCGGCTCTAAGTGGAGCTGGCCGTGGACGTCCAGCAAGATCTCTGGATCTCGAAGATCCGCGAAGCCTGTCGCAGGATCCGTGGCCTCGGCACCACAACAGGCCGCGGCTTCACGCCGTCCTCTGCTATACAAGAAGCTGCAAATCGATCTTTACCCAGACCTCTGAGAGGATCCAGAAAGTGCATCCCTTAGTGCCTTAGTGGGGCGCTCCTGTAAAGAACCCAAATTAAATATTCTACTTTCTAAATCCTCCCGGGGGTCTGGGTACTCAGAGGTCCTGAGCCGCCGACTTCCCAATATCTGAAGCCAAGCACCCGCGCGTCATCCGGCAACGGCAGTGTGACACGTTGGGTAGGCAGCGCGCTCTCTTCGCCGGCACCTTCCAGTTCTGCCAGCTGCACCAGCTGCGGCACTGGGCTGAGATTCATCTCCAAACGTAGGAGCCGCATGAAACTCCCCTTCAACGCAGCATCACATTGGACATCGTCGACTTGTTCAAGCTGCTCTGGGCAGACCAGCGTTGCTGCGAGGCTTCGTTGACGCCTGGAGCAATTTTGGGCCATCTGCTCTCCACTAGCACAAGCAACAAACCCGGGCCTCGGGTGCTCCGAAGGCAACGCTTCATAGGCAGTGGCTCACCCGAAGCAACCCGTTTTCCCGGGCCTCTGGGGTTGCTGCAGGTCCTCGGTGTCCTCGGTTCGCAGAAGCTCGTGGCGATGCAACGAGCCAGCCATGGCCAGGGCGGCGGGCCTGGGGGGGGGGGGCGCGACCCTCGCTGCTTTGCAGCTCTCAGGTACATGCCTTGGCTAATCCTGCGAGCCGTGCAGGGCCCAGAATAGCGAAGGTCAGCCTGAGATTTCATGCAGCGTGCGGGTCATGCTGCAGTCGCAACGGAATGTCGGAGTCACCGAAGTGGCACTACCTACGCACCGCTGCGGAATTCGCATTGACAGAGGGCCTCGAAGAGGTTGCAAGTGCTGCGGGCAGAGGTGGACGGCCTGGCGTTGGAGAAGCGCGTCACGTGAACTGCGCACCGACTTAGGAGCTTTCGGCCCTTCAGCTACGAGTATGCCATCAGCCTTACGGCCGCAGGGCAAGAGAGCTGGGCTTGATTGAGGCAGCAGTGGGCAGCAGGGTCCCGAAAGCTACGGCACGCCTTCTTCCGTCCACATTTGCAGGCAGGTTCGCAAGAAGCTGGAAGGTCCAGGGGACCGGTTTGCGAGTGCTGTTTTGCATCAAAGGAGCTGAGCTCCAAACCGCATGTTGACAACAACTGCGAGATGTCAGGAGATGTAGAGTCACGGGCACCGTAGGCTGCAAGTATCGTAATGAAAGTTGGCTCTCTTGTGGCTTTCTCTCTCTGGAAAAGAAATTACACGGAACCGCAAGTTTTTGGGTCGCTGGAAGCTGAGCCCCGCACGCCACGTGAGAAGCACATGCCTGCCGTGCCTCAAGGCTGACTAGGAGTTATCGACCTCTCCCAACGTTGCCCATAGCTCCCCTAGGGCTGGTGAGGCCTTGAGATCTTCTCTTTGGCAGTTCAGGTGTAGACTACGACTTCGGCTTTTTGTCCAAAGAAGTTTGGCTTCGGCCTCTCTGGGCTCACTCTTTTGGGCGTGGCTCAGGCTTGTGCAGCTCAGCTTCTGGACCTTCGGTGTTAGGGTTCTCCCGAAGTGAAAAAGGAGATTCCGGCTCGGGGTCTCGGAAGTTCCTGCTGCAGCTACCGTTCAGGATTTGGGCTAGGTCTGAGTCTTTCCGGGTAGCACCGCAACCACACCTCTCAAGCTCCCCTGACATGTAAAAATATGTCCTCAACATCGAAGAATCCAAGCCCCTACTCGTCGATGGGAAGGGAAGCCTCGGGATTTCGGCTCGGGATTTCGGCTCTGGAGCTTTCCATGGATTGGATGCAGAGGGTTCCGGATCTAAGATGCTGGGGCCCCATGCGAACGCAGCAGAGCCCTGCTGCCCACCTCCGAGCGAGGCTGTTTCTTGGGGGCTCTTTCTTTGGGGCCTCCGCCCGGCCCGTCTCCCTTCCGGACTTGATGAAAAAGCACGCAGGACGTCACGGAGATGTGCAGACGATAGCAACCTGACATGCGAAATCTGAGATCCCGGGTCTTCGAGCCGAATCCCAAGGGGAGGAGTGTTGGGATTCAGGCTCGGGGATCCGAACCACCTACAGCACCCAGATCCGATGATGCAATCAACCGACATCCACAGCACACCTCTTGGAGGGAGGTAGTAGTCTATTATAACAAGATAATTTCTCCAGAACGTACCATAACTATATACCGCGATTTACTTTTAACGTACCAGAGTACACCTCCCTTCAAAAAGAACCGAAAGCCTTAGATCCGCCCCCCGGCCTGGGCCTGGGCCGCTCGGACCTCCGAGGCGGAGGCGGAGCCCTGGGCTTTGGGGACATCATGATGGGTTCATGCTTGAACCCGCTCTCTCATAAGTAGGCAAAAGCCATGGCCCAACACCAACACCTATGAGAGGCGATTAGGCGTCAGTTGCCTCCTGGGATTCTCAAGCTTCGAATTTCTGCTTTGGCCTCTGGAGCCCCCCACCAAATCCTAGAGTCCGAAAGCCTGGCTCTCTCTCTCTCTCTCCCCGCTTTGCCTTCCAGAATCCGGACACAGGGAGACCGGAGCCGAGGAGAAAGGAGGACCGGCTTCGAAGGAGCACCAAGAAATTGGGGGCTTCTCGCCGCTTCGACATGGGGGACTCCCGGGAGCGAGGTGCTTGAGCTCCGACGCTCTTCATTCGAAGCGCCAAGAGGGACGTTACTCTTGGGGGCTGACCTGCGGGGAAGCTCTCAGTGCATACGCGGGGGTGTGCTTTTGGAGCACTGGGATCCGTACATTTCCGTCAGCCCGTTCCGGGCTTCTTTCACTTCGCTCGTGGATGCTGATGGAGTCGGAGGCTCGGAGTTCATTCAGATTTCGGACCGGATCGAGCTCGGAGCTTCGGGATTTGCGGCGCCAAAAAAAGCACCCTGCACCCGCTGCAAGCCCTACGGCCGGGAACACCGATTCCAAGAGCCTCAGACTACCGAAGCCCCCCAAAGACAGAGGCTCTCGGCGCAAGACATTGTTGGTCAGGAGTGGAGAGAGGGAGACAGCGTGAAGACAGGGCTGTCGAGTTGGCGTCCGGCTCTGGAAGTCTTGCGGCAGAGGATTCAAATACTCGCGCCTTCAGCTACTGGGTTCTTGTTGAAGAACATGAAGAAATTTCTTTCCATAATAGGGATCTGTAGTAAACACTATGGGTTCCTTGTTATGGTAACTTGAACTAAATGCCTTAACAATAACCCAGGCTGACGGCCGAACCCCCAAGTTCGGCTCTAGACGCTGAACCCTATACCAGAAGGCCCTACCCCAAACTCATGCCCCTCGCCCTCCACCCCAAACTCATAATCTTAAGATCGCGTCGAACACACAAGAGTCTCCAAAACAGAAACTAAAAAACCCTACAAAAAAACTCTAAAATGAAACCTATATAAATAAAGACCTCTTCAATCTACGGCCGGTGAGCTCCGGGCCCCCCTTTCGTCACAGGCCCTGGGCCGCCCACCTTCGCGACGTCCTGGTGTCGATCACCGATCACCGAGGGCCTCGCGACGTTTTCGGGGTTTCGAGGGCTTCGGGGGTTTTAGAGCCTGGGTTTGGGGCCGCAGTTTGGGGCTTGAAGGTTGGGCTCCCTTTGAGGTTCCGTTTATCGGGGCACGTCGCGCAGAGCCCTGAGACCGACGTCGACTTCGCTTGAGAAAAAGGATTTGGGGGACTTGGGGTTGAAATTGGTCTAGGAGTTTGGGGTTGAGGGGATTTTGGGGGGTTTTTAGGGGGTTTAGGAGTTTAGGGTTTAGGGGATTTTGGGGGGTTTTAGGGGGTTTAGGAGTTTAGGGATTAAGGGTTCTTTTTGTTTTGTGGAGCTCGGATGACTTTGCGGGGTGGGGGTCTCCGGCGGCTCCGGTGCTTAGAGTTCAGAACAGGATTTCGGACCTGGGTTTCAAAGCTCGGGGATTTGTTTCACAAGACCGTCACGTGACGAGAATTACATGATTACATACCCTGCGCGAGAACACTGAGGCCAAGAGCCTCGGACATGAAGTCCAAGGGCTTTGGACACGCTTAGTGCACGAGGTTGCTGGTCAGACAAAAGACATGAAAATAGAGAGAGAGAGTGAGAGGAAAGAGGAGCGAAAGAGGCACAGATCCGGGGCCCCAACTGCGCGTGACCCTCCTTGGAAACCCCCTCCCACTCCTCACTCTGAAAGTGATACGAGCTGGATGGAGCTGAAAGTCCTGTTACGCGGAGCTTCAAAGGGTGCTGCAGGTTTTCAGAATCCCATCCCATTCGGGCCGAAGCACACCCACAGCCCCCACACCACAGCTTAACGCATGCGCTCTCAACCTCCGGTGACATGCAAAGAAATCCTCAACATAGCACCTCCTCAATTCCACGGAGGCTCGGGCTTCGGGTCTGGAGCTTTGGATCTCAAAGGGTCGAGGCAGTGCGGGCTCCACATGTTCAGATTCTCATGGATGGATGCAGACCCCTAAAATTACAGGACGGCTTGCGATGGAAACTTCCGATGAACAAAGGGCACGCCGGCTGGCCGGGGCCCCCGCGGCGCAGCGAGGGCAGCAGAGCCCTGCCCTCTTGGCGCTCTTCCTTTCGAGGTTTCTGGGCGGCTCTCTGTGATGGAAAAGCGCGTACAAGACGGTACAGAGATGTGCGGACTCTAGGAACGAGAACGGCAGGCCCCCGACGAGATCGCAGGCCACTCAAGTCACAAATCTCGTCTGGCTCAGGGGTTTCCGGAGGTTGTTTTGGTACGGTAGTTCACAATCTTCACCTAATCCACTGCAGTTACAGTGCTGATGCCTGGACAAAAAATGCCATCTACAGTATGCACGCCTCCTTGCAAGACGGAAAACTCGATCCACCAATCCACCGCCCCTAAACCCTAAACCCTAAACTCTAAACCCTCAACCCAAGAAGGGGCGGGCCTGGGGCTGCGCGCGCTCTCAGGTCTTCAGGGGCCACCTGCCAGGGTCTTCGGAAGGGGTGGGAATGTCGATGCTCGGGTGTAATAACCCACTATAATATTACACTGCCAACAACTTTGCTATACTCTACGATATACCATGATATATTCCAAAATACTCGAATGCATCGATATAATGAGGGTTTCGGTGAGGCTTCTGACATGGAGGCGGGGTCTTGGAGGCCGTGCTTCGCCTGGCCGAAGCTTTCGTCTCCTCGGGGGATCATGGGACTTAGTAAGTAAGGTGGTATACGTACCTTAATTGGGGTTATAGGAAAATTATAAGTACAGTTACCTTAATTATCACCCTAAGCCTCCGAGCGCGGCCCGGCGAACGGGTGGATGTGGGTTCCTCGGGTTTTCAGCTTTGCAGCTCTGGGGGGCTGTTGGGGCTTTTGGACTTTTGTTTTTTCGGGTTTGGGATTTTAAGGCTTAGGACCAGGACTTCTGGGGTTTGGGGTTGGGGGGTTCTTGTGTTTAAGGTTCGGGTATGTGTTTGAGGTTTGGCACGACGGCCACAGGAGCAGACTTGGGGTGCTTTTTGCAGGTGTCTTGCACGTGACTCTCTCATACCCACGGTTCAATTTCACACTTACGAGCCCTTAGTGTTAACTGCATAGCCTACAGGCTTCCAGCGTGCAAGATGGCAGAGACGCTCTGCTCTAGCACACGCAAATTTCCATGTGTGGCCCCTTGAGGTGGAGGATTCTGTGAAGACGAAAGGGGCTCAGAATGCGAACTGCGCCTTCCGAGTTCCCGGAAATTCTTTCTCTAAGCTGAGCCCGGTGCTACCCTGACCGTTGCGCCGAAGCCTCGTTGGATGGCCTGTGCACGGGTTTGCTGAGCGCAGTCTTCTCTCTTCGTGATGCCCAGGTCTTTGTGGATACCACGTCCAGGCTTGGTGGCAAACATGCTGGCGACATGCAGTGCCGTCAATGCTTGGCAGAGGGGCCTGGGAGCCCACTTTTTTCTTCCGCCAAGAACCGAAGTCAATTTAATTGGGAATTGGATTCCTTGCAAGGCGCCCGACATCGCACGGCCAACCGTGACTCTTTTGGACATGGAGCTTATGTGGGAGCTTCTCCAGAACCCCTCGTGACACTAATGTAAAGACAATGGACCATCATCATCCTTGCTCGGTGCTGAACCCGAAAACTACACTCAGATTTGGAGAAGATCCGCTGTTTCGGCATGAGCCTATTCCTGGTGACTGCGTGAGACCGCTGGCTAGCTGTGATCATTGACAGCGCCCAGCATCACAAAGAATCGTAAGCTTCTCTCTCTTCCCATGCTGTTTATTCAATGAGCAAGCTTAGGATTTAGGCTTCAAGACCCATATAACACCGAACATGCAAGCCCAAAACCAAGTCTATACCCAGTCGGGTCGAACATGCGACATATCCCGACATCCGCATACTCCGAACCCTTAGGTTTTGGGTTTAGGGGTTCAGGATTTAGCCTCTCGGTCCGAGCATCAGTAGCACAGTCGGAGCTGTGCCGACAAGAGTGTTGGTGAAACCGTCCCATTAGAGACTATGGCTGCGATATCGAAAGGGGACCGGCTTGAAAAGATCAGTGGTGGAGATCTTTATCTTGATGGTCGCACAGCGCCTTTGAAGGGACCATGGTTTCTGAACAGAAGCGGTGTCTTCTTATGCTACAGCTAAGACTTCAAACTCCGAACACTGTGGCCAACGGCACGGGATGCAAAGCAAAGCAGCGAGAAAGAAGCAATGCTTCTGGAGCCCACGAGACAGCACGAACAGAAGGATCTCACTAAGAGAGTCTTCAGCATCCCTTTTTGTCAGTGGAGCTGTTTGTACTTTAAACGATCCTTATACATATGTGCTGTTGGCTCCCCGGCAGTGGACTGGCCGGTCCGTGCACAAATTGGATCAAGGGTCGAGGCCCGTGTGCTGTCCGATCGACGAACTTGTCAGGTTTTACGGTTTAGGGTTTTAGGGTTCAGGGATCAGGGGAAGGCAACGGATTAGAAGTAATTAGTGTTTAGGGGTTGAGACGAGGTCTGGGCCTCGAAGGCTGCTTGTAGACTGGTAGAAAAAACTGCTCCTGCACTGTGAGGTTCTGGTAGCAAGATATTTCGGACTCAAGGGCTTAGGGTCGAGGGTCCCAGGAGGTGGAAGACCAAAGCACGAGGTGTTCCGCACTGGAACACTCCCATCCCGAACAGCCGCAGCCAGATCAGATCTTAATACTAGGTCTACTATAGGTCTTGCATGCTGCAGTCTCCTAACCCTGAACCTGGGAGCCGAAAGCCCCCAAACAGATCCCATGGCCCAACTCATCATCCTGAAGCTCCAAAGCCAACCGCCAGACCGCCCCAAACCCTGAAGACTTGTATGACCCCAGCAAAACTCCGGCCACTTGGTACGGCCTGCTTTCACCGTAAGGGTGCTTGATTATTTCAGGTCGAGACGGTCCGGGACTCTAAACTCTGGATTGTTTAAAGCTTGGGGTCTTAGGGCTTTGGGCGTCGGGACTGGATGTCTAGCGTTCAGTTTTCGGAATTGGCACAGGCTTTCGCATGGAAGCCGGGCCTCTGACCCTCCGACAGGTCTAGCAGGTCCGTGTGAGCGAGCGACTGCCCATCGAAACTATATGACGCACTGTTAAACTGCAAATATTCGCATGGAAGATTTTTGGGCAGTTGATACTGTACGTTTTTTTCACCCAGAAACAATCAAGCCATTCAAGATGCTGCAGATTTTCCGGACGAAGTGCAAACTTTCGATGCGGAGCATCTCGCAACAAGTTGACATCTCGAAGTTGTCTCGGATGCTGAAGCCACCGAGTCAGCGAGTGAAAAATCTCGTGATCACGAGCTTTGGCGCAGCCGGCGCAGCTCTTCCATGTGCTCGTCTGATAAGCCCCTGATGTACCGGTCCTGGCATGGGCATAGCAGGATCTGGCAGGCGGGTCGGAGAGCCAAGGGCCGACGAGGGTTTGACGTCGGCGGTTTCAGCTTAGAGTCTCAGAACGGCTGGCAGCCCTCTTGAGAACCAAGATCCAGCTCGTCAAGATCCCCCGTTTTTCAGCCAGGGGAGCGGGCTGAGGGCCTTGCCCTTCATGGCCCGGTTCAACTTCTCAAGCGTTGAGAATGCACCACGAACAGAGCAAGGGCAAGGTTCTGCTCTGCTCTGCCCTAGATCCCAACAATTCCAACTTCTTGTCTCTTCATTGCTCCTATTTAATAGGGATTCTGATCTTTGAGGGATTCGTGCCGCTTGGCTTCCAGCCTATTATTCTTGTTCTTCGGCATTCGCTGCACGTGCAGATGCCATACATGTTCCCATTGTTGCTACTTCTGCTGTGAACTCTGTTGACTATTGATTCCGTGGAGCTGTGCCGATTTGGTGTACCAAAACAAGCCAACTTGCGGCAGCAGCATTTGTAGTTGACGACCAAGCCTTTAGGTTTAAGGATCAGAGTTGCTGCATTTTACCGAAGGGCCTAGCGGCGGTCTGGTGAAAAGGCCTTCAGGGTTTAGAGAAGTCGTAGCCAAGATGAAGTTGTCTTCGACTCGGGGCACTATGCCACTCATAAGAATGTAATAGACAGCTGTAGTTTTGGCCAGCGCGAATAGATGAGAATAGCAATACCCGCGTCATGATAATGTCACTCATTATGATTACTTTCACCACTGCGAAATCCTCGTCGGCCTCAGCATCACCCTCATCACGATCATGATTTAGATGGTTGCATGTAGGCCTTCGTTTTCATGTTTTCACCCGGCAACGGCAGTCGGCGTCCTCCAGCTCAGGGCAGCGGGCCAGGGCCGCGAGGAGCCCCGCTACCCCATCAGCGCCTTTAGACTTTCTGCCGAAGCACCTGGGCTCGTGAATCACATATCCGTGCTGAAGGATCTCGAGCTTCTGATACTTGCATCAAACACAACTTCTCAGACCACTCGTTTCTTGTGAAATGGCCGGGTGCCTGCCATCTCAAAGTCTCGCACCCCTCCCACATCCCAACAACCATCCCGACGAGAGAAACCACGAATGCTCCGAAAGGTGTCCTCGCCAAGGCGCTCGTCGAAGCTCACCTTCGTGAGCTTCTGCCAGGTGGCATTCTCGAGCTGCTGCCACGCCACAGCCGGGATTGCACTGCACCAGCTCATATCGAGCTCCTGGCAGGCCAAGGATAGCATTGGTTCTTCCCCCGCCTGTTTCGCGGGCAATACCAGGGAGGGGAAGCTTTCTGGCTATGAGACTCGAACTGGACTTGCGAAGATGGCGGACAGCGGCCTCGAGCCTTCGAGCCGGCGACATCGGCCAGCTGAGGTTAGGAAGAGATGATGCAGTAGGTTGGACGCGATGTCTGGACCCCAGGCTCTGAAACTCCGAGGCTCAAAACAGGCGCGAATCAGTGAGCTCTTCCTGGCCCCCGTGTGATGGCGCTTCCCTTCCTCGTGTCGGTGGGGGTGGGCAGTCCCAACGCGCACGTTCTTCGAGACATGTTCTTGCAAATAAGGATCCAACTCCCCCACGAAGAAACAAGACTCACTTCAAGCGTTCGTGAACCACCGCATCCACGTCAGGTTGGGTGCCTGCGTCTCTTCCCACACGCTTCGTGCGGCGACCCGTTCCCATGGATGTGAGCTTCGGTCTTGGGCATCGACTAAAACCTACAGGAACAACTCTCCCTCAAGCCTGCTATGCATGAATGCGGGGTATCTGGGAAACGGTTGAAGTCTCGGGGGACGGTTGGCAGACCTCTGGAGAACCAGGATCAAGATTTGCCCCTTTTCATCTAAGGGAGCCGGCTCCGGGCCTTGCCCTTCATGGCCCGGTGCCACTTCTGAAGCGCACCACAAAGAGTTCAAGGGCCAAGGTTCTGCTCTGCTCTGCCCCATACAGCCCAACGATTCCACTTCTGGTCTCTTCATTGCTCGTATTGCTCAGAGACTCTGCTATTTGAGAGATTCGTGGGGCTTGTCGTTCTCAGCGGTCACAGAAGCTGCATGTGCTGAATGGAGGGCTAATGGCAAATGCCATGCACGTTCGCATTGCGAAGTACGTCTGCAGTGAACTAGGTTGACCTCTGCACCATTGTGCTTCTTGATGGTGACAGCTGTTGTTGCTTCTGTTGTTGTTGATCGGAATGGGTGTGATGCCCTTTCATGGTTCTGCTCCGATTTTACTTGCCAAAGCTTTGGATTCAAGGATCAGGGTTGTTGAGATGATTTTAAAAGAGGGCCTAGCGGCAGTCTGCCGGAAAGGCATTCAGGGTTTTAGAAAACCCGTCGCGTCATGATGCGATTCGTCATGATCACGGCCACCACCAAATCATCGTTAATGTCAGCATCGCCCTCGTCAGCAGCGGCAGCATGATCATGATTCCAAGGGGTTCATGTAGGCCTTCGTTTGTATGTTTTGCCTAGGCCTTCGCTCGCTGTTGCGACCCTTCTTTGCAGACGGCTGAATGCAACGCAACGATCCCGTGTCCTTCAACTCAGGGCAGCGGGCCAGGGCCGCGAGGAGCCCGGCGGCGCCATCGGCGCCCGTGGATTCTGCGCCGAAGCACCTGGGCCGTGAATCACACATCTGTGCTGAAGAATCTCGAGCTTCTGATACTGGTATCCCAGACAACTTCTCAGACCGCCCGTTTCTTGTGAAACGGCCGGGTGCCTGCCACCTCAAAGTCTCAAACCCCTCCCACATCCCAACAACGATCCTGACGAGAGAATCCACGAACGCTCCGAAAGGTGTCCTCGCCAAGGCGCCCGTCGAAGTTCACCTTCGCGAGCTTCTGCCATGTGGCTTTCTCGAGCTGCTGCCACGCCGCTGCCGGGATCTGCTCGCAGAAGCGCATGTCCAATTCCTGGCCACGGCGTCAGGTTGTTCACCCGGCTAAACAAGCTAAAGCACTCTCAGCTGAGACTCAGACCGATACGACAAAATCAGTTTTCAAACGGCTTGCAGGCGCGTCCTGCAGCTCGGGGCAGCGGCCCAGGAAGGCGAGGAGCCCGGCCGCAGCCTCGATGCCTCTGGAGTCGCTGCCGAAGCACCTCGGGCTGGAACGCCCCGGCATGAGAACGTCGAGAACTGGAGGCTTCTTGTAGCCAAGTCTACACGAAACCTCTGCACCCCCGGAACTCCAGAGCTGCCCTCCGAGGCGCCGGTCCAAGTTCACGAAGGCGAGCTTCGGCCACTTCGCATCGGCCACGAGCTGCAGCCACGCCACTGCCGGGATCTGCTGGCAGGAGGACGTGCTCAGATCCTTGCCACGCGTCGGTGATGCAAAGCAGAGCATTCGCAACTAGAACATGTCACAGTATCTCTTGCATCGTCCTGCAGCTCGGGGCAGCGGCTGAGGAAGGCGAGGAGCCCGGCCGCAGCCTCGATGCCTCTGGAGTCGCTGCCGAAGCACCTCGGGCCAGCGGAACGTCGAGAACCGGAGGCTTCTTTTGCAGCCGAATCTACACAAAACCTCTGCACCCCCCAGAACTCCGGAGCTGCCCTCCGAGGCGCCGAGAGAAGTCCACCTTCGTAAGCTTCGGCCACTTCGCCCCGTCCACGAGCCGCTGCCACGCCGCAGCCGGAATTTCACTGCAGCCATACATATCGAGCTCCTGCCCGGCCAGGTATAGGATGGGTTGCTGCCCTGCCTGTTTCGCGGGTGATACCAGGGAGGGGACGCCTTCCCGGCCATGACCCTAACTGGACTTGCGAAGATGGCGGACAGCGGCCCCGAGCCTTCGAGCAGGCGACATCGGCCACCAGCTGAGGTTAGGAAGAGATGATGCAGTATTTTGGACGAGGGATTTTTTCCTGGCCCGCGTGTGAGAACGCTTCCCTTCTTCGCATTGGCGGGGGTGGGCAGTCACGATGCACACCTGCTTGGTGACATCTTCTTGCGAACAGGGATCCAACTCCCCCCACAGGGAAAAAGAGACTCCCTTGAAACGTTCGTGAGTCACTGCATTCGCTTCAGCTTGGGCGACACCTTCGTCTGAAAAAGAAAGGATCGACTCTCCCTCCAGTCTTCTACGAATGAGTGCGCACGGGCCATGCAACTTACCTCTTAAGCTCTTTGTTTAGTATCGTAGTATCGCCAGAAGCCCGGGCGTGCTCGGCCCCAGCCCCGCGAGGCCCAACGGCTCCCACTGTTCGTTGCTTCTCAGTTGCAAAGCTTTTCATGGCTTTCGCTTCCTGGATGTGTCGAAAGCTTCGAAAGACCATCCACCATCCACTCATGGCACCCTGAAGATCCCCAAAAACTCTTCTCCGCCTCCGCTCGCCCTGCATCCGAAGCTTTGAAGCTTTGAAGCTACAAGCAGAATCGCACTCGCGCCCTCGTGCGTCCTGGAGGTGCTGGCAGCGGCTCAGGGCTGAGAGCAGCCCTTCAGCTCCCGCCGCTCCCTGGGAACCCTCTCCAAAGCACCTCGCACGAGAAAAGCGCAGTCTTTTTCGTCCCACATTTCTGCAGCACGCAAAGCAGTCTGCTCTCCGAGGCACGCTTCGAAGCTCGCCTTCCTGAGCTGCGGGAACGCCTCACCCTGGCCGCCGAGCTTCTCCCACGCGGCAGCAGGGACGTTTTGGCAATCATCCAAAATCAGCTCCTGGCCGCGAGGCTTGTCGGAGATGCCTCTCTGCTCTCCTCCCTCCCCCATTGCTCTGCTGTCCGCCCGCCCTCAGGGCCGGAGGGATCTTACTTGACATGCGAACTCCCTCTTGGGCAGGGTGGGGAGGCGCCCCAGCTCGGTGCGTCAAGCAACACTCATACACGACGCACGTCAAGCTCCGTGCAAATGAAACATCGAATAGAGGAAGCATGTACTGCCAGCGGCCCTTCAACCTGCCGCGGCGTCCTCCACGCCGGGACAGTGGGCCAGCGCCGGCAGCAGGTTGCCATCTTGCTGCACTTCCAGTGCTGCATTCGGCATCAGCACCGAGGTGACGGGTGCATCGACACCTGCTTGGCCCCGTGCTCCTGCAGCTCCGTCGAGCTTCCCGCCTCGCCTGCGTCGATCGGAAGCGTGCTGTGTTCAGATGATCTGAAAACAATGCTTTGCAAGATGCTCGCACGTTCTTGAATCGAACAGCATCGCGGCTTCGAGCTCTGGCGGCTGCTTTCGGTCATAACAGGCCGCAATGCCCCAGACAGACAGACATCCATCCATCCCTCCCTCCATCCATCCATCCATGCGCTGTACATTCGCACTCAGCCTTACTTCCTGTAGCTGCACGTGCGACATGCGACAATGACTGCGAGGTCGCTCCGTGAGCTGCAGATCGCTCGGCTGACGTGGCCAAACCCAAAACCAGAAGCAAAGACAAAACGAGCGCAGCTTGCAGTCGGCCGCCCGATTCCCGCGCTCCACCCTCCACCAAGCCTGCTTCGATGTCCAGAGAAGCTCCGCGGAGCCTCTCCCGGTGCTCCTCCGGGACGCCTTCGGCAAGCCGGAGGCGAGGCCAGGCGCCGTCGGCAAGCAGCTGCCAGGCCGCGTCGGGGATCGCATCGCACCCCTGGAAGTTCAAGTCCTGGCGGCCGCAGCTGAAAAAAAGCTGCCGACTGTTCGGAAAAAGCAGGCAGAAGCAAAAAGCGAAACCGAGAGTCGAGGCGAGGCGTGGTTCTTGTCTCTAAGCTGCCCTATATAGCCCTATGTGCCGGAAATGAGAGGCCTCCAGCTGCTTGGAGCGGCCCAGCGCCGACAGCAGCTCCTCGGAGCCCTCGCCGCCGTCATCGCTGCAGGAAGGGAAACACCTTGCCCCACTGAGAAAATGTCCTGCAAAGAAAGCCTTCCCTCTCACACGATCTTTCCCCTCCACCCCTCGGGTCTCCGACCCGCATCCCCGTTCCCGCCAACAAGCCGAAGCCGAGGCGCGATTCGAAGCTGGCGTTGCGGAGCTCCGGCCACTCCGCAGCTCGGAGCTCGGCCCAGGCCTCGGCCGGGACTCCGTCGCAATGGTCCATGGCCAGCTCCTGGGAAAAGATGCCCCCCCCAACCCGGGTGCCCCCCAAAACCTAGGCGCGGCTTGCTGCTTTCCATGAGAAGAAACTTCGGAGCAGCTCTCGGAAGTCGGCAGGTCCTTCAGGTTCCGGCAGCGCGCCAGCCCGGCCAGCAGCGCCCTGGAGCCCTCGCCAAAAACCAGGAAACACCTCGGCTCGGCTCCCGGCCCGCCAACGCAAAAGAGAGGGCCCCGAAACGCCCCCGGCGCGGGAAAGCAGCTCCGAGAGGCCGAGGGGCGCTGTGAGATTCGCCTTTCGGAGGCGCTCCCCGTGCCGGGCCAGGCTCGCGCCCAAGCGCTCCCAAGACTCCGCCGGGACTTTTGGGAAAAATGGAAGGGGGAGCGTGGTGGGCTGCGACGTGGCGAGGAAATCGACCACCGCCTCTTTGGTGAAGCCCAGTTTGTTAAACAAATCGACATGGAAGCGGACGTCGCCGCCGGACGCCAGGATCCTCTCGACACCCTGCTGGTTCAAGCCGCGGGCCTCGAGGCAGGGTGCTTGTCTTTTTCTGGAGTTGAGTCTCCGAGAGTCGCTCATCACAGCTTATGAAATCATCCCTCCACGCGTATCCCCCAACAGAAACAGTGCTCTCCAAGCACACACACACACACAACTTCGCATCCAAGTCACCGCGGCATCTGTGGTCAAGTCAACTGCAAAATTGCCCTGCAAGGCTGCCAGGACCGCCTTCGGCACCTCAAGGCGTCCGTGGTAATTTTAGTCTCCCGCAATCTGCGCTCTGTGCCTGGCCGTCGGAGCTGGGGAAGGTGGCCAGTAGCGATGAATAGGCGATGATGGGCTCGTCGCCTCCTGACAACGGCGGTGCGTCTGATCTGCTGGCGATCCGTGCTTGTTTGCTGGCGAGGGAGCTTGATGCCAAAGCCACAAAGCGCGGCTGGTCCACGAAGTGGCCAAGCCTGCCTCAAGCTTCCCGCATTGCGTGCTCATGCCACGGCATGCGCACTCCAAACAAATCGAAACCACTCGGAGCGACTGAGGAGGCCAAGCGCTGCCCAGCTGACGAGACTAACCACCTTGGCGAGTGAGGAACGGCGTAGGTCAGCAGGCCGACCTGACTGGAATTTCACTTGGACAGGCTAAGCGCGGCACGAGCCATGCGATCAGCAGCATGTCAGGCAGGGCCTGCGATCATTGAAACCCAATCATGGCGATGAGGCATGAATGTAGCGGCCTTGCATGCTGTCGGGGCCGTGGTCGCCCGCAGCAGCAACTGGGCGCCACCGGCAGCAGCCACCAGCACCACGTGGATCATCAAAGAATACCTCGCGCTTGCGATTCCAAGAGAGGCCTGCTCCTGCATGTACAGTGCACCTACAGAACATATCTATCCTGAACCATTGGCCGACCGCCGAGTGGCCGGAGCTTCAACAAGGACTCCGGCTCCAGGATCTGGCCCGGGTGGGCGATCACTGCAGCCTCACGTTCTTACGCTGCGTTTACGACAAGACTTCGAAGCGGACTCCAAGCGCGTGCGCCGAGCCGAGCAGCCGCCACATCGGCCCAGGAGGCCTCTGGGAAGGCCACCCGGGCTGCCAGCAGAGCAAAGGCGCCGGCGCCGAGGCCCGTGAAACGCAGAAGTGGATAGCCCCGCAGGGAGATCTGCAGTACACTGTAGGCCACGACGCGACTGAGGACCTCCAAAAATCTCGCGAAAATCAGGGCTGCAAAGCTTGGGCTCCACCCCAGCTTGCCAGGGAGGTCCAGCACAGCCGAGTCCGCCTTGTCGCGGCTGGCGAAGCCGAGGCCAAGCGAGAAACAGGAGACGACTACTGAGAGCGCTAGGCTTTGGAGCTGATCCTCCGAGAGCTCGAGTGCACGAATTTGTTCGATCCCGCCTAGAGCGGAGATTAAAAAATTCGTCTGCACCAGCGCAGACACCGCGGACTCCGCCACCTGCAGAGGCATCCGAACCCTCGAAGGCCCTGACAAAAGCAGTCCCTTCATCCCAAACCCCTCCAACAAACCCACCAATTCCTCTCGCCTCGGCCATTTTCGCCCCGGAGAGAAGCGGGTGTTTCCTCGCGACAGGGCATCTCTAAGCCCACGACCACACCGGTGATCGCAGCTGCACATGACCCGAACTGGCCACGGCTCCACGACCACACAGGCAATCTGCACGTGACCCGAACTGCTCCGATAAGCCCCGCGAGTCCTGCGAGCCAAAGCCGACAGCGCCACCAAGACCGCCATCAAGGTTTGCGTGATGATGGCCGCAAGGATGGCCGGGAGCAGAAGCCTGGGGGGCAGGAGCCGCTCCAGGCGGTCCTTCTCTGGGGAGCCGTGTGCGCTGAATCTGATGACTTCCAGAGTTGTGAAGATCGGCGGGAGCGTCATGCCTGCCAGGTTAAGGATCAGATACCCATTCAGACCGCTGCTAGCAAAGAGCACCAATTGCTTGATGTCGAGCGCAATGTCCAGGTAGAAGAGGGCCTCCGAGCGCTCGCACGCATCTCCAGTCTTCAAGCCGCCTATCTCCTGGCTACTACAGATCTCGCTCTGAGTCTCCGGCGCAGGTGAGGACAAGCAAATCGATCCAAAACATAGGAGCAAAGCCGGCGCAGGTGTCGGCGTACTCGACCTCCGAAAGGTGATCCACCGCCGTGCCCTGGAAGCACTTCAGGCCAACTACCTTCCAGGATCACGAACCAACTGCCGCAATTCAGGCGGCGCGTGCAGACACGAAACGGACTTCCCCTCTCGCCCCGGGCCTCGGGAAGGGCAGCGATGGCCGCTGCATCCCAGCGGGTGGCCACCCCGTCCTTCTCCAGCTGTTCCAGAGCCGCGGGCATCCAGCGAATGCGACCCGGGAACTCCACCGATCCGGATGAAAGGAAGCGCCGTGACAAGGGTTCCAGGTGGAGCGTGCCATTGATGTCTAAGAGCACGTGTGGGTCGCGGATGTTTGCGAAGCCGGTGTGACCATCGATGGCCTCGGGGAGCCGTTTTGGAGCTACGGGAAGTGCGATTGCTGCTCTGGGCTCCCGGCCTCGTGGAATCGGAACCCCAGGACTCTCGCGTGGTCAGGCAGCAGAAGGGTGGACTGCGTCGATGGCAGGCTGCCATCCTCCGGGTTGCCTATGTCCGGCAGTTCCTCCACCAGCCGCACGGTCTGTGGCTTTGCACCAAGATTCAGCTCCAAGCGAAGAAGTCTCATGAAGTCATCGTTCAACGCCCCTTCAAGCTGGATGTTGCTATCTGTTACTGAAAGCTCACGCGGGCACGCCAGGATGGCGACGATGCTTCTGTGCACCGCGCAGCGGCTCTGCGACACTGCGCTGAGGCTGCGGCTATCGCCCGCAGAAAGCGGCCCGCACAGTCCCAGCCCGAAGCAACCCGACCCGGGCCTCTGGAGGCTCAGGTCCTCGGTGTCTTCAGTCCTGAGAAGCGCATAGCGGTGCCCCAAACCAGCCATGGCCAGGGTGGCACATGTCGCGCCCTCGCTGCTTTAGCAGCACATGCAGCTACCGGGTCTTGGCCGATCCTTCGAGCCGTGGGGCGACGAAAAAAGCGGGTGGAAACGAAGCAAAACTGAAGAGCAGTCAGAGTCACGGAATCACAGAATATCCTAAGCGCAGCATGCAGTCCAGGCACCGACTGTGACGACATTTGTGCCAGTATTTGCAAGTACTGCTGGCCTCGAAGAGGTTGCAAGCGCTGCGGGTAGAGGTGGAAGGCCTGCCGCTCGGGAATCGCGTTGAGTGAACACACCGGTTTGGGGAGCTACTGATAGGCCCTTCAGCTACGAGTCTGCCATCAGCCATGCGACCACAAGGCAAGAGAGTATAACGAGGGTCCCAAAAGCGCTCGCGCGGGCACGCCATCGGCCCAGGTTCGCCAGAAGCTGGAAGGTGCATGCGGCTCGGTTGCGCTTGCGAGGGTGCTGTTTTGGCAAAGGAGCTCAACTCGAAACCACCGGTTGGCGACAACTGTGAGATGCAGAGTCACAGCATCGTCGGCTGCGAGAACTCTGGATTCATAGACGTCTTCATGCTGCCTGTCTGCATTTCCGTCCGTTCTCTTCATTAGCATGCATGGCCCAGCGATCCAGCCTCGGACACCTCGGTGCTACCCAGGGACAATCGCTCGCAATTTTCGGCGAGCTGCAAGTCGCTGGCCTTGGCGAGCACCATGTCCAGTGCGCACATGCACAGAAACACGCCGCACTGACTGCTGCATCGATGTACGACTGACCCTCAATCCACAGTGAGCTCCTGTGCAGGGAACGAGAGTGCAAGGGTTTCAGCTAAAGCGGTCGACAAAGAAAAACCCGGAGGGCGTGCACACGACCTTGGAGTGGCCTTGGAAACCTGCACCCCAGGCCCTGCATGTCTTGTGTCAACAGCCAGGTAATCTGACCATGAGTTCTCCTGCACTGTGAGCCCCAAGCAGTGGAGGACCCGAAAGCTGGACATCCTCCGAAAACGCCGCAGAAAAAAAAGTCCAGCTCCCGCATTTTCCGAGGCTGCCACACTCGCCTGGATGTATCTCAGAGCCCTGTTCCATCGCACCTTGCAAGGGCCCGACTCATACTTTCGGAGCCGGCCCAACATGACGACCCACGTCGACAACCTTCAGTGATGACAGACTGACGAATCCCCTCGGGGCCCCGGTGCGGGCCCCGTCAAGTCCTCAGACTTTCCGCAGTCCCGGAAGCCAATGGGCCACAATGTGATGATGTATGGATCTCTGAGCGGCGTATGTCCGCAGCCTCATCATGATTGTTGGTTCTCTCATGACTTTAACTTTCCCGCGCTCTGGAAATTAACGAGAAGGAGGGCCTTAACTATAACGTCTTTGGAAGCATAGTGAAATTAACGAGAAGGAGGGCCTTAACTATAACGTCTTTGGAAGCATAGTAGTAGGGTTAAGGAACTCAATGTAAGTACCATAATCAGAAAAGCCTCTTTTTTGCTATAAATCCCTAGGGCAGGCCCGGCAACTCACTGGCCCTGCGCAAGCACGTAAGCGCCTGAGGTCTGTGCCTAGGCATCGGGCAACGCCACGGCCCCCCAACAGTGGCTGAGGGTATGCTTGCGGGTTTAGGGGTTGATCTTTGGCGCACCATAGATCATGCATCACATGTTTTGAGCTTGGAGAAACGATCATTATGCTCACGACTTGGCAACGTATAAGGCCTATTGGGATTTATAGGGCATGAGGTTACGATCAGGTTGAGGGCTTAGGCGTCAGCTGTTTGTGACAAAGCAGGACGCTGGCAGTATGTCGCCAATCATCAAACCTACTATCCGAACGATGCCCTTGCTAACCACTCCTGCTTGCATGCCTCACGTAAACGGTTTAGGGTTAGGGCCGCCTGATTGCTGTATGTACGGGTCAAAGGCTCGCGCCTGCATTGGACACAGGTACTCCGAAGATAGAAGGAGGAGTAGAGTCAACATCACCTGCTCGTTGTTTCCGCACGTAAGATCATTCCCTAAGGGTCCAAAGGACCCAATCATCAGGTAGCTAGCTCAAGACAGACCCTACACCCCAAACCCTATAAACCATAAATCTTGCACCCTACACCGTCAAACCCTATAAACCGTAAATCTTACACCCTACACCCCAAACCTGATACACCTGAAACCCTGCTTTACAGCGGAGAGACCGCACCTGCAGTTGGGCCCGGGTCTGCCCTGGCGCCGAGGCTTCCAAGCTTCCCGTCTTCGTGGGCTTCGGTTTCTTGGCGGCTTGGGACTCACGTAGGCCTTAGTAATTGGAATAGGGTTTTGGGTAAAATATGGTACAATTTTAATATACTCTAGTTGTAATAAGGAGCCCCAACAATAGCCTTGGTAATTTTACTAAGGCCCCTATATTACAGCCACGGGATTTGGAGTCGGGCGGGGGTTGAGGGCATCTACCGCGTGTCTTCCCATGCGGGGAACTCGGTGCGGGAGGCCTCCTGCATCCTTCGAGCCCCAGCCTGCGCCAGCGTGTGCAAGATGCCTTGACAGCGAGACTGTGCTTGCGGGATTGGCATTCGGCTGGTTGCAAGCAGCTGTGCTGAACGTGAACTGCGAGTGATTCTCCTCCCGCAGCTTCTTTCTCCGAGCTGAGGCCGGTGCTGCCCCGCAAGCGTCGGCGCTTCGCCGGAGCCTCTTCAGATGAGTCTCATTTCAGTCTCAGCCAGATGGCAACATGAAAATGAAAGCAATGGGATCATGACGGTTTGGGGTTTATAGGGTTTATAGGGTTGAGGGTTTAGGGTTCCCCTGCCAGGAGGCCTTCGCTGGTGTGTTTTCCCTGGCCTTCTGCCACTCAGAGCAGCGAGCCAGGGCCGCGAGGAGCCCTGCCGCGCCCTTCGGCGCCCGTGGCGGCTCCCAAGCACCTGGCTGCAAGTGCCCAGCCCGGGGAATCGGTGCCGAAGAAACGCGAGTCTCTTCTATCCTGAGGCAAAAAGTCGGAAACTTCTCAGACCCTTCGTTTCCAGCTAAAAGGCTTAAGGAGGCCTGCCACCTCAAAGCTTCACACACACCTCGGCTGTGTTGTTACACCTTTGCGTTGTGACGTCTTTTTTTGGGTCCTTTAGTAATTATAAGACGGCACCCAAAAAGGGACCCTAATTTTGACAACCACCCATCTGTGGAGTGGAGGGTCTCTGACAAATCATCATGCATCACATGTTTTGAGCTTGGAGAAACGATCATTATGCTCACGACTTGGCAACGTATAAGGCCTATTGGGATTTATAGGGCATGAGGTTACGATCAGGTTGAGGGCTTAGGCGTCAGCTGTTTGTGACAAAGCAGGACGCTGGCAGTATGTCGCCAATCATCAAACCTACTATCCGAACGATGCCCTTGCTAACCACTCCTGCTTGCATGCCTCACGTAAACGGTTTAGGGTTAGGGCCGCCTGATTGCTGTATGTACGGGTCAAAGGCTCGCGCCTGCATTGGACACAGGTACTCCGAAGATAGAAGGAGGAGTAGAGTCAACATCACCTGCTCGTTGTTTCCGCACGTAAGATCATTCCCTAAGGGTCCAAAGGACCCAATCATCAGGTGGCTAGCTCAAGACAGACCCTACACCCCAAACCCTATAAACCATAAATCTTGCACCCTACACCGTCAAACCCTATAAACCGTAAATCTTACACCCTACACCCCAAACCTGATACACCTGAAACCCTGCTTTACAGCGGAGAGACCGCACCTGCAGTTGGGCCCGGGTCTGCCCTGGCGCCGAGGCTTCCAAGCTTCCCGTCTTCGTGGGCTTCGGTTTCTTGGCGGCTTGGGACTCACGTAGGCCTTAGTAATTGGAATAGGGTTTTGGGTAAAATATGGTACAATTTTAATATACTCTAGTTGTAATAAGGAGCCCCAACAATAGCCTTGGTAATTTTACTAAGGCCCCTATATTACAGCCACGGGATTTGGAGTCGGGCGGGGGTTGAGGGCATCTACCGCGTGTCTTCCCATGCGGGGAACTCGGTGCGGGAGGCCTCCTGCATCCTTCGAGCCCCAGCCTGCGCCAGCGTGTGCAAGATGCCTTGACAGCGAGACTGTGCTTGCGGGATTGGCATTCGGCTGGTTGCAAGCAGCTGTGCTGAACGTGAACTGCGAGTGATTCTCCTCCCGCAGCTTCTTTCTCCGAGCTGAGGCCGGTGCTGCCCCGCAAGCGTCGGCGCTTCGCCGGAGCCTCTTCAGATGAGTCTCATTTCAGTCTCAGCCAGATGGCAACATGAAAATGAAAGCAATGGGATCATGACGGTTTGGGGTTTATAGGGTTTATAGGGTTGAGGGTTTAGGGTTCCCCTGCCAGGAGGCCTTCGCTGGTGTGTTTTCCCTGGCCTTCTGCCACTCAGAGCAGCGAGCCAGGGCCGCGAGGAGCCCTGCCGCGCCCTTCGGCGCCCGTGGCGGCTCCCAAGCACCTGGCTGCAAGTGCCCAGCCCGGGGAATCGGTGCCGAAGAAACGCGAGTCTCTTCTATCCTGAGGCAAAAAGTCGGAAACTTCTCAGACCCTTCGTTTCCAGCTAAAAGGCTTAAGGAGGCCTGCCACCTCAAAGCTTCACACACACCTCGGCTGTGTTGTTACACCTTTGCGTTGTGACATCTGGGTGGTTGTCAACATTAGGGTCTTTTTTTGGGTCCTTAGTAATTATAAGACGGCACCCAAAAAGGGACCCTAATTTTGACAACCACCCATCTGTGGAGTGGAGGGTCTCTGACAAATCAGGCCTTGGAGCCTCTCGCCCCCGGCCTGGAACATCCACCGGAGTTCCGCAAAAAAGAGACCCCCCCTCCGCATCCTCCCTACTTCAACCCCGAAATATCTAACTTTTCAAGGTCTTATACAACGGACATCAGAATCAGGAACCCTCACAAAAAAGCAGTGTTTGCAGGGTTGAGGTAAGCCCTAGGCCCCCCAAAAACCCGGCGCTTCCCCCCCGTGCCAACAAAGGCCTTGCCCTTGTATTCACTTGCATGCATATAGTGATGTAGCATTTTCTATGTCTAGCGGCACTCGATAGCACACATTACTAAACAATTCAAACTGCATGGAACAGCATTTGCTGCGGGCGATACGCCATGAAAGGTCAGAGAGGTCGTGCGTTGAACTCGGGGAAGACCGCAGCTCCGAAATGGTTTAAGATTTAGGGTTTAGGGCATAGGGCTTGTGGTGTTAAGTGCTTAAGGATTTGTAGGGTTTTGGGTTAAGTTAAAGCTGATAGAATTTGTTTTAAGGTTTGTTCCATGTCGTATGTCATGCTTTAAGAGCTGAGGGCCCCTTGATAGATCAAGGCGCTCATGGAGCAAGACATGGGCATCAAATTGGCGAGAGCAGCCCCCCATTCGACATGGCCGGGGACAAGGAAGCTCCCTTCAACCAAGTCTTCGGGTTTAGGATTTCGAAATCATTTGCCTTCCAACAAACGACCGAAGCTATCAGCAAGAAAACGGCAACCGTGAAAATCAACACGCTGGGGTCTCAGGTCCAGGATATTCCAGGATAAGGTACAACATGAAACAGTAGGTTATGATAACTTGACTCAAACTTCGAAGTGTAAGGCTTGGGCTTGGAGCTCCCTGTTTCGCATTTCTAGGGTTTAATCTTCGTTCACCGCTGCTTGAATCTTCCTTTTGCTGTACAGTCCTGTGAACACGTTGCAGCAGGTGGCAGATGCTGGCGAACGCCAATCCTATCATTCACAGTGTAACAACCTCCTAAAAAGCTCCTGGTCCTACAACCCCGAACTATGAGGATCCATATAAGGAACCCCAACAAATACTCAAAAATTCTTCATCAGGTTGTTATATGACCAACATGACGGTTGATCGCTCGTACGCACGCTGGCTAGGCCTAAATGTGAGGCTACTGCATCGGTTAAAGCCGCACGAAACCCGAATGCAAGATGCGTGTCACTAGCCAAGCGCTCATGCCCTCATGTCGTTCTGGTGTGCATGCATGCGTGATTCCTACATAATGCAGGTGGTGTGATGTTTGGCGCATGTATAATATGTATAACCAAGCATGCTTTCATTCTCTCCCCCTCCCCTGCTCCATTCTCCGTCTCTTGCTTTCTGTGCGTGCGTGCGAAAGACCGCAACTGCAGGGCAGACGTGCTCGCCATACAGGTCCCATGCTTCTTTCTTATCTAACTGGCAAAACTAAATGCGGTGAGATGGGTCCATCGGCAGAACGAGGAGCCAGTTGCAGGCAACGGTAAGGCAAATACTGCGTAGTGACCATAGGAAGGATAGTATTGGTACAACAAGTACTTATCGTCTTATCGTAATAATAGTGGACATGATAGTAGTGATGATAGTAATATAGAAAAAAGCTTGTCAATTTGTTGGTGATGGTCTTGGAGACGGTGTTGCTGAAGCTGAAAGTGCATTTGGTGGTGATATTGTTCGTATGCAGATTCTTTTGGTGCCTCAAACACCATGGCATGTATGCCATCCTTATGCAGCATACATGCAGCCTGTGCATGCATAAATTGTGCAAGACGACGACATCGCCGTGCAGGGCAATGCTCGCAAGCAGTGGACGGCAGCCATGTCTTGCAGGGTGTGCATTTCTGCATGTGCAAAGAAGAAATGACACGTCTGAAAGCAGGTTTTTCGTTCCTTTGTCGCAACTCTCCCATCCTGAGCTGGCACTTCGTGCGCACGGTGACCGAACAAGTGCTGTCAGATCTGCAAGCAAGAACAAGTTTCCTTGGGACGTTGCAAGTGCGCCAATTCCATGAAGATCCAGATTCAACCAACAACCTGGATTCAACCTGGCTTTGAACCGGGCTCAACCTGGGTGGAACCTCTTCTGTTTTAGGTAAGCTTGCACTGCTCTAGCACTTCGCCCTCTATTTTCACCGTGTTGGATCTGTCGGCTTCGCGGCTAGCCGAAGGCTGACAGTTACTGCAGGGCAGATTCTGTCAACAGGAAAATACCCCTCGGCTAGGCTTGGTGAGAAGACGAGTGAAAAAGGCATGCAATCGTCGGCTGTAAGAATCGGCTAGGCAGTTGAAAGGCGTGAAACATGGTGGCGAGTTGGCAGAGGCAGTCGATCAACGAGGCGTAGAACGACGCGGCACGAGGGGCCGGGGCGGCTCAAGCGCATCGACCCCAAGGCGTGAAACTGAAGGCTAAGGTGAAAACTCACGTTGGCTCAGCGCTGGAAGATGAAGTCGGCGTCGTCACACCTGTGCGAGAGGGGTTAGGGATGGGAGACCAGCGGGATGGGCTAAGTCCAGAGCAGCATGTCGACGGCGTTGAAGACTGATGAGACAGCAGGGAGGCGAGGCTGGGTTGAAAAAGGCAAAAGATGCAAAGGAGGCGCACCTGTGGGCTAGAGTAGACTCTGTAGCAGAGTCCTAATGGCTCGGCTGGGTCGCCCGGCACGTCGCTCAGCATTCGCTTGGCTTTGCAAACCATCACTGAGGCTGACCGCACCACTGAAGGCAGCTGGCTGGAGTACCTGGCGTGCGAGCGTAGATAAGGCGTGGGCGGGCGGGGCTTTTCGAGAACTGAAGTGCTAGAGCCCGGCTACACGTAGGCATGTAGAGATTCGCAAGCACCGAAAACATTCCTGAAACAAAACAGGTAACGTTTTAGGTAAGCTTGCGCTGCTCTAGCACTTCGCTCTCTATTTTCACCGTGTTGGATCTGTAGGCTTCGCGGCTAGCCGAAGGCTGACAGTTACTGCCTGCAGATTTTGTCAACAGGAAAATACCCCCAAATCAGGGACAGATCCAACGGGTAAATAAGGCGCAGCATAGAAGTCCCCCACCGCGGGAGGTGGAGCTGGACCTATGCGAAAGGCAGCGTGCAAGGTGACGCTCGTGCTGGGCAGACATGTTCCGACAAAAAAGGCTAGTCGGATTCTTTTGGCTCTGCGGGCGAGGTCGGTCGAGGGCTGATTTCGTCAGTCCTGGCGTGGCAAAAGCGGGCTAGGCACTTGATGGGCGCTTGCCCAAGAGGCCTCCGACGGAGGCTGACGCCAGGCGTTCCAGCGGTATGCGGACCCGTTTCTGCTGTCTATGGTTAAAGGCTTGAAGGCGACCGCGGCTAAGGTCGTCGGCCCACCAGCTACGTGGGACACTTGAAGGTTGACCCCGTGGCAGGACGACCAAGAGGCTATGAGCTGAAGGAACTGAGAAAGTGGCCAGCTGGTTGTGAACAGCTTATTAACCCCGGCTTCTGAAGGCGTGTTATCGCTCTGTGAGGGCAAGCAGACAGCAAACTGGGTAAAGGGGTGCCGCTCCCGGGCCGTCATGGCCAAGGCTAGTTGGGCTAGCGTCTCGAAACAGGCTATGTACTTTTGGGCATCTTTCGCGAGGAATGGCCAGGTCTGTCGGACCTCATCCATACTCCAGGATGCGGCGAACCTCTCCTTCAGCCATGGCGTCGGCTCTGGCTAGGCAGGGCATCAAGGGTGGGAGTATGAGAGAGGCTTGTGGTAGGGATGGAATTGATGCGTGGCAATAGCCAACGGAGGCTGTCCCGTGCTGACTTGGATAGTCGAATCTCCGGGCACGTGGGATCTGAAAGGCGAACCCAGGTAGGGCCGGAGGACTTAGGCTGCGGAGGGAGGTCCGCCTTGCAGTGTACGGGACGGCTGCCAACCTCGATGACGCGAGCGCTTGGCCTCTCTCCGCCGCTCCTTCGGCGGCAGACCCCGATGGCCTCGAGCTTCTCCTCGCGGCGGTCCAGGTACTCTGCCAAGGCCCCCGGCAGCGGGACGACCTTGTGGAGCAGCTGAAAGAACGCGTTGCAGATGTCCACCTCGACCGAGTCCAGCCTGCACCGCACGATGTACCTGATCAACTTCATGAACGCGAAGGCGGACCGCCCCACCAGCTGATCCGGCACCCCAAGCTTCAGCTCCTTCTGGATCTCCGGGGGGAGCTTGTGGATGAAGGTCTTGCGGGGGTCGGGCTCCTCCTCCTCCTGCTCCTTGGCCTTCTTTTTAGCAGAGGCCTTCGGCGCAGGGTCTGGCAACTTGCAAAACAGCCTGCTCCGCATGCCCGGCGGGCGGCGCCCCGGCCGCATGAGCACCGGCACCCAGCCGACCCCGTCGGCCCCGATGCTGACCGCCCGTTTGGAGAAGCTGTAGAGAACATCGAACCGCTGTCCGGGCATCGGCGGACCGCGTCGAGATGCAAGGCCTCCAAGATCGTCACGCAGTCCACCCTCTCCCAGAAGAGCTTGTACTCCGTCAGGTTCTGATCCTCCGGGGGCTCCGCGAACTCCTCGTTGAGCTGGCTCGGACTGCACCGCTGGCTCTTCGGACTTTGGCTCGCACTGCACCGCTGGCTCTTCGGTCTTTGGCTCGGAGCCCGCGCTCGATGGTTCGGGGCCAGTCTGACAGGGGCATCAAAACCATCAAAGGTGTCAAACGACTTCCCGAAGCAGCGCCTCGGTCGGAGGAAATCCACTCCCGCCGAACTTGGTGGTTTCAAGTCCTTGGTGGCTTCGGCGTTGCGTAGGGTATTGCTGCGTTGTTTGAGCCCGCAGGATTGCGCGGGCCAAATGATTGCGCGATGCCAACATTGAGAAAAAAACATTTCCAGGCCGTCATTCGCACGATGCCGAGCCTGATAATTTCACACCCTAAAACTCTTAGCGCATACTTTTGAAGGGTTCACAGCCACGGGACACTTCAACTTAAGTTTCAGCAAGGCGCAGCTCACTCGTACCAAAGAAACCCCATGGCATCCAAGATGCATCGTCACGATGCATCTTGGATGCCATGGGGTTTCTTTGGTACGAGTGAGCTGCGCCTTGCTGAAACTTAAGTTGAAGTGTCCCGTGGCTGTGAACCCTTCAAAAGTATGCGCTAAGAGTTTTAGGGTGTGAAATTATCAGGCTCTGCACAGGTGTGGTTTTTTTGAGGCCCGGCAGCCTTACAGCATGAGCCCCTTCTTGCATCAGGTTGAAGACTTTAGGCTTAGGGTCTGGGGGATGCATCGAACATGGTTTGGGGGCCCGCAGCGCAGCTCGCGTGCTTGGAAAGACAGGGAAAGAAATGGACAGCTCAGCAAGTGTCGGAGCCGCTTGGGACGGCTAGGAGGAGCCAAATTTAGATGCAGCTGAAACCCTGAACGGGTAATTCCCGCGTGTATCGGGGAAACCATGTTTACCCACCCACACCCTTGCTCCCCCGAAGAAACTGTATACAGCTAGGATGGGCTCAAAAGCCTTGTGCCAACCCAAACCCAGGAGCCTAAGCCTCTGGGCTCGTCCTCTCGATGTAGGAGGCAACAAAAACTTGACCCTTTCCAGGCCCAAACAAGGGCCTGCAATGCGCTGCTTATGCAAGAATTATATGCTTCCGGTTTCCATATGGATGCTACGCCGTTTCGACGGCGCGGCTAGTTCCGTTTGTCCCGCTGTGTTCCTCTCACCTTTCCTTTGTATACGGGGTTCCAGTATTGGGTTCCGGATTTCGGGCTTTGGTTTCGGGGTTACAGATTTAGGGCGTACCAATTAGCATTTCTAGCTTAGAGGTCAAGGTGTTTAAAAAGCACATCGGGTCATGAGTCAGCAACCTATAAGCCCGAAATGTCATTTTGTAAATCGCAGGAAGCTGGCAGCCTGTTTATGGCAAAAAACACGAGTTTGCTTTGCATGCTCCAGTTACTGTACCTGAAAAAAGGGCAGCGTGCTAACTAGTTGTTTACCGTTTGCGGTCGTCGTGTGTTCCTTTGGGCGTGCCGTAAAATGCGCTTTGCTACTGGGGCACTTTCAAAAGTTGATGTCACGCATGGAGCTAACCGCGCCAACATCTGCGAAGAGGCATTTGGGGTGTGGGGGGTCTGCCCATGTCTGCGTAGAAGGGTTTAGGATTTAGTGTGAGTAAGGGGGGCTGGGGTTTACTCATTAATTAATGCTTTCACGGTTTTATAGGCTTCACGGCTTCTTACAGGCTTGAGGGTAATTTAAAAAAACCAGAGAATTGAGTCAAGAGTGTCGACCAGGACCCCTGCCAGAGTGTACCCCCAACTCCAGCGCCAACCCAAAATCTAGCCACAAGGCCCGTCCAAGTCGGGGCGGTTTGTGGCGAGCCTCGGGCCGAAGGCTCATCACAACCCGGGCTCCCCAGACCGTCCTGGCAGGGCGGGCTGCCTGCCAGCCTTAATCTTACTACCAACTCAGGCAGCCCGCCCTGCCAGGACGGTCTGGGGAGCCCGGGTTGTGGTGAGCCTTCGGCCCGAAGGCTCGCCACAAACCGCCCCGACTTGGACGGGCCTTGTGGCTAGATTTTGGGTTGGCGCTGGAGTTGGGGGTACACTCTGGCAGGGGTCCTGGTCGACACTCTTGACTCAATTCTCTGGTTTTTTTTTAATTACCCTCAAGCCTGTAAGAAGCCGTGAAGCCTATAAAACCGTGAAAGCATTAATTAATGAATAAACCCCAGCCCCCCTTACTCACACTAAATCCTAAACCCTTCTACGCAGACATGGGCAGACCCCCCACACCCCAAATGCCTCTTCGCAGATGTTGGCGCGGTTAGCTCCATGCATGACATCAACTTTTGAAAGTGCCCCAGTAGCAAAGCGCATTTTACGGCACGCCCAAAGGAACACACGACGACCGCAAACGGTAAAAAAATAGTTAGCACGCTGCCCTTTTTCAGGTACAGTACCTGGAGCATGCAAAGCAAACTCGTGTTTTTTGCCGCAAACAAGCTGCCGGCTTCCTGCGATTTACAGATTAGCACTTCCGGGCTTAGGTTGCTACTTGCTGTTTAGAAATCCTGTACTCTAAGCCAGAAATACGAAAAAGCCAAGCCTTACACCTTAAACCCCGAAACCAAACTCGAATTTTTGAACCCCAACCTCGAACCCCGTACAAAACCTTTACGCCTCCGCAGAGGAGAGGTGAGTAGGAACACAGCAGGACAAATAAACGGAACTAGCCGTCGAAACGACGTAGCATCCATATGGAAACCGGAAGCATTGCAGGCCTTTGTTTGGGCATGGAAAGGGTCAAGTTTTTGTTGCCTCCTACATCGCGAGGACGAGCCCAGAGGTTGAGGCTCTTGGGTTTGGGTTGTTGCGGAGCACATCCTAGCTGTACTGTTTCTTCATGTTTCTTCGGAGGAGCGACGGTGTGGGTGGGCTAAACAGGATTGCTCCGATACACGCGGAAATTACGCGTTCAGGGTTTAGGGTTTAGGGCAGTTGCATTTAAATTTGGCTCCTCCTAGCCACCCCAGACAACTCCGACACTTGCAGAGCTGTCCTTTCTGTTTTTCCCGGTCTTTCCAAGCGCGCGAGCTGCGCCTGCCGGCCGCCAGGCCATGCTCGATGTCCACGTGCATCCCCAAACCCTAAACCTAAAGTCCTCTATGGGCTCAGCAATAAAACCGCACTGGTTTACAACCGTAAATATAAACCCTATAACACAAAGCGCATACTGTTGTGAAGGGTTCACAACCGTGGGACGTCAACTTCGTGGTTCAGCAAGGGGCAGCTCACTCGTACCGAAAATTTTGTCATAGCGTCCAAGATGCATCCTGCGAATGACGGTCTGGAAAAGCATGATTTTCAACTTCGGCATCGCGCAATGATTTGGCCCGTGGGATCCCGCTAGCTCACGACAGAGTAATACTCAACGCAACGCCGAAGCCACCGAGGACTTGAAACCACCAAGTTCGGCGGGAGTGGATTAGGAGCTTCGGCATCGGGAGGCGCTGGAGCAGAGTCCTGACAGGATTTGATCTATTTGATGCCTTTGATGCGTTTGACCCCGGCCTGGGCACCGGCGTCAAACGACTTCCCGAAGCAGCGCCTCGGTCGGAGGAGCATAGGCGCCGGGAGGTGCTTGAGCAGAGTCCTGACAGGATTTGATCTATTTGATGCCTTTGATGCGTTTGACCCCCGGCCTGGGCATCGGAAGGAGATTCGGCCACCGGCACCCGGTCGCTCGAGGAGACGCTCGGGGACGAAGTAGCAGCCTGACATGAAACACGGGGTCGAAACAGGAACTGCAAAGATCGCAACACCGCGCCTCGGCAATGCGCGACACGAGAGCTTCCTGTTCCAAGAAACGCTGCTCCTCCCACGTCAGCGGCCGCTGTCGGATCGAAGGGAGCATGCCCACAAGGAAATTCCGCACCGCCCACACAGCTTGCAACTGCTTAAAGGCCGAGTTGGATTTCGCTGAGTTGCCGTTCTTGTCGGGATGTATCAAGCGCGACATCTTGTGATATGCAGCCTTTATGACGTTCTCCCCGGTCATACCCGAATCAAAGTCAGGGGCTTCAATCACGAGTCTGAACCCAGACGGCTCAGGTATGGTCCCTTCCACAGGGCCACATCCATAGCAAAGTCGCGCAGCCGCGCCTGCTCCTCCTCGAGACTCCCCATCGCCCCTAGAGAGTCCCGGCTTCCAGAACACAAAATGTGCTGCTGTGCAATGCTCAAAACTCGACGGCCCACTCACACTCAGACAGCGCTGCGGCTTCAGATGCAACCGCCCAAGGTCCAGACCACGCGATGAGGAAGACGCCCCTGCAGCCGGTGATACCTGAGAGCGGCGACGAGGGGCCCGGGGTTCCCGGGACGAGGTGGGCTGCAGGGCACTCTAGTTACGGGCGGGGCGGGGAGCAGAAACAGGCACTCCTGCACGCGCACTCAGCCAGAAAGCCCAAACCCGCAGAAATCCGAACACACAACCCCCTGCGAGCACTCTGAGGAGCGGGGCGCCAGCGATGTGGTTCAGGCCTGGGCAGAGCGAGACGGGGCCGGGGTTTCCGGACGGGCGACAACGCAGGGCACTATAGTCTTACAGGCGGGACGGGGGCAGCAACGGGCACTCCTGCACGCACACTGTCAGCACCAATCCCAGGAAACCGAACAAACCCTTAAGAACCCTCCGAGGGTCGGCACCGAGCAAGAAGAGGTCCGGACCTGGGCGGAGCGGGATTGAGGGAGACTTGAGGCTTAAAGGGCGAAGGTGCGCGAGGCCAGAACAGCATTCACGCACTCAGTTTTTTGCAACGCAACCTGTACACTCGCTGCGGACGGTCTTTGCACAAAAACCCCAGCGCCGCGACCTGTGCTCTCTCGCAGCGCAGGGGCTGCAATCTTGGATCAGCCCCGAACCGGCTGTCCCGGGGCCGTAGGAACGCTGACGTACCTGCGTCTGCTGGTGTGGTTGCCGGTGTAGCTGCGGTCGGCGAGCGCCATCATCTCTTCTAGCTTTAGGCCCCCCGCAGTCGAGAAGACATACAACAGCATGCCCTCCTCGATCCGGTAGATCAGCCGGGGCTCGTCCGCATCGACGAAGAAGTTGCGCTTGGCTCCTCTGACCGTCGTGACTCCGATCTTGGCCTTTCGCCGGGATCCTTGGGACTGAGGGAGTGCGTCAGATCGAGCATCTTAAGGTAGTCCTCCGGGGCCACGTAGCATGTCTTGATGTTCTCTTCGCGCAGTCCTTGTTTTATATTTCACAACAGCCGTCGGCACACCACGATGGAAATGGACCAGATATTCGGTAAGCAAAGCTTTCAAATATCATAAAGAAAATCCGAGGATATATATTCCAGAATCAATAAAATATAAAGTATGAATTTATGAAATATTCATCCGGTCTCGCGAACGAACTACAGAGACTGCACTCGGACCCCTCCTTCTTTTTGGCTGTGGTGGAAAGCACTCGAGTAAGTAAGATACCAAAGTATCGGACTTATCAAGATGCATCCCCCCTTCGTTTTAAACAGCGGTGTAGCCACACAAGTACAGAAACGTAAACACCCAACTATATCCTGGAAGGGAGGATAGCATCCTGATGCATCACTGGAAAAGCATGTCCAGTGAGACACAAGCTCCCACCAAGAGAACTCGTGAGCACCAGAACCTGGGCTCGAAGAGCCTTCGTAGTGACTAGTTGACTCACCACCTCAATGGTTGTAAGAGACTGCTGCAGCAGTACAACCGCCTCACACACGTGAAGCCTGGAGAAAATAATGGCGCACACACAGGTATGCCTGGCAGGCGCGAAAGAGAAAGAGTACCACGCATGCAACAAAGACCACATGAGCACACACTGCTCATGGGTGGGAGGGTGGGGTCTTTGCGAAAACATGTGCTTCGACATGTTGCTCATTGGGCCGACAGCTGTTGTGAAAGGAGTGTCAACCGCAAACAAATGGAGTTGCATAAAAACCGCGTTGTTGTTTCATAAAAACAAGCTTGAGCAAGCACAAGGATCGTTTTATATTTCACAACAGCCGTCGGCACACCACGATGGAAATGGACCAGATATTCGGTAAGCAAAGCTTTCAAATATCATAAAGAAAATCCGATGATATATATTCCAGAATCAATAAAATATAAAGTATGAATTTATGAAATATTCATCCGGTCTCGCGAACGAACTACAGAGACTGCACTCGGACCCCTCCTTCTTTTTGGCTGTGGTGGAAAGCACTCGAGTAAGTAAGATACCAAAGTATCGGACTTATCAAGATGCATCCCCCCTTAAGAACTGCCACAGCCAAAGAAGGAGGAGCGCTGGGACAAGAGCCCCAATTGAAATCGTGCTACGACTGAATGGCTGCCTTCACGGAGGACTCCACAGGAGCCGAGTGCCCTTCGGGAACACTCTCACATCATGGTCAGACTGCCACATGCGCTTGACTGGGTAGCGATAGCGAAAGGTTTCAGCGAACTCGGGCAACAGAGGGTCCGTGCCGTTCCAGCGGGACAGGTAATCTGCCTCCTCGTTGCGGAAGCCCGAAATGTGGTGCACGTCCAGGGTAATCCCGTGTCTAAAAGCGACAAAAGCCAGTTGCTGAGCGAAAAAGCAGAGCGGGGATGACGTAGTCATCAAACGATTTGCCGATGCCTGTGCAGAGGCATTGTCGCAGAAAGTACGCAGCTGAAGCCTGCATCGTCCGCCCGGGCAAGTCTCTGCGAAAAGAAGTGCCAGAGCAATTTGAGCCAGGAGCTCCCAGCATCCAATATTCTTCTGAGTGTTGTTGTCGAGAGGGATGTTCAAGTCATCGAAATCCGACTTCTCAAATCGCTCGCTGAACCACAAGACGGGTGAGCCCTCAACACGCAGAAAACCACGTATCCCGATAGAGGAACCCTGAGCACAAGCATCCGCAGCCAAGGTACAGGCAATGCTCCGTGGAGGAAGGTGCAGGCACTGTTCCAATGGGCTGCGCATGCACCATGATTCCCAAAATTCCATGAACTTGCGGCTGCATTCCGAAAGCTTGCGCTTGGGATGTTTGGGATCAGAGATACGCATATATATCCGACGTGAAGTCAGAGGAACTTTGTTCAAGTCCTGCTTGGAGTGCAGCTCAATGTGCCTGGCAGACAAAAGACGAGCACCTCGTGGAATAGCTGTGCCTGGAGGTTGGCTGGTGAACCGCAGGTTATCATCCAAGTACTCATGCAGCAAGTGCCACTCGCCAGAATCCACATGATGGTAACACAAGAATGCCATCCAGGGGCGGAGTTCAGGAGAAATCTGGCTCACCCACTGAAGCAAACCCACCGTTTTTTCAAGATCGCAGCGATCCACGTTGCCTGGCCGCAGAACGACCCGCACTGAACGAAGAATCTTCTCAATCTTGTCGGTTGGCAGACTGAAAGTCCCTGATCTGAAATTGAATAGCCATCCTATCCACTTCACTCTGTACCCGCACTGCAGTTTGTGCCACGATAGCGGCACATTGTAAGCTTGGCAAAAGCTGAGGATGAGGCAGCCTGAAATCTCGATTGCTTTGTCGCCTTGCCACAGCAATAGGTCGTCGACAAAGATGCCTAAAGCGTGACACAACCAGATCAAGAGATGAAAGGTTCGGATCATGAAAGCAGACAATCGTGCCCACCACAGAGCACTGAAACCTGTGCCGAATGGGCAAACTCGGTACCACAGGTGTCGACCGTCCTCAAGCTTGATCCCCGCCAATCCACGGTCCTTCTCCCGAATGCGGATCGTTTTGTGAGCCGCGCGAATGTCCAAGCTGAAAGCTGACAAGTCCTCGTTGTTCATGCGAAGTGGGAATGCAGAGCGTACGTCTTTAAGCGAGGGCAGACAGTATCGCTCATTCAAGAAGCAAGAGGAGTTGACTCCAGAAACCGTCCCATCCATGATTAAGCGCGCTTGCGATTGTCCGCCAAAACCACGTTGAGCTTGGCAACTGCGATGTTCTCCCAGCGCTGCTGAGCTGAAGCAAGATCAAGCTCTTCAAGAAGAAAACCCTCTGAAATCTCCTTATCAATCAATTCCGAAAGGATTTTGGGATTTTCGCTGGCCCCCTTCCAGTTGCGATCACAGATCACAAGCTCCGCCGGGGCTTCGGAAGAGTCATCCTTGTGCTTCGGAACGAAAACGTGACTGGGTGGGATATCCGAGAAGAAACCTGTGGGAACACCCGCAATCAATGCTGGAAAGAGTTCATCATCTCTGTCTTGCAAGGCTCGAGAGAGGCTTTGTAAGGCCAGCAGCGAGTAAGGTTGATGTTCAGCCACGCTCCAATCGATTGATTGCACACCCTGTTGCATGAACCATTGCTGCCAGATCTCCCTGAACTGCGGAACCTCAGTCTCTGTGAACAGCGGGAGTTCGCTTTCGGACTCCACATGGGCGCGCAATCGCAATGGGGCCCTGATGTGGAAAAGGTACTCCACAAGCTGCTTACGCACTCCCCCTAGGAGGTCCTTGCAGCCGCTTGGAGGAAAACTCCAATCCGGCATTGAGTAGATCCCACCTCCGTCCTGTGTGCTTCGGGGAAGTTCCTCCTTGGTTTTGTGAGTTCGAAGAAACCCAACCTGTTGAAGAGAAATGGTGTACGGCTTGCTCGAAGTCTCGAACAAAGGAAGGCCTGTGCGAGCTGTGCCGGAAACTCCGAAGTGGCTCTTGAAGCGTAAACGCCGTCTTTGTCAACAATCCCTGCCACCCGTGCATGCGACTGAGGATCGTGTTGACAACTACATGCAATCTGCTGGAGATCCCGAAAACTGCATGCGAAACACCACTGCTTCAGTACATTCATACCATAGCCACAAGCAGCCACACAGTTCAGGTCCGCGTTGATGTGTTGCAGAAATTCTCGGACTTCCTGCTCCAACCATGCCATGCTGTTCAAAGGGTTTTCCAGACTAACATGCCCTCCAGCGCAGTATGTTGCCAGCAGCAAATTGATTGTACGAACCAGCACTTTTTTACTTTGCTCCAGACGTTGCCGCTCTGACGGACTCAAATCAGGAACGCCAGACATGTGTTCTGGAGTGCGAAGCGCCCTGGGGCCACCATCTGCCCGGAGCTTGAGCCTGGAGTACTCCGTGCAAGGTGGAGAGGCGTGTGCCAGATTCACCTGTCCGCTGTAGCATAGCCGCATGAGGCTGTCATAAGTGGAGTCATTCAACAAGTTGTGATCTTCATGCAAAAGAATGTCGATCGAAAGCACTGAAACACCTTTCGCCAGGAGGGCAGCAGACAGAGGCCGATTTGGCCCAGAACAGATCTCCAGAAAAAGATTTCCTCGAATTGCATCAAGGTCTGGAGGCATGATTGCCACTGGTAGCCCCAGCTGTGCCTGGTCAATTTTGGCAGCCCGAGACTCACACTCCGCCTCGTCGATCACCATGGCGTCGCCTGGTAGCGGAAACATAAGATCACGTAAAGAGCGAAGATCCGGGTCCGGCATTGAACCCCAAGTGCAAGAAGTATAGGCCGTCACGACCCATCTGTCACCAACCCATGGCTCCGAACAATGAGCAATGCGGCCATCCCAAGAAAAACCACACCTCCTGGTCTGAACTATGCAACCCAACAGCGAGGCATCAGCTGATGTGTCCGGCGGAGGCACTCGTGGAAGGTGAGGAAGTTCGTCTGGCGGCAAAGCCACCCACAAACCGCCTTTCTCAAAAGCCCCAACACTGAATGAATAATTCAAAGATCCCGGAAGGTTCTTATCCACGTGGATGTGAGCGAACTCATTGTGACTGACACAGAAGCTGGACCATGTGCCGTCTGGAAAAATCTGCCGAAGGAAAATGTTCAGGTACTCAACGAATTCTGCGTTTTCTGCTGTGCCTTTGCAAAGCCCCGCATTGGAGCCCGCTCTCGCCCCAAAATTGAAATATTGTGCTCGAGATCGCGCACCTGCAAGAACTGTATCTCGGTAGAGAGGAGCATCACCCAAACAGTGAGTCTGCAGGATAGCCAAGCAAGCTTCCCAAGAAAAATCCGCTGAAGTCGGCGACGGAAGTTCGCTGGATCGACCAGTCCGCACATCGGAGTGTTCCGCCACCGACTGTGACCTTCAGATTTTGCGGTGTTGGAAAGCAGGATGCTTCCCTAGGCATGGCTTTCCATCTGGGCCGGGAACCGGGCAGAGATGCTCGAATTTACAGTTTTCAAACTTGCATCCGTCTGGAGAACTGTAACCACGGCACAATTGTTTGCGTTGACCCTTGGAGTCCGTGTAAGAAAGCATCCAGCGTTGACTGTTGGTGCCATTGCCCTTGTTGCCCTTGCCGTTCTTACCACCAGGGGAGTCTTTCCCCTTGCCATTGCCTTTGAAAGGCTGCCTGTTGATCTTCAAGATTTGGCTGCGAGGCTGCAACATGGCAGCCAAGTCACCGCGAACTTGCACTACCTCCGTCAGTGCATCATTCAGGCTCCACTTGTGGACACTGACCAAATCCGCAATCAAGCCCCAAATGTGCTTGTCTGCCGCCTGAAGCTCCTCCATATTCGGGCTTCGGAGCCCTGAAGATGCCTCATGCCGCTGGCAGGCCAAGCGGATGAACTTGCGCTCGTAAAGCCGCAGACTCTGAAGGTGAGCCCCCTTAACGAAGGCGAGTGATATGCACAAAAGACCCAAGATGCCCTGCAGGAAGGTCATGCCGACTTGGCCTTGAGGTAGCTCTCTTGAAGGTATCTCGTCGTACACCAGCTCTTCCAACCTCGGGATTTTTGCCGGCCTGCGCAGAGCGAAAGACTCCTCTTGGGATTTGCTCATCCGATGTTTCCAAGCCACCCACCGCATCTCACCTGGTTTAACAAGCTTTGCGGCCAACGCTAAGAGCCGGTGACCTGGGGTGTTATCCGCATCCAAGACCTCTCCTGGGTACGAAGCCTCGAACTCAAGGCGGAGTTCCACCACTTCCTCACCTGTCAATTTTGCCGGGAAAGAGTCTACCCATGAAGCTGCATTGGATGTCATGCTTGCGTGGGCCGCACTCCCCGCATTCGAACCAGTTGCAGTCACAGACTGACACTTCTGAAACAGCAGGCGGAAGGATGACATAAGACGTAGTTTCTCGGTGGATTCCGCAGGCAAGGCGGCCCCCTCCAGCAGTACCTCGATTGAGGCATCCACTTCCGAGTGTGAGGCTGCTAGGCAACCAAACAGCGGCACGTCATAACCATCCAGCACGAAGTGGAACTCCTGCGGAACTCTGCATGCAACGGCAAGCTCCAAAAGCGCCGCATCCACGTTAGCCATGCAAGCCTGAAGCGAGGTGCAGACAGACAGGGTGAAATTGCAATCGATGAACGATCGGCAGCAGTAGCCCTTGCCCGCTGCACACACGTGCGATTGGCCCCACGGCTGCCAGGTTTCCGAAGGACTTTTATGCCCGGTAGTATCATATCCCACTGGCTGCAATCGCCATGCACTTGCCTTGAAGGTAAGCCAACTAGGGGGGGGTCGCCCTCCGCATTTCACGACCGTCTTGGATGGCGGACTGGCACACACGTGCGATCAGATCTGCCAGCACTGGCGCCTACACCTGCTGCGCGAACCATGCACAGCCCTTTCCACAGCCTGGATTTCAGACCCACATATTGCAGTCGACTGAAACCCAGCAGCAAATCGGCAAGCCCATATCGAACCGAAACGCCGCATTGCCGCGGCGAGCACGCACGTGCGGATCGACTCCCGGCCAATCTTGACACGAATGGAAAGCAGTTTCCCCGCCTGCTCGTCAAGACCAGCTTGATCCCGCCGCCGAGCTGAGGGCCCGTTAAAGCTGCCACGAAACATGTTCAGTGCCAAACTTGCATGCTGCATTTCTCAAGCGCTTCAGTGTTACAAGTATGCAATGGCGATTTGATTTTCCGCGTGCTGCCCAAACAGCCTCTAAAGCTCCAAAACTCGCCTGCATGCGACGTGCATGCAAAGGCGTGCCCCTACCGGCACGGTGGTCAAAACTGCAAAAGACTTGGCCAAGGCTCCACACCGTGGCCTAAGGTGGGCAGTGTGCCCTTCAGCATAAGCTGCCGTTCCCGATGCACCTTCCTGAGGCGCTGCTACATGGACTGTACCTGATGCCCCCTGCAAGAACAAGAATTCATCGCACTCCTCAGGCTGGAAAGTGGCTGAGATGGCCACACTTGAACGCCGGACCGAACCTGAAGTGCCGGCTTCCTGCTCCGACTCACTGGATGAAGATAAAGCGGCCTCCAACGTAGGAGCCTGCATATCACTGCTGCCTGCTGACTGGGACTCTTCCCTATCGACCTGCACCGCCTCATGAGAGACCTCAGGTGGAAACACATCCAAAAGCGGAAATCTGGGGTGCACAGGCGATGGTTCGCTAGGGACATTCACATGAACAAAAGGTCGTTGGGGGGTAGGATGTTGTCCCCCACGCCCCAGAGGCGTACTCGGCATCCACCCCGAGCGAAGCGATTGCACAAGGGCTCGTTGAGCTTCTAGTGCCGGCCAGATATCGTCCCGTGAATAAAGTCGGGCACTCCGGCCCGACGGTTGGTGGTGTCCTTGCGCTTCACGGCGCGAGGTTCTGAAGCCTCTCTGTGCCATCACAGCAAGTAAACATGCTTTCATGCTGTGCACAGTGAAGTCACGCGCTTCCTCAGCACTCAAACCGAGAGAGATCAAGGTGCATCGGAGCGCCGACAGAACTTCCCCGTATGGCATGGGAGCAAACTCAGAATCGGTGCTTCTGAAGAACAGACAGTCTGGCGTCACATCTCCAAATCGATTGACCACTGCATCCCATTCCTCACCCAAAAGAGAGAGGTACTTGGCCACCCAAGTGCGTGTGAACTCGCGCTTGAAACCATAAATGCCCTGTGTTATCAGACCGAAAGGGACCCCTCTACGACTAACTTTAGTGCGGAAGTTCACTCCACGCAAGCACCAGGAGCCGGACTGAAGCGAAGTCCATTTGGTGTGTTGAGCATCGCTGAGACGAAGACTGCTCCAACAGCAGACCAATACCGCGCCTATGAATAAGCGATGCTGCACAGAGCCCTCAGCCAAAAGCAAGCTCCTTTCAAGAAGTCCCAGGACAAACATGGGAAGCGGAAGCGCTTCCTTGCGGTCTGCCTCGATTTTTCCGGAGATGTTCAACATGATGCCTGAATACAAGTCCCGAAGGCGGAGAGCGAGTGCCTTGCGTGCCCAGCGGATTGCCTTAAGACTGTTGCCTACTTGGCTGCCCCCTTTATGCATGACCAGCAAAGCGTCAGCAACATCCACTTGCCGGACCTTATCCGACACCGGCACCCCCAAGCACTCCAAAGCTTCAATGAAATGCCTGACAGCACTGAGGTAACGCACAAGAGTCGTGTCCGCCACACTGCTAAGGATGCGGTGCTCAAGCACGTCGCCGTGAAAGGAACCTGACAAGTCGGCCAGGCAATCTGAGATCGGAAGCAGCCGGGGCTTGAGCATTTCCCAGATGATCTTGCCCTGCTCAAACTGCTTGGCATGACCGTCATTGATCGAGCTGAAACCCAGAGCGGGTGCATTATGCGACTGAGCCGGAAATCGGACACCCAAACCAAAATCTACACTAGCCTTAGCACAACCCCTGGGGGCCGGGGTCCGCTCCCTGTGCAAGACAGCGGAAGGTGCACTGATCGCCAATGTATTGGACGTCTCCAGGGGCCGAGGCCTGTGATAATCAGCTGCCCTGAGGGGAACAGGGTTTGGTAAAGGACTACAATCCCAGCCTACACGACTAAACCTCGGGCGTGGAACCGGATTATGCAGCGGTGCCGCTGCAACCCTGGGCACGAAGGTGGTCGTGGCACCCCTTGCAAAGGAAGCACTGGGCCAGGCAGACTTCCATGCACATTCTGCACTGAATGCGAATGCCTGCTGTTCTTATACCGCTTCACAATCACTGGCGCATGATTCTCGACTAACTCAAATGAGCCTACCGACGACTTTGCAGGAGAGTCCACACTTTCAAGCAACCCTTGCAAATGACGCTCGAATGCTGAATCCGTGTGCTGGTGGCCCGCCGAGGCGGGAGCTGGTTCCAGCATGTCTGTAGAACCACTAACCCCCAATGTGCAGGCACCACTAAGTTCCGGCACTCTCGCAGTTAAGGGAGTACCTGCATCAGCGCCAGGCAGCGAGGAAACAAATTCTGCATCCACTGAATCACACTTGGGCTCTCGGGAAGGCTTAGGGCTCGAGGCGGCGATGGGCAAGGCCATCCGTGCAAAAAGGCGCCTTTAAGCAACTCTCGTCTAGCACCTGTATGCATGTACCAAGAGGCCACAAGCAATGCGCGGCGATCGGAAACTTGCAAGAAGCCCCACACACGCGGAATGACTCTCGGATAAGCTGCCACGAGATCCTCCAGGCTGGGCTCAAACTCAGACTCAGCACTGGAAACACTGGGTGCCACAAGAGCTCCCTCTAAGTTGGTCGGGTGCAGGCGGCTCTCCAGGACCGTCACACGCAACTGAAGTGAAGCTAGCTGATCTTGAAGTGACTCTTCTAACAGGCGAAGGTCTTCCCTGTGCACAAAGGAGCCACCGGCACTGGTCTCGGACTCAGAGTCCGGCTGCATGCGATGACCCCTCAGGGGGTCCACGGCCCATGCACCCTCACGTGAAGGTGTTGTGTACGCTAGAGATAAAACTGCCAATTTGCAAGACAAAGCGTGCTGAAAAACCACGTGAATCGAGTGACTCACCATGTACATGAAACACAACCCGCGTTGGTAAAGTCTTTGCGAAAACATGTGCTTCGACATGTTGCTCATTGGGCCGACAGCTGTTGTGAAAGGAGTGTCAACCGCAAACAAATGGAGTTGCATAAAAACCGCGTTGTTGTTTCATAAAAACAAGCTTGAGCAAGCACAAGGATCGCTTTCCAGCGATGCGGCGCGCCGCCGTCCCGACGGCCCCCCCAGTAGGCCAATGCCTCGTCCGACGGCTGCGCCGTGACTGTAAAGCCCTCATCCGTGGCCTGGGGCCTGACTGGAACGCCCTCATCCGTCGCCTGGGCCATGACTGGAGCGCGACTCTGCCCAATCTACACAGCCTTGAAGCGCACGACGCTGCGGGAGCATGAGTCTGGCAACACTCCGACCTACCGCAGCAACGGACCAAACTGCACTCTGAGGCCCCAGCGACACAAGCCCGCCCACCCGAAGCCCCTGCCCCCGCCCCTACGAGCTTGAAACGAAAAACGAGCGCAGCAAAAGACTCATGACATGTGTGTGTGCGCAATCACTCGGTTCCATGTTTCCGCCAAGCACTGCACCTGTGGCGAAGTGAACTGCTCGACCCTATGAGAGCAAGCTACCGGGGGCCAGCCGGAAGCCGCCGCTCCCACCACATGTCCCAGATCAAGTCCGCGTCCGGGAAGCGGATGCCTTGGCTCTGCAGCTCGCGGTAGATAACGTCGGCGCCGTCCAGATGGCCCTCCGCGTGCACTCGACGCATAGTCCGGCGCTCCCACTCATCCTCCCGCCAGGCCAGCTCGTCCCGATGGGTCAGCGGCCACGCCGACGAACTACCTTGGAGGAGCGTGCGCGGCAATCGAAGCTCAACGCAGGGCCGCCGGGAAGGGGCCTACGGGTTAGGGAGGCACAGCGCTCACAGGGACGCGGGGGATCAAAGCCTACTGCGTGGGCCGAAGGGGTTCGGGTGCCCTGAACCAAACCAAAAAAGCAACCCCGGCAAAGGCACTCTAGCAAATTGTTACTGCAAAAGTCTGACAATTTTCGCTCGGACAAAAGCGCCTGCAAAGTCGTGCGTTCAGCACTGTACAACGGAGCTCAAGCGTAAAGCAAAAGTACTTACAAAAGTACCGGCCAAAACATACTGATACATACGGATGCGCACCCCGCCTAAAGCATGCCACGTACTTGGCAATGCTTTCCAGAAAACTTTGTGACTTCCAAAGCCACCCGTACTCAAAGTATTGGGCTCGGTATCGTAGTGCAGAAACTCGAGTGTGTAACAGCGCTCCGGTGAAAAGAAAACTACGTACTCAAGTGTCGCATGCTCCACATGCTAAGTACAGTCAGCCATCTATGTACCACAATGTACAAGGCTAATTTTAACGACAAAATGCCGGTCACGCCCCTGTGCAAAGTAATGCTTGTGAAGCACGCAATGGGCTCACATTCATACCCCTGTGCACCGCAAAGCTTGATGCACGCAATGGGCTCACATTCACTTCGTGTTCGACTTCGAAACAAACTCTTCAGGATGATACACCTTGCGGGGATTGCAAAACGAGCATGGCTTCAAATTCTTGGCGATTGCATCTTCCTCGGAAATCTCGCTCACCTCCAAGGTCCAAGGAACCATTCAACTTGCCACACCCAATCATGTGATACTTCTTCCCATACTCCCCCGCAATCCATACTGGGTTCACTGGCTCTTTGACCTTGCGGTTGCGCCTCTGTTTGATCATCACTTCCTCACCGGTGACTGAGCTGGAAGCTGAATCTTTCGAACTCGTTCGGCTTGAAATGTCAATGGCGCGTTCGCCGCTGCACAAAGATTTATCAAAGCCCTTCACAATCACAGTCGACTGAGGACGCATGCACAAGATCGTCCCGATCACCGCCAACGTGAAGAGGTAGAGCATCATGAGCGTCATCATCGGGAACTCTTCAAACAACAGGGCATACAGCATCGCGAACATCTCAAACCCGCCGCCAAAGCCCAAGGCGCTTGCACCCGAAATCAAACTGGCCGAAACCATTGCACGCAAAGCACTCTTTGAGATCATGATCGGCACACGAATGTTGCGAATCACTTTCATGCTCTGCTTGAAACTCTGTTTCTCTCTCTCCTCTCGAAGCTCTTGGGCACCAACGAAGCACTCACACATCTCATCCCACACACGCAAAATGCACATCAACATGAGTGTTCTTGCCCGGCTCAGTCCCTTCGTTCCAAGGTCGCTCGGATTGAATGTAGTACTGATCTTCAGCAGGGCAACCTCGCCGGATTTAATCAATTGTTGGCACCATAAGATTCGGCAAGAAAGATGCCGAACTTTTCCCACTCCGGAACGTTCCAGCATCGCCTTAGCTGCGCTGGCATCGATGTGGTGAAAGATCTTCACCCTGCCGAAGTCCATGAACTCAAGGAGCTCACGGATCAGAAGTGCATCACATATGCTGCTTGCGGACGAAAGAAGTTCCGCCTCCCCTGACGAAAGTGCCACCACTCGCTGCGTTCTCGATGAGCTGAACAACATGTTGCCAGCGACACAAATGACGCTTGCGCAAACGCTCTTTCTAGATCCTTTACAAGCGGCCCAGTTCGAATCGCTGAAGCTCTCGAGGATAATCGACTGATCTCCTGCATCGTTCCTTGGACCCATCAACCCTTCACCGGGATCAGTCTTCACAATCATCAAACCGTTGTACCTCCCACCGATGAGGTACTTTGCCAAGTGCCTTAGCGCTAGCATGGAATGAACTGTTGGCCGTGCCATCCTCGAAGCGAGAGCACGAATAGCGCACTGGCATTCCGGGAGATCAACTGACAGGTAAAGCAACAATCAATTCCGCTCCTGAACGTTGTTGCCTCGCCGCTCTTCAACTCAGGACTGTTATCGATCTCGTCCAACTGTGGCATGTAGGGGCACTTCTTGCACGAGGTATTCTCACTCACACACAAAAGGTCAAACAGCTTGTCGAAGTGCTTTGGGCTCGGGGTTAGCAAAAGCTGATCGTTGTTGATCAAAGTATGCTTTCTCTTGAGGAAATCGATGGAATCCCCAATGTTCTCAATGACGTGCGCTGTCACCTTGTACTTCTTCTTCAAAGTCGGGATGAACACCCCGTGCACAAACTTCCGCTTGCAAACCCTAACATGTCATCAACATGAAGCTGCATGGCAAACCTGCTCTCGGGATCTGTGGACTTGACAAGTGAAGGATGCGCTGCACACTCGACGACACCCAGGTTGCCCTTGAGGAACTTCATGAAATCATCATACCAATCACTCGACCCTGATCTTGGTCCCGGAAGAACGAACCCTAAGGAGAAGATCTCTTTGGATCCATCGGGGTGAACATAGGTCACATAGGTCGGTCGCACCTGCGGAACGGTGAGAAATGCGTCGCCGATGTCAACGGCGAACAGCGTCAACTTGGGAATGTTCGCATCATCGTCCCTAGCTTTGTGGTGCATGTAGAGAATGGGCAGTAGACGATTGCATAGGCTGGAGCTCGCAGGGCTGAACAAGTCGGTCCTCTCCGACAGCCAAGCAAACTCACGTGCTACATACCGACTCCGTCGATACCACACTGGCACCGCTGGATTCCCTACTTCCTTGTGTCTCCATGTCCTGACCATTTTGGTTGTCAGGTGCACCGCTTCTGTCAAATCCATTCCGGCTGGATCTTGCAACACCGTCATACTCTTCAACCGAGTGATCTCGATTTGATCCGCAATCGCATCTAAATCTCTCATCTCTTCTTCTGCGCACTCTGGTTCTTCATCTGACACCCGCGGACGGCACAATCTTGGATCCAAGTCGCCTGTGTCACCGACCTGGTCATCATGATAATCGTTGTAGTCATAGCTCTCCATATCATCGATAGCGTCCTGATCAAAAACTAGCTCGACACTCTCATCTTCATGCGCGTAGGTCACTTTGCGAATCTCAACAGTGCAAGGAAGCTCTTCACACGGCACAACCAAGTTCACCTCATCAAAGGATGTGCTGACCCCCGTCGGGGAGATCATGGAGATACTGCTCGTTTGAAGTCTAGGCTGCTTCGAAGGTTTGGGATTTTCACTGAGCTGCACTGTTTCTGGAACTGAAGGCATGGACACATCACCCTGATCACCATGTTGCATTGTCTGAGCTGCCTCGGTTGCATTCCCAGCAGGTGCTGGTACTTGAAGATCAGGCACACCTTCAGGAAAATCCACGGACATCGATCCGGATGGCGAACTCGACACAGGATCACTTGCAGCAACTTGCGAAGGGGACCTTGGCACCTCCTCAACCACATCTGGTTTCCCCGCCTCAACCGGTAACGGGATTGCCGGCTGGACTGCAGGGGTAAGCTTCTTGTTGTTCAAAACCAAGGTTCCTCCTAAGCTTGCTAAGCCATGTTGCCAAACATTCGTATCGATCTCTGCTGAAAGGTTTTGATCCCAGCAGTCACTGAACCGCCTCACCGAGCGAGACACGAACACACCGCCGGGAACGCCGAGAATGTTCACATCGTTGGCAACTGTTTTGCCTAGCCATACTGCTTTCTGCCACTTGGGAGCTGCCTTCGGGGATTGTTTCAGGTACGCCATCACTGCTTCACCGAACTTGCATACCTTGCTACGGTACAAACTTCCCGTCAATCGCTCATAGGGCGTAGAACCCTGAGTCACAGCGAATCTTGACTTGATCCATGCAGCATGGCACACAGCCCACTGCCACATTGGGGGGTTCGTGTCGAACAGAACCTTGCCTGACTCGGCGCCGAGGCCAACTTCTAGCTGCGACATCAAAGTACACGCAAGTTGCCTCACAGACTGGAGCGATTGCTCCACTGGACCGTTGGCCTGATGAGCATCAATCGGCACCGAATCTTTGTGCACCTCCACTCCTAAGTTTCTCAGGACTTTGCGAACGGCATCGACCACCGCAACCACACTGTTCTCATTGTCTGACCTCAGTCTGATCGCTGGATAGCCAAGCCAAAGAATGAATCGGCTCAGCTCGGTGGTCATGAATGACAAAGCAGCTTGACCTTCCTTCCTCGGGGTCGGAATTGCACAAACAGCTTTGGAGTGCCGATCGTGGGCGAAGAGAACCGTCAGCTTGTGTTGATCACTTTCATTGCGCGAGAGAAACCCAAAGTCGATTGAAACTGTAGTCGCTGACGAACCCTCATGATCAGCAACACTCGCATGCTGATCCTGACGCGCGCGATGCGCCACACATGTCGCGCATCATGCTCGATAAGGCTCATAAGTGAGCTCATGTTGTGCTCTCTCTGCTTCACTCAGCTCTTCTGCAGCACTCTGACCACGCGGCACTCTCTCGAACTCGGACTTCAAAGTGTGGCTTACGTGCTTGCTCTGCAATACCTCGTACTCAATGCAATGCTTTCCCAGTCGCTTGAAAATCTGGGCCTTGTTGCCGTTCTCCGCTAGACCCAATGCCTTGCAAGCATTTCGCATCACTTCCAAAGACGAACCGCTGTCGATGATCACACCATCGACCTCAATTGACTCTGGAGGCATCAACTCATCACGATGTTCAACGGGAGGCTGAGTGCTCCGGATTCTCAGAAGCCGGTGCACCTCCCAACTCCTCCTACGGTCCCGAAGTGGATGCCTCAGCACCCTGAACCGTTAAAAACCTAGAAGGCGAACAGCTCTTCAGGTTCAAGGCAAACAAGTTCCAAGCACCCTTGCAAGCAAAGCAAGCTCACAAAACACTCGGACAGTTCACACTTTTAGCACGCACAGCTCACTGCTGGTCTCACGTGTCTTGAGCCAAACGACAGTAGTCGTGGCACCTCTTAAAAGCACCCAAGCACTACAAAAGCTCCCAAGCACTACACAACTAGGGAAAACAGGTTGAGGCTACCGCAAAACCGTCAGGCAAGCTCAAACTACGTTCTACAGGCACTGACCACCTGAAACTAGCAAAACTGTACAAAACTATACAGGTACCGAGGAAAACTCTGTGTCGCACCTAAAACACTACTGGGCAGAGCACTGGTTTTCTCTGCCTTGCGCTCTGAGTCGCGGCCGCCGAAACGGCAAGTTCGGTCTGGGCTGTGCTCTGACAGCAAAAGGTTGGCAGCCTTGGCCTCCTTGTCTTAAGGAACTACAGGTTGGTCCTAACCTCTACGACCCCCCACCTCCCAGTCCTTGGAGCGGGAGGAGGACTACTTCAGTCTAGTCTCTAGACCCTCCTCCCAGCCATTGCCGGAGAGGTTGAAGCTTCTCAGCCCTCCTACCTGCAGGCCCTGTCCTCCCGGCCATTGCCGGTGAGGTTAGGAAGCCCTTGCCTGCAGGGAGCGGTCCTCCCGTTTGGTGGGCTCGTAGGCAGGCCCTGTCCTCCCGTTTTCCGGTGAGGTTTGGAAGCCCTTCGCAGCCAGGGAGTGGACCTCCCTATTGGCCCCCAAGGTCTGGTGGGCTCTTCGCCGCGCCGACGCCTTGGAGACCCAGAGGCACCAAGCACGTGATATGGCCAGCACCCTTTGCTGGTGAAGTGAGGCCACCAGCCACTGGCCAGCATCTGTGGAGTTTAGCTTGGTCAGCAACTCCCTTGCCATAAGGAATGGTAGGCTTCCACCATGCAGCGGAGCCAGTAGGTGGTTTCTGGATCCACCTTTACGATCCAGTTCCACCAAGACTCCAAACGACGGCGTGGGGGAAAGGCGATGGGCCTTGGTTCTTGGTGCCAGTCGGCCCCATCCAAAGCCACCAGCTCCTCAATGCAACTGTTGGGTGAGTACGCTCGTACTCCCCAGTTGTGCTTGCCACGATCACAAAGGCCATATGGAGGATTCTCGGAGCCGATGGCTCCGGATGCATGGGCTCGAGCTTCTCCATCTCCAAAACCTGGACACGGAGGCTCCCCCATTGGCGGATGGTCAAAACCCCCGCTCCTACCAGCCTTGTTCTCGCAGCGAAAATGCCTGGAAGCTGCCTCCCCAGCGAGAGCTCCAGGCCATGCCCAGCCCTCTTGTTTGGGTCGCCCTCATCGCTGGTGAGCTTCCACACAAGGCTACTTTCTCCCGGCATTGAAAGGTGGCCCGAGAACCCCCTATACCCAGGAGGGAATAGCCCGACGGATACTTTTCCAGGAAAAGCTTATTCCCAATTTGGGATAGCCAATGGTTGCACCCTCGGAGCTGGCGGTGGGGACGGAGTCTTGGTCTGTTTCGGTGAGCGGCTTCTCTGCGCCTCGAAGACGACGAGCTAGAGCTTTCCGCCTGCTGGGTCGGTGGTGGTCTTGAGGTATCTGGTGCCTCCCTGAGCACCACCCCCCGATTCGCCGGTGGGGAAGGAGTAACAGGTCTCCTGGTGTCAGGAGCCTTGCCTTTCGCCTTGCCTTTGCCCCCTTTTGGAGGAGGCCACAGGCCCAGTGCTTTCAGGCGGTCCCTGTCCTTCTTTGAAGGTCGGCGATAATATTCTTCATCGCCATGGTCCCTGCCCTTAGAACCTCCCATCTTGGGCCTATGGCCGCGCTAGGAGGACTTTGCAAAGAAAGTAGACACGGAAGGGGTACCTGCAGCAACAGGGGTTTCACGGTGCAGCACGCTTACGCAGGGTCTTTGATTTCTCATGTGCACAAAAATGCTCAAGCACGGCCGGGGTCGCCAGCCCCCCCACAGGTTGCACACCTCCATCTGATACCTTCATTGCACATGTTATGCGACGGGTGCCATTTCCACTCCGGGGCAGGGACACTGAGGGGGTGGTTTTTGGAGAAATTTGCACACTTCCTTTGAAAAGTAGGCTTGGAGTCATTCTGTTGGATCCAAAGGCCACACTCTTCACACTTGATCTGCATGTTGTTGCCAGACTTTGCTCCCGTCTGGGCAAACTTGTGCCCTTTTGTGTCCATTTCCCCAGCGACCAAAGCCATCAGAATTTGCTTCTTGGCTTCCGGGACTGGCTGGGCTGGCTGCCCAGCCTCATTCATGGCAACTCCAGTTTCTTGCACCTTCTCGCCACTAGTGCCTGCAGTGTCCGGTTTCGCTGCTGACTTGCTTTTCCCCCCGACAAGCGGTGGGGTTTTTTGGTCCTTTGGCACGCTTTTTCTTTCGGAAAGAAGATCGGCTGGAAGACAAACTGGTTGAGGCTGAAGGGGCCTCTGCACCAGCCTTCCTTGGGAAAACAACTTGAGGTCCCTGGTCCTTGTCATAGCCAAAACGAGCTTGCATGCGTCGACCTAAGAAGAGCGCAACCGACTCCGCAAGTTTGTCCGCACTCTGTATGGCTGAGTCACGGTGTTTGTTCACCATGGCTTCGGCTCTGGCTCCAACTAGGCGATCCACCTCATCATTGATGACCCGTCGCCAGTCCTGTCCAGGCCCTACTTGCTCCTGGAATTGCTCCTGGGTCAAGTGGGACGGGACCCAGTGTAGGTCCATCTCTTCTGTTGGGCCGTGCCAAAAATGTCCAGGTGCCGGCCCTTCGCTTGACAGCCTTTGCGACTTCTGGCAACCGCACCTTTACAGTCGCTTGTAACATCAGCCCCTGCCTGTAGCTGCTGCGCCGCAAAATGAATGGCTCTGGCCTCCCCACGGTAAACACTCTGCTCATTTTTGAGCAGTCCTGTAGCCGATCCTATGCGGAGGGGCTTGGCATCCTTCCAAGTGTAGAAAGTGACGCCCCACACCACCTCTCTCGTTCTTGGGTCGTTGGCCGCCCCACCAGTCGCATCCATTGCTGCGAACGCTCCGGGCGGGACGGACCCCCCTTCTGCCAACACTCCCTTGAGCTCAATGGCCTCATCTTGGGCGTGTCCACATTCAGGCCATGTGGGCTCCCTTGGAAGAAGCCCGAAATCCCACAGACATGCCGGGTAGGCCGGATCATCTCTGGAGGGCCACCATTCTGGCTCAGGCTCTCCATTCTCTTTCCACCACTGGCAGTCCCAGAGAACATGCCTCTTGGTGGCCGGGACTCCACACCTTTGGCAGGTTGCTAGTGGAGAAGCTCTGACCGCCCCTTGCCAAATGGATTTTAGGGCGACTCCTGCAAGACCTTCAGCCTTCTTGATAACTTTCCTCGGAATCGTCCAATCCGGCCCGGTCTGGAGGCCTTGGCCCCCATCAAGCTCTGCTAGGGCATTGTGCCTTTTGGCATCCACCCATCTTTTGGCCAGGAAAAGGATCTCGTGGAAATCCGCCGCCTTAAGTATATCATAGGTCTTGGCCGCGATTTTCCACTGATGGACATTCAACGGCTCCCAACCCATTTCATCAAGGTAGCACCAGCAGGCACCAAGCGGTCCTGCCGCCCTGCTCGGCTTCCTTGAGCCATACTTCTAGGCGCCGCCATTCTTGTTGGATTCTGGCGAAGTCCCTGTCTGGCCACTGCAGCAACAACCGGCGCACTGCTTTGAAGTGCTGGGCCAGAATTGTATACCACGGGTCCTCAACCTTTTGGCCATGAAATTCCAGTGTTGCATTGATGCTGGCATTGTTTGGTCTGCCCAAAACTTGTGCCAGGAGGCCCCTGAACCACTTTCGTCGCTTGGGTGCCACTCCAACACCTTCGTGACCATATAAGGCCGAGGAAAGGATGGCTCCTTTGTAGAGCCTGACCTTGATGCCAACTTTGCCGATTTTCAGCGACTGAAGCTGGGCTGCCCTGCGGGCCCCTTTTTGGTGCCTGGCTTTGGTGGTCGTGATCCTGCGCCTTGACCCGGCCGCCGAATCAAGACCCAAGTCCTTGCCCACCCCCACCACCTGGGGGCCATCAGGGCCGGCCAGGCCTGCAATGGCCTTCCCAGCAGCGTTGCTGGAGCAAACAAAAACTGTCTTTTTTGTGGAGACCTGCAAGCTCTGTGCTTCAAGGTCCTGCTTGAGCTCTTTGTAGCAGGCGTAAGCTGCTGCCGCAGTTCTTTCCACATTTTGGTCGACAGTATCGACCGAACAGTCGTCTATCCACAGATCCACATGGTCTGTGGTGCTGCGCCGGTATGCCTTGGCCACCGGTTCATGGAGAATGATCCGTGAAAGGGCCGGAGCGAGCGGGCATCCCGCTATGAGTCCTCTGCTACCACATATTGGCCTCGAGAGGGCTCCTTGGGACTCAATGTACCTGGGGCCTTCGTAGCAGCTGAGGGCTCTTTCCAAGAGCATCTCCGGGAAGTGGTGGGCCACCCCTTTTTCCAACAGCACCTGGTGTGGTACTGTCTCGTAGAAGGACGTCAAGTCCAGGAGTAAGGTGATGGTTGTCTTCCCGGCCCTCTTATTGAGTTCTGCTCGGAGGATCCGTCTGAGAGCAGTGTCCAATGAGCTGTTACCTGCTTTTGCCTGGTTCCAGGGCGACTGCAGGTCATATGGAGCCTCCCATTCCCTGATCAGGTCCCATCGCAATTTGCAATAGACCCGGTGCAGAACATGCGTGAGGCCAATTGGCCTTTCGGCCTCTTGGCTCTTGGCCAGCATGGCATACTGAGTGATATCAATATGCTGAGGAAAGGAAGCCGCCAACTCCCAATTGCGGAGATGCTCCGCTAGTTCGGTCCGGAGCATTTCGTAACTCCACCCGTCCGGTCCCGGAGCCTTTGTGGGAAGTTTGGCGAAGGCTTTCTCCATGGCTTCTTTGGTGATGGCTGCAGTGTGCTGCGCCTTTTGTCGCGCGGTTTGCTGCCGTTCCTTCCTGGCTGAAGTGCCTTGGGTGGGCTGGGCACCCCCCGGATTCCACATCTCTGCCCACGTCGTTCTTCTGGCATGGGGTCGCACCTCCACTACAAGATCCAGGTACGGCCGGGAGGATTGCGCCTCATTCTTTTTGAGGCTGCGAAAAAGTGGGCGGAGCCCTCCTGCCGAGGCACCTTCCAACCACTGTTGGTATTGTGCTGCCCCAAAGCTGTGGTGCAGCTGAAGGTGGTGCTTGCGTTGGGCATCAATAATGCCACCTGCAGTCTGGCCTTGCTTTCCTGGTTTGGTGCAATGTGCCACAAGCTCTTGCATGGCTTGGTCCTGGGTGATCCCCCCAATGGTTTGGCACCTCCTGCAGATGCTGTTGCAATACCTGTTGGGCTTTCAGGCTCAGCCCATGCTTTGCTCCTTTTTTGTGGAGAACGGCCAGGCGCCCCCAAAACTTGGCGGGTCCCCCAGTCCAAACATATCCAGTAGGCTTGGGTTGGAGGAGCGGACCCACCTTCACTTTGACTTGGGAAGCCCCGGCCACCCCGGTTATGTGGGTGGAGACTGGCCTCAACTCTTGCCGTGAAGTCAGCAAAGGCTGTTGTGGCCCCATCCTCGCTCCGAGGCTCCAGGAGCAATTTGGGGACCCGATGCCCCTTTGTGGTGTCAAAGGGCTCCGAAAAGGTGCGGTTTGCAACACATGGGCTCTAAAATCACCAACTTGGAATGTAACTCGGAGTGCACAGTGTGGCCGGAACGGTACCTCCCAGTCTTCTTGGACCGAGACACTGCCTCGCAACGACCGGCTCACAATTCCATAGTCAATCTCACGTAGGGGAGCCAAGAGCGACGACCTCCCCATTTAGGACCGTTGGGATAGAGGTGTTCTCCAGTTCCGCCACCTGGATGTTGAAATCTCCAAATAGGAGCCATGGGACCGTGAGGCCCTTGAGGAATGCTATCAGGTCCCCCATCAAGGCAGGGTTGGCCCCCCCATGGAGCCCGATTCCAGTCTCCAGGTAAACTGTTACCAGGACAAAGTCTCTTCCACCGGCTCGACCGCCAATGGCCAGGTATCCTTTACCCTCGATTCCGAATGCCCTAAGCATCCAAAAGTTTCGGTCTTTGCGAGCAGCAACCAAAAGACCGCCCATGTTGTTACCCCCCTTTGTCGGGTGGGCTGGGAGGTTCCATCCAACATAGCCAGCCTTTTCCAATGTAAGCTTCATGTCACCCTGCTGCTTCTCTGCCACATGGGTCTCTTGCAGCATGATCACATCAGGTTGACCTGTGAGCATCCACGTGCATATCTCCTTTCTCCAACTGGTAACATTTGCCACCAATATGTTGAGATCTGGGTCCGGTCGTGCTCTTTCAGGCTGATGTGCCGCGTCCTCAATCGCGGCCAAGCAAGCCTCAGGGTCACTTCGGCGGACCGACAGCTGCTCAATTGCTTGTTCTGCTGCCCATTCCAGCCAGGAATTTGGAGGGGCTTCAATCTTTTCCACCACCTCCACAAAACTTGTTTCATGCTGAGCCATGCCATCCACCCGCGCCTTTTCCAGAATCGAGACAAACTCCTGAACAGGTTCTGCCTGTAACGCCTCAAATCTGTTGTGCAGGTGCACCGGCTCAGCCGAAACATGTGCAAAATTGCGGGCCCGAGGGCCCGAAACTACCTCCCGCCATTCCGGTGAGGCTGGATCTGTAAAAACTCCTCTGGCAAAACGTCTGGTGCAATCGGGCGAGGCGACCTCCCTTTGCTCATCCCTTTGAGCATTTGAGGCTCCATCCTCTGTTCTTGCCCACACCTTAAAAGGTACAGAATCGGCACCTAGTGCCTTTGTCGCCGGCCTGGGGTCAAGCTCCTCCAAGGGCCAGTATCCCAACACTAGGCCCCAGCAGGAGCCCACCCGGCCCGCTCCCTAGGCCCTGGCCTTGGGTGAGCGGCTGCGATTGGGGGCATCCGCTGATTTGCTCTTCTCGTCCTGGCCCGTATTCTGCATGCGCTTGCGTCTTAGCTCAAGCTGCTTGACAATGGCCTCCTTTCCTTTCTCAAGCTCCTCTACATCCATGTTTTGAGCACCTTCTTGAACGGTGGCTTCCAGAGCCTCCGAAGTGATCTTTGGGCTCCACGGCGTGTCGGCCACCGCGGTTTGCTGTTCTGGAGTCAAGGGGATCCCCAGATCCAGAAGGTGCCACTGCTTGGCACTGCCAAACGCCACGCAAAGGGCAGCAAGAGCCCGCAGCAGCTCCCGCTTACATCCATAAACCTGTGCAAATGACAGGGTTGGTCTCCCATGTGAGGGCGTAACTGCATAACCCTCAATTGGAGGACCAGAGCTCACAGGAAACTCACCCCAGAGGCCAAGAGGTGAATGTTCCTGCGTGTCCAGCACGCAAGCTCTGAAAGTAGCGGCACGCTCGTGCCCCACCGCCGCTTCAAAACAATCCTAAACCATCTCAAAATCCCCACAGGGTCCACCTGGAAAGGCCTCCACCACAAGGTGGGTCCCACGTCTGCCAAAATACTTGCCAGCACCACGCGTGCATGCAATCCTAAACCTTCTCGGTAGCGACGCGGCGAAACCATGCCTCCATCTGTTCTCCTTCTCGTGTAAGGCATGATCCCAGGAATGCAAGCATGTATGGCTGCACGCAAGCAGTGGCAAACGTCTCGTGCCGTGGATTTTGAACTTTGCAGTGAGTTTAGGGCACCTGAACAGGTGCTTGCTCAAGCTTGCCTGGAGGTGAGCCCCCACTGAAAACTGCCACTCTCTCCAGACCGCTCTCGCCGGCTTAGCCTGGGCCAGGGTGCCAGCTCCTTGTACGGGAAGCGAACCCCCGACAAGCCGTGGTTTTGGTCTGGGAGGCAGAAAGGAGGCCCCCCTAAGCTTGAGACACACTGTCTCCCCCCTTGTAGGGTGGGTCCGCGTCTGGCCTTGCGCTACCGCCTGCCACAGGGGGACGTACCCCCTTGGTGCGGTGGATTGTTCCCCCGAGGGCTGAACCCTTACCGGTGGGAACTGGCAAGTTCTACATTTCCATCTAGCCGCAAAGTATACTCTCACAAATTTCTATAATTCATATATAAACATATTCACATCACGTGTATCACGTTGCAGTTCGATCCTCTCCTTTTTGGCGGTAAGACACTTCGTGCAGCAGCATAACGTCAAATGCAGATGCAAGAATGTGTACGAACACCGGCTGCAGAAGTGTAAGAGTACCAAATGCAAAGACCATAAAACAAGTATTGAGATAGCCAAAGATACCATAGGATGTACGCCGGAAGTCGTATGCATTCAATGTCCGCACTTCAATGTACAGAGAATGTACAATGCACCGATGTCTTGACTATGCACCGTAAGGCATGCACAAAGCTAATGCCACACCACACAGGGCGGGCGGGCGGGGCCTTTCTTGACCTTTCTCTGCTCGAGCAGCTTTGCGGCTAGATGAGCAACAAGGATGAATCATCATGCGTTAGAACATAAATGTAAAACAGTTTTGAGCAAGCACAAAAAGCGTTCTACATTTCCATCTAGCCGCAAAGTATACTCTCACAAATTTCTATAATTCATATATAAACATATTCACATCACGTGTATCACGTTGCAGTTCGATCCTCTCCTTTTTGGCGGTAAGACACTTCGTGCAGCAGCATAACGTCAAATGCAGATGCAAGAATGTGTACGAACACCAGAACCGTAAACTGCCACAAAGGAGAGGTCGGACTCGCAAGCACTGCACTCCCACTACCGAAACGTGAGGCCGACAGAACCTGAGTGGGCATTCCGCCCAAAGAAGCGTCACCGCATACGGTTGAAGATAAAACAAGGTATATGAGAAGCATAAAGTACTCAACGAGCAGTGACGCCCTGCGTATGCAATCAGTGCACCTAGTTGCCTGCAACTCATGCCTGTCGCATTCACTGATGCATGTTCTGCATCTCACAACACCGCCCTCAGGGGAACGCATGTGCTCACGGGGGAAGGCAAGCCGACCGCGCGCCGTGAGTGTCGAACCCCGACGATGATGCACATCAACACCGGTGTTGCAGGAACCCCAAGAGCCCACGGGGGAAGGCCAGGCCGACCGCGCACCGTGAGATGTTGAACCTGCCCGATGCCGAGTGCTTACACGCTGTGTGCATTGAAGGAAGATACAGGCGGCTGCCAAAGCAAGTTAGCATGTGGCGGGAAAACTCGAACATCTCGCTCGCCCTCCCACAAGACTGTGAGTGGGCATCGAACCCGGTGATCCAAGGTGAACCGGGAAGGAAGTTCCTGCAAGTCGCCTTTCCACCTGCTCAAGAAATCCGCTCTATCATTGTGACATCCCGCGATGTGTGTACAATCGAGAGAGATTCCAGACTGCCAACTCCGCGTAGCCAGTTTCTGAGCAAAGAAACACAGCGGTGTATGTACTGTGAAAAGCTTGTTCGTCAAGGACTCGGTCCCCGAATTATCCGACCAAGATGGGATGCACACCCGAAGTCGCCCAGTAGGAGTGATGGAAATGAAAGCGATCAAGAGAGCCAGTTGTGCCAGCGTCTCATACGCTGTAATGTCCAAATTAGCATCATCTTTCATGGGCAACCCCAGCGAACGGAAATCTTGGACCGTAAACCATTCGGAAAACCAAACAATGGGCTGATTCGGCAATTCAACCCATCCGCCAATCCCAATGTCGTTGCCCTTAGCACAAGCGTCAGCAGCTAATGAATACTGAAAGTCCAAAGGCGGCAAAGACAAGCAGCGGGGCATCTGAGGCCGCATGCAAAAGTGCACCCAGAACATGATAAACTGTCTGCTCACCGTGCTGATTCGACGCTTGCTAGATGACGCATCCGCCACACGAATCCAGACACGCTTGCCTGTGGCCCTTACCAAGCGCAAGTCCGCTTTGCACTTGATTTCCACATGTCGAGCACTCAACAACTTGCTGCCCGGGGGGATGGTCGACCCTGGTGGCGATTTGCGGAAATGCAAGTCATCAGTCAAGGTATCTGCTAACTGTTGCCAGGCACCTGCATGCAAGGAAAAGTTTGTGCCCAAGGGACGAGACATGTCGTGATACAAGCAGCACAGCCACGGTAGCAACTCGGGCGACATCTGTAATATCCAGTGAAGGAGACCGATGAGAGCCTGCAAATCCCGCTTGGTGCAAGGGTCGGACCGGAGCACTTGCATCAGGCTTTGCAAAAGTTTGGCCACTTTAGGATCAGGCAGACAAAACGTGCCTGCACGGAAATTAAGCTGCCACCCAATGTATTCCAGCTTGGGCCCCAGCTGGAGCTTACGCCAACTGATCGGGTATCCAAATGATTGTGAGAATGCCACCATCAGGAGTGCGGAAAATTCGATGGCGGAACTGTGCTGAAGGAGTAATGCGTCGTCCACGTACATAAGTAGGACGTGGCTGATGAAGATCAGGCGATGGCCGGTGCGAACATAAAAGCCCGCGACGCGTTGCCACCACAACGCTGAAAAAGAACCTCCAAATGGTGCCACTTTATAAAAATAGTATTTGCCGTTCACACAAAATCCAAGTAATCCTTGTTCACTCGCCCGAATCCGAACGGTTTTGTGGGCGGCCTGTATGTCTAATGTGCATGCGGCTATACAGCCCGACACACCCCTCAGGGGATACACTGCCCGGATGTCACCGAGACCGGGGAGAAGAAAGCGCTCAGGCAGGTGGCAGCTAGGGTTAACCCCACTAACCGATGGGTCGACAATTAAGCGAAGATCTCTAGAACCACTTTTCACTACATTTACTTTGCCTACAGCGACCCGGGGCCATTTGGCTTGGGCTTCTTCGAGAGAGTCGAAGACGTGCACGTAGCCCTTGTCCACCTCTTTTTGCACAAGTTCCGCCAGCAATTCTGGCTCCTCATTGGCCCCGGGCCAGTTGCCCGAACACACTTGCACATCAAAACCTTCTGGATCGAAATGCGCTGGGGTAGGCAAGAAACAATTGCTCATAGAAATGTCACCATCAACACCCGTTGGCACCCCAGCCTGCAAGTCCTTCCAAAGCTCCACATCACGGTCGTCAAGAGCCTTGCTCAGAAGCTCAAGCGCCTGAAGACAGTAAGGCTGGTCGGGCGCGACCTCCCATGAAACTGAATCCGTGAAGCCCTGAGCTCTAAACCAATCTTCCCAAATTGCTCGCAATGCTGGGAGCTCATGCTGCTGAATGAGAGGCTCTTGCGATGACTCGCTGACATGTTTGCGAAGGCGATCAAAAAGTTTATGCTCTTTGAAAAACCCCCACATATCTTGACGCAACTGGCGGAAGGTATCCTTTGACCCCGCCGGAGGAGAAGTCCAGTCGGGCTGGCTGTAAATGCCGCCGCCATCCTGTTGGCCAGTCGGGAAATCGTTCAAGGGGCGAACCGGCAATGCAGAAAGTGCCTGATTCAATGACGTGAAGTCGGTAGCATGTGTGTTCTCTGGGAACAACGGGCTAATGGCCTCCATGAACGCATTGCACAGCATGGGAGGGAACACCGCTGTATGCCGAGACACGAACTGGCCTGTGGCGTCACGTTTGCCGTGAAACACATCATGATGACCCGCAGCGTGCTGGCAAGTACTTTGCAATTGCTGTAAAGGTCGCCAACTTGTGGCGAAGGCCCAGTACTTTGCATAGCTCGAACCATAGCTGCAGGCTGCAACCTGAATCACATCCGCCGCAATTTCCAGCAGGAAAGCCTGAGTCACGGGCTCAGCCCAAGCCATAGAGTTACGAGGTTGTTCTAAGCTTACGTGATTGCCACTCTGAAATACAGCGTGCAAGAGCATGACTGCCCGAGATAACAGAAGGTGGCTGGACTGAACACGCTCCTGGGCTTCGGCATTGTTGGAGGGAAAGCCTGCCAAACATTCCCATGATCGGCAGGGTGGCGGTCCGCCATCAAACTGCTTCACAATGCTGTATTCGCAGCAAGGAGGGGATGCGTTTGCAAACGCTACTGCACCTGAGTGGGAAAGCTTCAAGAGACCATCGAAGATGCGATCATCGCGTAAGTCTGATGCCTTGTTATGTAGAATATCTATGGGAATACACGCCCAACCCCGACGTGCGGCCTCCTGACAAAGTGGTGCACCTGCACCGGCGAAAAGATCCAAGAAGAAAAGAGGGCGCTGCTGTGTGGCCACCACCGGTGGCAAGGCTGAGATTGGCGCATTGGAATTAACCGCGGATGCGGCAGCTGACTCCTGTGTCTGCGATACACGAGGAAGTTGCTCCGGAGATACCTCCGGAAAACCAAGTTTGGCTAATGTACCCGCTGGCACATGGGGCAATGTGTAACAAGTGATGGACCATCTATTACCCACAAATGGCATCGTTTCATGCCAGGCACAAGCTGGAAAAGTAACGGCATTCCGAAAAGTCTGAACTTCTTCGCCCTTAACCCAGTGCTGGCTGCCTGGTGGCTGGCGCCACAAAGTGCCTGTTGCTGACTCCAGCCACAATGCACCCCCCTGAAAGTCCCCAACGGAGACATTCAAATTCATGGAGCCCTCACTGTTTGCTAAGTCCTGGTGAAGGCTAGCTACGCGGTTGAGATTTATACAAATCGCATTCCAAAATTGATCCGGCCAAAGAACCTTAAACAAGGCGTTCAAACGGCGAACTATGTCGGGTTTATCTTGGGTGATAGAAGTAAGAACTGCGGGTTCCGAGGGCCTAACCCCAAAATTCCAGTAGCCGGTACCAGCGTTGTCACGCGGTTGCAACACAGCCCTTGCTGTATGGCACGGCGGCCACTCCACGGATTGCAAAATGTTCAAGATTGTGTCACATGCAGCTGAAACGGCAGACGACGGGTCTGCCACTACGGCGCATGCAGCATTCGACACAGAGCTCGGAGCATCCACTGCTGCGGGCACCGGTGGGACTTCAGAAAACGTGGCCAGGGCGCTACCTGACGAATCACATTGTGGAAAATCCGAGAAATCAAGATTGGACTCCTCAGCATCAGATTGTGGCTCAAAACAAACAGTATGGCCAGTGTGCATGGGTTCACATGCCTCAGCCGCATGTAAGACCGACATGTCTGCGTCCGCAAGAACAACGCCCGATTGGGGCGACATCAGGGGCTGAGACATGCACCCCGCCTGTCAGTGGGGCGTTTGCTTGTGCTCTGCCGGACTGTGATCCCCGAGACACATGCGATTGTTTGGCAAAATCACACCACATACATGTTCGAACTTGCACTGATCGCGAGTACACTTGCCCTGCTGAAACCCGGAACACAGAAGGCGTTTGTTCTTGCCTTGCATCCACGAGGTACCCACTCTCAGGCCATTTATCATCAAGGTGTGACGCTGGGGACCTTTACCATCCTTGGAACCGCCCTTAGTGCCCTTATCCCCTTTGCCGCCCTTGCCGTGGGTCCCCTGCTTGCCATCACCTTTGATGCGATGCGGTGTCCACGGTTGCCACGGAATTTTAGGTGCGACGGCCCTCGGCATGAGCAAAACGTGAAGCTCGTTGCGAGCCACGACAACCTCGCGTATCGCCTGATCCATTGTCCAATTCTCTTCATTGAACAATACCGCGATCTGTTGCCAAAGCTGTTTCTCTGCATTCTCGGCCTCCAGTCTGTTCGGCACTCTCAACCCCCCATCCCGAGGTAAGTGATCGAAACACTTGACAAGAAATTTGCGGTTCATCTCCCGCAGGGTGTAGAGGTGGGCGCCGTCTGCTAGCGCAATCGCCACTGCCTGCAAATGAAGCAGTTCTGCCATAACACTCTTGGCCATGCCCTGCGTGGGCAACTCTCTACTGGGTATCTCTTCCCATAACAGATTTTCAAGCCGTGGTGCCTTAAGGGAACGCTCAAGAGACTTAGAGTCATATTGTTCTTCGGACAACCGCAACTTCCACGGTATCCATCGCCAACGCCTGTCCTGCAATTGCTGATGAACTAATGACAAAAGTCGTGGTGATGGCATTATCTCGGGGCTTAATGGTTCAGAAGGATACTTCTCACTGAAAGCCTTAATCATTTGGCGGACTGCCTCGCCACTGAGTCGCTTTGGGAATGCCTCAGACCATGAATCATGATCGGCAAGCGCACCTGTGCTCCCCACGGGATTAGGCTTGGGAGGATCGGGTTGCAAGGGTGCCCCCGACTTGTGGCATTTCCGCCACAAGAGGCGAATCCTGGCCTTCACCAACAGATCGGATGGCTCAGCTGGGTACGTGAGGCCATCTAAGAACTCCTGAATTTCTGCATCAGAAAGAGACCCGAACTCATCTGGGGCAAACACGGCCACATCCTTCCAAAGAGACTCCGGGATGCCCGAGCCTTCCAATAAGGCCCGCATCGGCCTCGCCTGTTCAGTGGCTTCCTCCGAGAGAGCCAACAAGGGGTTGGGTTCAGACAGCGCCATGACCCTTCCTAGAGAGTGTCTCTACCGGTACATATAATCGCAACAGAATGCAATACACTCGGTACGCTCATACCAGTAATACAAAAAAATTCGTGACATGACTTAAAAGAAAAACGACATGTCCTAGCATGACCAGCTGAGCCGACAACCTTCCTGTTGGTGTCCATTGAACAACATGCACTCGCAGCACATGCAACTGACCTGAGACACCTACCGCATGAGAAATGGCAGCTACACACATCGACTGCCTAGAACGACCACGATGCATACCGCATTCTTTTGGCATGTCCGATAGCCCATTGATCAAAGCTTCGACAAAACTACCCTCTACAAGCGTTGCAACGCCTTATGAGCACGCAACCAAGGAGTTACTCCGATTCGGCACCCCACCACTGGTGTCCAGGACTTCAGTCCCCACCAGAAAAGCCACCCGAAACCCCAGCGCGGTGTCCAGGGCGATGCCCCCACCGGCTGTATGCCACAGCCCACGACAGGCTAGCAGACGGGCATACCGCCCCGAAGGTGTCCAGGGCCCGAGCCCCCACCACTGATACTGTGCCGATTCTGGCAGCCAATTTAACTCATAGCCAGCTGAAAAAAGCCAAAAACCCCAGGGCAACGCTGTGTGCACAACTGAAGCAGCTTGTTAGCCGGCCGATGCAAAAATTTTATGGCAAGCTGGGTGACGGCAGAGCCTGGACCCGGGTGCGAAAGACATGGACAGCTTAAGATTCTTGCACAACGTGCCACATGCCGGACGCACGAGACCTGCCTTGCAAGGAGTGCCATGCGATGAAGGCATGGCCACACGCATGACGCCTGATCCGCTTACCAAGTAACCAAACTCCTCGGGAGCGCCCAAAGATTCTGCTTCTGATTCCGAATCTGAAGACACCAATGCATGCTCGGTCGATAATGCATTATCATCCTCCTGCGAAGCCTCAGCGGCTAGCCCGGCCTGCGGAACCAGTGCAGGCTCGACAGCCACGGCGGGCACATGCGTGCCTGCTGCATGCTCAGGTACTGAAACATGCACTGGACCGAAAATAGGCGGAACCTCAAAAGAAGGTGGGACGGCTTGTAAGGTGCACAACGGTTGCTGAGGAATCGAATGAGCTGCCCCTCGCTTCTGCGGGGCGGGAGGGAGCCATCCGGCACGTACTGCTGTGCAGACAACAGCCTGAGCTCTGAGCGCCCCCACGGTGTCTGATCTGCTATACAAGGCAGCGCTGTCGAGGCGATGATGCCCAGCTGAGAGCCTGTCCTCCTTCCCCACTGCACGAAGGTGCATCAGATACAGCAAAGCCGACTTCAAGGAGTGCAAAGTGAAGACTGACTCCGCCCCAGTGGCGCAAGCACCGGATGCCACGCACCACGAGCGCAGCGACTGTGCGTAGGATAAGGGCGCGAAATCCCCTGTCTCTTCGTCAAAACGAAACCAAACACAGTCCGGATCAATACTATCGCCATGCATGACGCGCAGTCGATGCCATACATCACCAAGTGCAACTAGCCAAGCTGCTACCCAAGTGAACTCCAAAAAACCAGCAGTACCATGAAACCCCATAACCCCCGCTGCCAGAGGCATGCCTCTGCGCGTGGTTTTGGTCTTATAGGCTTCGGCTCAAATGCAATCGGAACACACTTCGAAAGATGACCAGCGAATGCGCTGGGAATCCGACCACCTCAAGGAGGCGTGTGCACACAAGAGCAAAGCACCCGCGTGACATCTGTCTTGCAAAGACATCTCAGCCTCCAAGAGCATCACCTCGCAATAGGACAGCAGTCTGATCGGAGCCGGGTACGATTCTCTATGCGGTTGAACACGAGGGGCCAGCAACATGGCCACGAGCCCATTATAAAGATCAGGAAGAGGCAGATTGAGCATGCGACGGAACCAGCGAAGGGCTTTGATGGTGTTGATGGGCTGAAAGTCAGCCGCTGAGTGCCCCCGGTGGGTCGCCCAAAGCATATCAACCAAATGCGCCTGATTAAGCTGATCCATCGCTGGCAAATCAAGCTCGAAACCTGTCCTAAAAACCGCTAAGACCGCCGTCATGTACCGCAAGAGTGTGGAAGGGGCCAAGGTGTTGAAGAATTTTTCAATAAGCACAAACTCATTTGTGGAGCACGACATCTGACTCAGCACATCAGAGTGTTCCAACAAAAGCGGCTTGAGCTCCAACCATAGAGCCTGAGCCAACTGAAGCTTCTTGGCATCATGCTGCACCGCAAACTCCACAGTCCCACTGCCCTTAGTAGGTCTAAAATTCGTCCCTGCATGAAGGCTGCCACTGCTTGATGCCGCACGTCCCGCTGGGACCTCAAGAAATGAGTGCTGCTGAGGCGGGCGAAAAGCGCGCTTACATGTCGGCCTGACAAATGTGTTTCCCTGAGGTTGGGGATCTGCTGCAACCGAAAGCTCGCGATGGAACAACGACCTCGATGTCGGTGATGCATGCATTGTGGGACGAGGGGCAGGACTAAACCCAAGGCCTTCCATACTGACGTGATGCAACATTGTCGGCCGCATACACGGTCGAGGGGATGCAAAACTAGTGGGACGTACAGCCTGGGGTGGCTCAGGAATCTTGGTGCGCTTCGAGGGTTGCATGAGCACGGGACGGGGTGCAGGCTTATCCGAAACCCATAAACCCTTACTGGAGAAAATGCGCTCAGGTGGCAGCACTTCATCAGAAAAGACCCACTCGAAGGAATCCAAATCAAATGAAGACACACTTGGTACCGCAGCAGGCACGAGGGTGTCCTGAGCGCCCTCATTTGAATCCGCTATGGAAAAAGCCTCAAGAGCAGAAGCTTCACGCTTGAGAAGACGAGCAGCACGCCGAGCCCAAGGCGTGGTAGCACTGCCCTGTGATTCAGGCACAACTGGCAATGGAGCCGCCACCTGTGAAGGCTCCCTGCTAATGCAATCGGCTGGCACTGCGAGGACATTTGCAGCTGGAGCTGCATGTTGCCTAGCCTGCAACGCCTTTTCAAGCAAAACAAGTGCCATGAAATCAAAAGTTGTCTCGAAGCTGGCTAAAAATCGAGCGCAGATGTTGTATGAACTGCTCCAACCAAGTAAGGCGTCGTTCTGAAACCTCGCGTGAGGACTCAAGTGACTGGATCCTTTCCTCAAGATAAGCTTGTGTATCGGTTAAGATCTGATTCTGCTCCCGCAAATGATTCAACTGAATCTGCAAGTCAAACACGTGGCGAGAGATCACTGATACTGTGCTAACCGACGAACTCGGAGGATCACTGGCCGGGCTTGCTGCACCGGACGAAGGCTCCGCCATGCGACGCCCCCTTGAGGAAGCCAACTCACTACTAAGCAGTGTCAATGGAAAGTAAAAGTGATTGCTGTCTAACGTAAAGATACCAAGACACATGAGTCGTCAACGACAACCCAGAAAATCACACAGACATGCATGATGCCTTTCTTGACCTTTCTCTGCTCGAGCAGCTTTGCGGCTAGATGAGCAACAAGGATGAATCATCATGCGTTAGAACATAAATGTAAAACAGTTTTGAGCAAGCACAAAAAGCGTTGGAAGTGATGGCTCGAAGAAGCTCAGCTACAAAGCCTGGGATTCACCTGTTTGAGGTCTCTTCAGCACGCAGTTTGAGCCCAGGACTGATTGCAGACAACTACTTCTCCGACCGCTGCGGTCACTTGAGCCAGACCTTGAGCCAGAGCACTGGTTTTCTACACCCAGCCACGACGCAGTAGCTGTCGGAGGTACCAGGTGGAGATCCCTTAAACAGTACTCGCACGCCACTTTAGCAGCGATGCGATTCGGAATCGCGTTCCTGTGGCCGTGGCAGTTCCTACGCACGTGGAAACAGTCTCCGTGAGCAGAAGTAAAGACAGCCATCTTCTGGCCCGATCTTGGCAGAAACGAAAGAAGATCCTGCACAGTCTTGACGCGGGAGCTCTCGGTACGCAGCTTTTGCAAGCACACTCCAAGCGCAACACCCACAAGCAGTGGGACAAGCACAACGGCGAGAAGCCCGACACTCGGTACTTCGAGCAACTTCTCTTGTACTTCCACAACCAGGCCAAACACCATGGCACGCTCGGCAGCGAAAGGAACCAGAGACATCTTAAACGTCCTGGTAAAGAAAGAAAACACCGGAAAGTTTGAGCAAACGGGCTGCGCAGCAAACATGCAACAACATGTCCTCGACAACGACAAGACTCTCGTAAAAAGTCAAGGGCGCAACGCTTCAAAGAAGGACTTTACAATCTCTACCGGGTAGTGCTGTGTACTTTTGAGGTCGAAGTCCTTCGAGTGCTCATGCTTCCCAGAGCAACGATAGACACGGATGCTCTCAGCAACTGCTGGGTGTGTGGTAACAACACGCCACCGCTTGGCAATAAGAAGATGATCGCGGCCTCGCATGTCAAGCGCACAACCGTCTACTGGAACGTCGTGCAAGACGTAGGGGCGTGAAGAAAGAAAGTGCTCAGTCTGGCGCCAAGACCAGTAAGCACAAGCACGTGGCCACTCAATGGCCCAAGCGTGCACGAAGCTAGTAAGCTCGACCAAGCTTTTCCAGAGCTTTCGGTGAAGCCTCCAGTGCTGCGCCAATCGCCCACGGCGATAGGCTGGATCACGGGCACGCAGCCTCTGATATGGGCATCCTCCGGTACACGGGGTACTGGCCCACAAGAAGACAAAACCCTTCTTCTTGATTTGTGCAGCAAAGATGGCTTTGAGCTCAAGCAAGGTCTGTGCACTGGCACCATCATCACGCTCACTCACGGAAAGCACATTCACCCAGTCAAGGTCTTGACTAGCCGCTCTCATCGACGACTCAACGGGGGCACAGAACTCTATCACCAACCAAGAGGCATGCGGCATGGCGGCAGAACGGTCACGCAAGCTAACATGGCTCTTGCCAACAAGCATTGCACCGCACAACGCAACAAAGCCATCAAGCACACAAGCAACACTGGCAACGTCACGCAAGCCAAGTCCCCACATGTGTTTCAAGGTAACAATCCAACTCAAAGTTTTGGTGAACAAATCTGCAACATTGGCTTCACCACGCACGCCAAAGATAAAAATCTGCTTCTGCTGGAGCTGGTCTTGGATGAAGCTTTTCACTTTCCAACTCTGGGCTTCGAAAAGTCCTTTGCGAACCTGCCGATGGACCACTGTGGGTCATCGCGAGAGGTGCCGCACTTTGTGCAGCAGGACACTAACTTGTACCTAGGGCACGCAGAATTACGAGCTACGGCAGAAGCTAGAAGCACGACACTACGGGCTACGGCTGCAGCTACGGCACCACGGCAAAACTGCAGTGCAGAAGCACTTGGGGACTGCAGGTCACACTTGCACTCGCGACAACGCAACAGCTGTCCTCTAAGGAGATGGCACCGAGCATGACTCTTTGGTATAGCAGAGAAGGTAAGCATTCGCATATATCTCAGCAAGTTCGCGGGTTTGGCAAGCTTAGCAACACGATTGTCGTCAGTGTAGAAAACCTTACGTGCCATATCCTCAAACAGAGCCGCCAGTTGCCATTCGGGGGCCAATGTGGACGATGGCCGCTCGTAAGTGGTATTAGTAACCCTAGTGGAGTGGCTCGAAAAGTGAGAAACCTTCAAGACAACAGGCTCTAAAACCTTCTGGGCATTAGCATCGTCAACATCAAACCGGGCAAGCTGAAGGATCAGGCATTCTGGCGTCTGCAGCAGAGCATGCGCTGGAGCCTGGATGTGCCACAAATCGACAAGCTGTTGGACAGATAAGTGGCTTAACAGAGGCGCGGTCAAAAGAAATGGACAGGTGTCTTCCGAATCCCGCATCTGATCATGGGAATCGCGGGCTTGCCACAGTCCTTGAAGTGCAGGAGTCTGCATGCGCGCCTGAAGGTGTTGCACAAACTCAGCATCGTACTGCTCTCGAGGATTCCTCCAATCAGCAAGGAGCTGTTGCCAACCAAGCAGGCTCCACAGGCCAAAAGGTTGCCGTCCTTGTGTGCAAGCCTCCAAAGCGATGAACACATGTCTCGAAATCAGCCTGAGTGCATGTACGACTGCACCAAAGCAAGGCTGCAAGTGAGGCGTTTGCATAGCAGAGATTTGAGCCGTTAGTGAGGCGCATCCTCAGCTGGACTACGTCGTCGACCTTGCGGCTAAGTCTGAAGGAAGCCACTGGGGTAACAGCTGGAACCGAGGGAGAGCTTAGGGGAAAGGCAGGGGCGGCGCAGGCAGGTACTTGTAGATCTGCTGGGCAAGAGGGGACCTCGTCAATCGTTCGGATTTGATGGACATGCCGATCACCTGACAGCAGGCGCTGCCGCAGAGCTCCGCGAGGGAGGCGTGCATTTGATCGCTCGGTGTGGAGCGATTGGACACCGACGCCATCGATGGGCCCTTGAGTTCCGATGCCAGAGGCCTGGTGGAGGCGAACCAGGTCAGCAGCTGGGAGTCCGTCGCCAGACGGATCACGGTCTCCACCAGCTCGATCGCCGCCGTCGCCGTCAAAGGTGGGCGGGTGGTGTCCGGAACCAACTTGGCCTGATCCGGGTCCCACCGAAGGAAGTTCCACTTGCCCTCGTCGGTGAGAAAGCCAAGCTTCTTCATGTTGGTTTGAGTTTGGATCTCCTGTGTCATGCGAGCCGGTTGCAGTCGCTGCAGAAATTCGCGCCAAATGCACATCCACAGGGTGAGCCGCAGCGGGGATGCGGGAGAAGTGGTCTCCCGATCGGTCTTCCACTTGGTTGCCACCGCAAACAGGACCTCCGGGACTCCGCACGGCAAGCCTGTGCGCATCCAGATGACGAAGGATGTATCCAGCATGAGGGTCTTGATTGGTCTGTTGCACCCAGTGCTTTCGCCTTGTTGGAGCAGGGCCTGGTTCCTCAAAACACTGCAACCAAAAGGACTTGTTGAAAAAATTGGCATTTGCTGCTTGGAAAAGCTTTGTTTTCCTTTGAACGACAGGGTTGTGTTGCTTGGACACAAGTCCAAGGTTTGGAATGGAGTGGACAACGCGTTACTGTGAAGTGGAGCTGTTTTGGAGTTTTTTTAAAGTTTGGCTGTGAAAAAGAATTGTGATTGGAGTTCGTTTGTGTGTTTAAGCAAAAGCTAGTTGGAAGTCCAAAAGCTTCCAAAGTTTTAGCCTGCTAGGAAGGCCAAAGCCGTGGAGTCGGAAAGGAAGGGCTCAGTGAATCAATGGCTCAGGAAGTACTTGTAAGAAAGATTCTTTTCATGATCATGATTTCAAGATTTCAAAATTCAAGTTTTATCAACAATATAACAAGTGTTTGATTGTTTTGTCGGTTCTCTCATTGCTTGTCACGATTTAGGATTGTCGTGACTCCTCCGTTGCCATGATGCCATGATCTTTGACTTTTTCGTTTTTCGACAAATGTTACCGAGCATATTATGTCATTTTACATGTTATTTATTACTTACATTGTCAATTGTCAATCAAATAATCAGATAATCATAATCAGAGTCTATCATTTGCGAACGACGAAACGGTGGCGCAAGTCACTCCCTCCAACTCCTTGTGACTCCCTCCTGGTCCGCCTGGTCCTTCGGTTCCAGCTTCTGACGCCCGATGTGTTTCAGTTCTGTTGAAACAAATCAAAACGTCGAATGAATTCAAAGACTCATGGAATGAAAATGAATCATGAAGTCTTGATTTTGATCGTGAACCCCCAATTCCACTTCCGTGCTCAGCTCTTTCACGCGCTTCAAAAGCCTTGCACTTTCAAGACGATCCCAACCACCCATGCTGCAAGCTGTCCAGCCTCTGCTTCTTCTGCTTTGCGACTTTCAAGGCTTTCTGGGTTGCTTTGCTCTCTTCCTTAAGTGCTTTCTTGCGAGCCCGCAAACGCGCCAGACGTTGCTCCAGCGTCTCCTGCCCAAGAAAGCGATTTGAAAGAGCTGTGTCCCCCTAAAGCTGCTCAGGTTATGTCCCTCGTCAAACTCTCTATCCAAAAAAGCCGTTTACATCCGGACATGCTGGCCGCGCTAGCGCCCACGTGCTGGTTTTCCCATGGAAATCACGCTTTACGTCCCTCTACTTTTGGCCTTACGTCCCCCTATGGCGCGCCCACATGCTCGTTTTTGCCATGGAAATCACACTTTACGTCCCTCCACCTTTGGGCTTCCTTTGGGCTTACGTCCCCCTCTGGGGCGCCCACATGCTGGTTTTCCCCATAGAAATCACGCTTTACGTCCCTGCACCCCGCTTGGCAGTTTATAATATTAATAGCCAAACGGAGCGCGGGGAAGTAAGAACTGAAGACCTCGAGGGCTCTAGCGTTGTACGGGGCACCCGTCTGTCAAGCGGGCCACACGTTACTCGTGTGCAATCACTGGTACGCTGGTGTTTTGTCACAGTTTGATGCCTTGTGGGTTTAGAACTGTGAAAACACGCATCGTCTTTGCGCAAGGATGACATTCACAACATGTGCGAACAAAACGGACTGTACTCCGAACGCAGTCTCTGAAAGCTCGAAAACACGCATAGTCTTTGCGCAAGGATGACACTCAGAACATGCGCGGACAAAACGGACCGTACTCCGAACGCAGTCTCTGAGAGCTCACAGGCATACTTGAGACCTAGGCCGAGCGAAGCACTTTCAAGAGCTTCTCCAAAGGAACTTGCCAAGGCTCTCACGCAATCGAGATTTGAAGCTTGACGGACCTCAGAAACGAACTGCTTCAAGCTTCTTCGACCCACAAAGAGGTCTTTCAAGAGCTTCTCAAAGAACTTGCCACGGCTGTCACTGAAGTTGAAGACTGTCACGGTTTAGGCTCTTTCTCCAAAGAACTTACCACGGCTGTCAACAGAGTTGAAGACTGTCACGGTCTAAGCTTTAAAGGTTTAGGGTTTGGGGGAGTTTGCTTCTTCAAAGAAGACTGTCACGCTTGCGGCGTTAGGGTTTAGGGATTGGGGGAGCTTCTTCAAAGACTTGCCAAGGCTGTGACGAGATCAAGACGGTGGGCATCAGAGCCTCAAAAACAAAGTGCTTGCCGAGGTTTAGGGTTTGCGGGGGTGCTTCGAAGAGTTGCCAAGGCTGTGACTCGAGATGAAGACTGTGGGCATCAGAGCCTCAAAAAACAAACTTCTTTAAAGAACTTGCCGAAGTTTAGGGTTACGGGAGCTTCTTCAAAGACTTGCCAAGGCTGTGACGAGATGAAGAAAGATTGTGGGCATCAGAGCCTCAAAACAGAAAGTGGTGCTTCAAGCTTCTTGCAAGACTGTCTCGGTGCACGCTGAGGATTCGGCCGGCACGGGGAAGCTCCACGAAGCGGGCACACACACACACACACAAGGACCAGGCACATTCAACATGTTTGCGCAAGGGCCGTGCTCATTTTTTTGCGAGTGCAAAGCTTCAAAACCAATCAAACTCTGACATGAGCATGAGCTTGTAACTTGTGAGTGCGTGCCGAGCTAGTACCTTGTACCTGGTGAGTGCGTGCGAGTTAGTTCAAGCCCGCTGTTGGTTCTGTGGGACACTAGCACAGGGATTCCGCGCAAACGCACGGCCGCTTTGAAACAGCCGCTGCACTGCACAAATGACAAGGGTGGCACGCACGAAGCTCGAGATAAGCATGGCCACTGCGCAAGGGTGACACGCACAAACCACGAGATAAGCATGGCCACTGCGCATGGGTGACACGCACAGACTACGAGATAAGCATGGCCACTGCGCAAGGGTGACACGCACAAACCACGTTCATGCCTCGGTCTCAGCAGCAGTTGGAAGCTTGACAGTCTGATGATGTGACTTTAGACCAGGGCCGCACAAGCACGTCTGCTGCTTCCACTTTTGGCAAGGGCAAAATGCGGCCCTTAGGAAGCGGAACGGTTTTTTGGAGGCAAAACCTCAGGCATTAGCTGCCAAAACAAGGAGCTTCCGCAGTTAAGCCTCCAAAGGCAGGGTGCAAAATCACGTCTGCTGCTTCCACTTGTCACAAGGGCAAAACGCGGCCCTTAGGAAGCGGAACGGCTTTTTGGAGGCAAAACCTCAGGCATTAGCTGCCAAAAGAAGGAGCCTCCGCAGTTTAAGCCTCCAACGGCAGGGTGCAAAATCACGTCTGCTGCTTTCACTTCAAAGCTAGGGCGGCATCATCACGTCTGCTGCTTCACTTTAGAGCCAGGGTGCTACTTTCCGGTGCGTGGGCTTCTGAACAAGTTCTACTGGCTTTCAACCCTGCCATTTCGCGCCGCGATTACATTTCATAGCAGCGGTCGCCTACCCAGATGATCTTCACATTGGCATTGAGCCACTTGCGAGGCACCCATTCAGCATCCTCGTCCATGGACACGATGACAGGCTTGCGACCCAGAAAGACCGTATATTTGTACATGCCTGTGTTGCTTTGACCCAGTGCACAAGGCTCGGGGGGACCCATGAGGACGTTCCGGTATTTCATGATATACTCGGAACTGTTCACATTGTCTAAGACGAGGTGGCTGTGCTGTCTGTGATACCAGTCATCAATGTTCAAGGCGTCCGTATCGCCAACGTCGACTTTGTAAGGAGATGCCCCGAACACATCGCTCATGGCAAAGCGCGTCTTCCCACTTCGACTCGGCCCCTACAACACCAAGGTTGTGCCTCCGTCGACCTGCTGAAACTGTCGCAACCATTCCTGTTCAGGGCCAACACTGAAGAGATCTCAAAACAACAGCTTTGGCTTTTTGATGTGCCCCAACCGTGTCGGCATTGCGTTTCCGCGTCGAAAACCCGACCAAACCCTCAGCGGCATAGTCTACCCACTGATCGCGACTGATTTTTCCACGTGCTGCCAAATCATCCAGCCATTTGTTGTTCACCCTGAACTTGCGCTGCATGGTCCAGTCCGTCTGGACAAAGAGCGTGCCATACTTGTTGGCTTGGACACAGAAGTGCGCCCTGTTGCAAGAAGCTCTGTAGGCTGGACGGTGTTGCACCCTGGTTCTTCAGAAGCGTCTCTCGACTGCCAAGACATAGACACGCTGAAACCCGCACTTGGTTCACAAACAGGAGCGGTCCTGGGGGTACCCGTGCAGTGTAGACATGATAGACTGCCGACTGCAAAGAGAACATGGAAGCAAGTTCGGTGCATGTAGATTTGGCTCTCACATCACATTCTGCCGTCACTTTCCGTGGTAGCATCAACTACGCGTTGTTTACGCTGGCGGTTGCAAAAGTTCGCATCGAATCAATGTCACGTGGTTTTTGTTCCCTTTGCAGCTGCACGCTAACAGAGCCTTGTTCTTTTGAGTGTTTCGTTTCTGCCCTCAAACTGAGAGATGCTCCTGTCTGATCCGTTTGGCGTTGGCAGCCAGAAAATTGCAATTCCAACAAGTTCCAACTGAATTCTGCCATTTAGACAATTTTTGGCAATTTTTGAAGCAAATTCAAGCAAATTGAACTTGTACAGGTAATTGACCTTCTAAGTAGGCCATGCAGGTGGGCCTGGACCAGCCCCAAAGCGTCTTGGAACCCAACCACCGGAATCCATGCTTGGATTTGCTTTGGAGTATCATTTTCCAACGCATAAAAACTTCGAGAAGCATTCCCACCGGAAAACCAACAACATTACAGGAGAGGCCCTCTCGGCTCTCCTACATTTTTGGCATGTTTCCGTGCACCACCTTTTGGAGCTCAGCTCATGGAAACCGCTGAAGACTCTGTGGCATGATGTGCACCCACGCCCGCCCAACATCACTTTTGGTGACCCGCAACTTGGCTTTTACCGGGCTCACCACAGGAATTGACAAGGAACAGCACTGCGGCGCGAAAACAATGCAGGGCGGCCACGCAACGATTCAGATGGCCAGAGTCAAACTGCAAATTGTTGCTCGGCACTGTTGCACGAGGCAAAGCATAACGTTGGCAATGCGCTGTTCAATGAAACGAGGCTTCTGCAAAGCTCAGCACCACAGTCACATCGAAGACGGACAGTCCCAGCCAAACTCATTGAAGAGCCAATTCTCAACGTTACGATTATAGCTTTGGCATAGCAGGCTGGCACAGCCTTCGGGGCGTTACCCCCGCGGGCATGGAGCATCAGTTTTTAGTTGCTCCACACCAAACCTGTACAAGCGCCAAAAGAGTGAGACGAACAGCGGCAGAAGCCACATACAGAAAAGTGAAACGGGAGCTGGACCGGTGTGCATAGCACACTTTCCATTTACACGTAAATACAAGTCGACGCAAACTCGTTTGCTGGACTTGGTTGCCTTTGATTCGGAACCACAAGCATCGAAGCTTGATGGTGAAATTCACGTTTGAGCCAAAGAGTTTAGGGTTCATGGATTCAAGGTTGAGACTTGGAAGTTGCGCTGTCAGCACGTGCTTGCAAGCACTTGAGCTTCGAACCTGGCTTCCGTCAAGACTGCTACAAAAACACGCGAGTTGCAAACATGGTTTTGCCGCAAGCTGTGTCGGTTGTTCGCATACCTGATCCAAACATGCTGGCGCATGCACGTCCGTTTTAGTCTGGTCCGAGCTGAGGGCTGTCGTCGCACATGGACCTGAGCCAGGCTTTCACAGAAGGAAACTGAGGCTGCCAGTTTGCGGCTTCAGACGTTCTGAGTCATTCATTCACCCTCAACGAAGCGGGAACATGATGCCAAAAGAACGTCTGCTACTGATTTGGCTTTCGGGCCTCTCAAACACTGTCTGCTGCTGAGACGTCTCTTTGGGTTTTGTTGCCAGAGTCTCAAGGCCCCAAAAAACGTGTCTGCTACTTTGATTTCGGTTTCGGGCTTGCAGGCCCCTAAAACACGGCAACTGCTTGTGTCTTTTCGAGCTGCTGCATTAAATCTGTGGCCATACAGCCCATAATGAACGTCTGCTGTTTGGGTTTTGTTGCCAGAGTCTCAAGGCCCCAAAAAACGCGTCTGCTACTTTGATTTCGGTTTCGGGCTTGCAGGCCCCTAAAACACGGCAACTGCTTGTGTCTTTTCGAGCTGCTGCATTAAATCTGTGGCCATACAGCCCATGATGAACGTCTGCTGTTTGGATTTTGTTGGCAGAGTCTCAAGGCCCCCAAAAAACGCGTCTGCTACTTTGATTTCGGTTTCGGGCTTTCAGGCCCCTACAACACGGCAACTGCTTGTGTCTTTTCGAGCTGCTGCATTAAATCTGTGGCCATACAACCCATAATGAATGTCTGCTGTTTGGATTTTGTTGGCAGAGTCTCAAAGGCCCCAAAAACGCGTCTGCTACTTTGATTTTGGTTTCGGGCTTTCAGGCCTCTAAAACACGGCAACTGTTTGTGTTTTTTCGAGCTGCTGCATCGAATCTGTGGCCAGACTCCCGAAAATGAACGTCTGCTGTTAGGATTTTGTTGGCAGAGTCTCAAGGCCCCCAAAAACGCGTCTGCTACTTTGATTTTGGTTTCGGGCTTTCAGGCCCCTAAAACACGGCAACTGCTTGTGTCTTTTCGAGTTCCTGCATTGAATCTGTGGCCAGACTCCCGAAAATGAACGTCTGCTGTTAGGATTTTGTTGGCAGAGTCTCAAGGCCCCCAAAAACGCGTCTGCTACTTTGATTTTGGTTTCGGGCTTTCAAGCCCCTAAAAGCGGCAGCTGCTTGTGTCTTTTCGAGCTGCTGCATCGAATCGGTAGCCAAACTCCCCAAAATGAACGTCTGCTGTTTGGATTTTGTTGGCAGAGTCTTAAAGCCTTCGAAACCGCGTCTGCTACTTTGCTTTTGGTTTCAAGCCTTCAAGCCCCTAGCACACGTCTGCAACTGTGATGCTGCTGTCAGGTCCAAGCAGCTGCAAGACTTCCAAAAGGAACGTCTGCTGTTTGGATGTTGCTGCAAAGTCCCGAAGCCTCAAAAGAACGTCTGCTGCTTTGGTCTTGCTTTCACGCCCTAAAACGTCGAACACAAGAAAGAGCTCCTCTATCTCTCTCTCTCTCTCTCTCTCCCCCTCTGTCTCCCTCTCTCCGCGCTGTGGCTTGCCATCGGACATCCAGCAGCAAACGCACGACTTCGACCGTGCTGCTCTTACACGCGAGCACCAATGCAGAACCGTGATTGTTACACATCTGTTTGTCGGTACCCGCATGCAGCAGTAAACGCACAACTTCAAAGTGGCCGTGGCCCACCTCCATCAAGGCAGTGGTACCGGAGCTGTCAGCTAAGTTCTTGTCGGCACCGGCCTCCAGCAGCAGGAACTTCACTGACAGCTTCACTGCTCTAGAGGCTCTCAGACGTGCTTCTGAGTGCTGATGCCTTCAGCTGTCAGCTAAGTTCTTGTCGGCACCGGCCTCCAGCAGCAGGAACTTCACTGACAGCTTCACTGCTCTAGAGGCTCTCAGACGTGCTTCTGAGTGCTGATGCCATCAGCAAAGTTCTTGTCGGCGCCAGCCTTCGGCAGCGAACAGACGACATCAACCGGATTAGTTTTTCGTCTCCACTTAAGCACGTTTGTGCCGCTACGAGCCGCCTTCGCCAGCATCTCGGCCACTTTCAAGCGGCCTCTGGCAAAGTTAAAGAGCATTGCCGCCAAACTGACTCAAGGCCTCCGATCCCACCTTCAGCAATGCCAGGACCATGTTCAGGTGACCTTGCAAGGCAGCTTTCACAGGGCGGTGCTGTTGCGGGTGCTAGAGGTCTTCTGCTGGTTCGTCGGCCTCTCACCCACTTTCAAAACGGCCCCTGGCAAAGAGCACTCGCCAAACTGACTTTCGGACTGCAACATGGCTCCAGCCTTCAGCAACGCAGGACCATATTCAGGTGACCTTGCAAGGCAGCTTTCATGAGGGCTGTTGCGGGTGTTAGCGGTGCGCTTCTGGGGCCTCAACCACCTTGATCTGCTTTTGCGAACTGCACATTCTCGAACTGATGCTCCATTGCACGTCTCTTTCTGCATGTCTTCTTAAAACAACATCGTACTGTTTCGTGGACTGCCACGGCCAAAGTATTGCAAGATGCTGGAGCAAATCGGAAAAGCACTGATACTCGAGATATGACAAGCTTCGATCCAGAGGAGGGAGCAGAGCTCCATCAGTCAGCCACTCTTTCTCAAACCCGACTTGGATCTGCAGGCGATGCTGTGACTGTGTGCTGGACACCAACGTCAATGACTGGAAATAACATCCAAAAAACGTCTGCTGCGTAGACTAATCACAGCTCCAAGAAGCTTCTGCGTTCAACGAGGACTAGTCACATTTCCGCTAGCCGTAGGCTTGCTCCAAGAAGCTTGTGCGCTCAAGAGGCGCTGTCAAGTAACTGTACAGAACCTAGTTACACACACTGTACGCACTGCAACCTGGGTCTGTTTCACTGCAATCGAAACGTTTCCCGAAACCACTTCTGCTGGTTTGCCTTTGTGGCCAGACTCCCCAACAGAACGTCTGCTGTTTGGGTTTAAAGTCTCAAGGCCCACAAAAACGCGTCTGCTACTTTGATCTTTGTTTAACGCTTTTCAAGCATTTCAAACACATCAGCTGCTTGGGTTTTCTCGAGCTGCTGCTTTGATCTGTGGCCAGATTCCCCAAAATGAATGTGTGCTGTTTGGGTTTAAAGTCTCAAGGCCCCCAAAAACGCGTCTGATGCTTTTATTTTCGTTTCGCGCTTTCAGGGCCCTAAAACACGACAACTGCTTGTGTCTTTTCGAGCTGCTGCATCGAATCTGTGGCCAGACTCCCGAAAATGAACGTCTGCTGTTAGGATTTTGTTGGCAGGGTCTCAAGGCCCCCAAAAACGCGTCTGCTACTTTGATTTTGGTTTCGGGCTTTCAGGCCCCTAAAACACGGCAACTGCTTGTGTCTTTTCGAGTTCCTGCATTGAATCTGTGGCCAGACTCCCGAAAATGAACGTCTGCTGTTAGGATTTTGTTGGCAGAGTCTCAAGGCCCCCAAAAAACGCGTCTGCTAGTTTGATTTTGGTTTCGGGCTTTCAGGTCCCTAAAACACGGCAGCTGCTTGTGTCTTTTTGAGCTGCTGCTTTGAACTTCTGCCAGACCCTCCAAAATGAACGTGTGCTGTTTGGATTTTGTTGGCAGAGTCTCAAGGCCCCAAAAAACGCGTCTGCTACTTTGATTTTCGGTTTCGGGCTTTCAGACCCTGAAACACGTCAGCTGCTGGTGTTTTTCAAGCTCCACGGCGAAAAGGATGCAGCATTCGAATTATGAATTGCGTGGCAGGCACAACCTCACATTGGCTCGCGGTTGTGTCCAAACACATCCTCCTCGTCCTCGTCCTCGTCCTCCTGGCGCAGAGGTCCATGGGAATTCGCGAGCAAACGGATGTCCTCGTTTACACGCACCCACAGAACTCGTCGACTGATGGCCGTATTGTGTTCCACCGTGCCGACTTCTTTCGGCCAAAAGCGATCCCAAGTCCAATTGGTGGAGAAAATGCGCGGGGTTTGCTTGGGAATGGTTCCATCAGCATTTCTGGCCACAATGTCACGGGTCTTTGACAAGTCGACAAGACCCTTGACGTCGTCAATCGAGCGTTCTACCATGCAGGCTTCATCGAACACCAAGCCTTGTTTGGGGCCGAAGCTGATGTCGCGTAGGCGGTCCAGACGATTGATGAAATGAAATCCGGCTTGTCCTACACAAGCGTGCATCAATGCGCAGGCGAATTCCGTCTTACCTAGGCCGCCGCGTCCCTCCAAAATCAAAGTGACCTCTTTGAAACCACCTTGCAACCACCAAGCCAAGCGCTCATGGATCTGCGGCAAAGGAACAAAGCTGGACAACAGAAAATCTGGAACGGCCACGAAGCTTCCAGAATCCATGTTTTCAGCATTCCACGCACTCAAAACTTTGTGAACCAAACCTGCGACATTTGCTTGGGCGCCGAGTGTGTTCCAGAGCGTCTCATCTCCTGAAATCTTTCGTGCTTTAGCAAGCTGCCAAGCGTCTTTGCAAGTTTGCACAGAATGTTCGACAAATGCATCCGTAATTTCTGAAAATGTCATCAAGGTTCGCTTCTTTCCAGGTTGGCCATTACGGGCTTCCATCTGGGGTACAGACTGTTGACAAAGTTGCATGAGCTGTGGTGTGGTCACATGAGAAGGCCAATGCCATGGATCTTTGTCTAAGTCTGCTGCAAGCTTGTGAGCACTGGCCACCAAACAATACTTGAGGTACGCTTGGTAGCCGACCAAGTTGAAAGAGAAATGGCCATGCACACCACCCTGCGCAAGTAGATGACCCAGTCTTACATGAGCAAACGGCCTGACAAATTTGAAGATGAAGTGTTTGTGTCGGGCTCGTTGGCCCGTCTCCTTGTCATACTTCTTGTGGGGCTCGTCAAAGACATGCAATCGACTGATATTCGATTGCTGGTTGCATTTTGCAAGGGCCTGAAGGAACATCTTACCAGCTTCCTCGTTGCTGAGATCCGCAGGAATCAAGCAATTGCGAGATTTGCGGGAAGCTGCATCTGCCAGGTACTGACGGGGACAAGGCCAAACAAACTGTCCACAGCGAGCACGGGCTTTAGGATCTGCGGGCTCGTCAGCATTGGAGGAGGACTCGCCCTCAGGACGAAATATGTTGTTGAACATCTTTAAAAACTGCTACACATGCGAACACCGACGTGCCTCAACATCACACATGGGTACATCCTCATCTGAAGATGAGGAGGACCCAGACGTGGGCGAAGAAGACATGGCGGGTTTGCCACTGGAACTGGGACTTTGAACTCAAGTTCGGTTGTGGCTAGTGAGACGCAGCTGGCTAGTTACGTTGGCAGCTGGTACTTGTTGCCCCCTCTCAACGCGAGCCCACAACCTTCGCAATTGTCGACAATATGTCGTCATGGCCACATAGACGACTACAGCTTGCAAAAAGGACAACTGTCACACGGAGTCCGGGAAATATACCTGCTCCACGCACATACCGCGAAACAAGCGGCCAAGATGACAACTGTTACGAGGATTGTGGTTTTCACCGTGCCAAAAACAAGCGAACATGCTCCGCCCACAGCAAAACCGTGTGACGGTGGCCATTTCCGGACTGGAATGTGCCAAAATCCAAGGAATATGGCTTCTCTACAGCAGAACCGTGTGACAGTTGCCACTTTTCGGACACGAATGTACCAAAACCCAAGGAATCTGCTCCGTCCACAGCGAAACCGTGTGACAGTTGCCACTTTTGAAGCACGAATCTGCCAAAACCTAAGGAAAACACACATTCCAAAATAGATTGCCAAAAATCCGGACCGGGAAGGGAAAATCGTAACGTTGGAAACCTTGTAAAAGATTCGAATTTTCTTTCTTCCAGCACATTCAACGTTACGATTTTCTGTTCTGGATCCGCATTTTTGGCAATCTAAAAAGGCCCCCTGCGCGCAAAACCAAGAGAATGTGCTCCATCCACGGCGAACGGTGTCACGGCGGCCACTTTTCGGACAGAAATGTCCCGCAACCCCAAAACAACGTCTGCTACTTTGATTTGGTTCTTTAATCCTAAAGCACTGTTTCTGCTGCTTTGACCCGTTAGCCAGACTCCCAAACAAGAACGTCTGCTGTTTGGATTTTGTGGTCACGGTCTCACCCAAAGCACGTCTGCTGCCTTGACTTTGCTTTGCGACTCCAAACGCGCTAAGGATGCTTTCGCTTTGCCAGGGCTCCAAAAACACGTCTGCTGCCTCGATTTTGCTTCGCGACTTCAAGTGCGCGACGAAAGCCTTCACACATCTTCACACTGCTTGTGACCGTTAGCTTCGCTGCTCCACCCCCTGTTCTTACAATACTTGGACTTCATGCAGGGACCCTAGAACACTTCTACTACTAACATCCCTGCTTTCCAACCCCACTGGCACGAACCGTGGTTTGACTTTCTGCCACATCCTCAACATCACTCCTTAAGTAGGATAATACAAGATAAACATGGCGTAATGCAGTCTGCAACCTTATCTTTTTCACGGCAAGGTGCATCGTGAGACGCAAGGAGAACTTCAAAAGCTTTGCAGATCCCAGAAGATCTTCAGCCGCTGCGCTTCTCTACAACAAGGCTCAGCAAATCTTCCTCCGACAAACGCTTCGCTGCCTGCTTTGCCTCAGCTTGACAGCAATTACAGAACCTACAGGTTGACGCAACTTCCTCGCCTTACGGACACGGCGCTGTTCTTGCTTCACTTGCTTCATGACCCTTCGGGCTTCTGCCTGGAATGCAGAAGATTCAAAAACGAGGACAAGCGGGAAGACCTCACTGAGACAGAAACCTTTGCAGCTTCACGCTCTTGCTTCAAACGCTGTAGGCGGGCTGACAAGCTTTCCTTTCAACTCTGCTTTTCGGTCACTGCTAATTACCTTCGTCTAACACACATTTCTGTCCAACCATGCACTCACAGAGCCTGGGGCAACTCGACTCGCTCCCTTACAGGAGGGTCGGAAGGAGCTGCTGCGGCTTCTTCTGACATTGCGTACCAGAAGTGCAGAAAGCGGAGCCAAAAAACTGCACCAAATCATAGGTGAGCCAAGAGGGCCTCTCCTGTCACAGTTCAGCCGCGCTGCACTGCAGCATGCAAGCATTTACTTTTGCATTACTCGAGGAGCGGCATGATGTGCTCTGGAGCACCGATCCAATCGGTATAAACGAGTTTATACCGCCGCGGTAGGAGAGTCGCGAGCTCAGCAGGCGACAGACGCCCGGGCTGGCAGCTTAAGCGCCCACCAGAAAAATGCTTTGCAAGATTCTGGTGCAAATTCAAACCTTGGTTGGGAAGCCCAACCAATGAAAAAGCTTGATGCCACGGCTCGCTTCGGAGCCAATCAATCGCCTGAAACAAGATGTGAAACCAGGCATGCGCTGTTACGGGACCTTGTTGTGCCATTCGATAATCACGGAACAAACACTCCAATTTCTGCTTGTAGCGTGAGAAGGCGTATACGTCCAAAGGCTGCACCAACGGCGTGCAAGCGGGGGGCACTGGTAGCAAAAAGATGCTCTGCAGACGAGCCACTCTGACAACAGGTTGCGCCCAATGCACACTAGCTGCGTCCATTAACAAGATTGGCTGAAAGCCCATTCCCGAAAACTTCGTGCGAAACACGTATCCTATCAGTTGGATGAGCCACACCATGATGTCGGTGCTGTTCCAGGCGCTCCTTCGGCGAAGAAGCCAGACATTGTCGGGTTTGTTCACATTAAGCTGACGGAGTAAGGTCTTTGTAAGCTTCCGCGTGTTGCAGATCAGCACTTGTGGCAAATGCTGTTGAACTCGCAACACGGGGGATAGCAAGGCAACATGCGTTATGCCGCCGCGTCGATCACCCTTGGGTACCATCACCTTTGGCTTTTCCGACAGCGTCAAAGACACCAAGCCGCTTGCACTGTAGTAAGAATACTGAATCGCTGTTTCATCCAAGTTGATGAAAACAGGCACTTGGCTCTCTGGCACTTTGCCTTGAAGCCAATCTGCATGTCGCCAGAAGAGGCCCACCTCAGAGGTGTGCAAACTGTCCGGTTGGCGGGCCCCAGTTTTGGGACCCGATTTCGGAGCCCCGAAGCGGGGCCCGAAACGCAGCTTTAAATCATTCAGAAAGCAAGCAGCCTGGGCTGACCCCCAAATCTGGGACACCCCAAAGAGTCCGAAACCGGGCTCGAAGCTTGTGGACAAACTGATGTCAGATAAGCAAACTTTAGCCTTTAGCTGCGTCCAAACGACCACACTGCTGTGGTGACAGAGAAAAATCTGAAGCAAGAAGGAAATCACGAGAGCCCCGTCCAACATATGCCTCAATGGCGCATGAACCCAAGCACCAGAAGTGAAACCTCTGGCACTGAAAGAAAACAATCAATCCCACTCCATTGCGCCTTGGCTTGTATTTCATCCGCCGGCAAATCGTCCAGCGGCCGCAATGCACCATACCTCAAACACCAGCGCTTTCGAAATCTCCGCGACCACTTGCGCAGATTGCGTCGGGTGCTGGATGTTGCCTCCGGTCCATTCGCATCTACCACATGGTCACGCAACCTTCTGTTCAGCAGAGGCGCACCCAGCTTCTCACAGTGGTCCAGATATTCACGTGCAGTGCGCAAAGACGTGGGTGCCACCCCATGCACGCAGTTCATTTCCTGTACAAAGCCATTTGCCTTGTAGTTCGCAATGAACCGCACCGCCTCACGCCGAACACCTACATCTTTTGCTGTGACAGGGTCCTCGACCTTTAGCAGAACTTCCAACTCGGTACGCAGATACAGCTCTTCTATGAAGCATTCTTGCTCAGGCTGTTCCATGTCTTGGCGCTTCGATTTTGATTTCAAGAACTCGACGGCCAGTAGAACGTTGAAACCGCTCAAGACATACACTGCCAACAAAACAATGCATTGGCGCGGGTTTAAACCAGCATTTGCCCAGCATTGCTTCTCTGACCGACAGAGTCGCGAAGTCGAGCGCACCTTCTTCTGCAGCGCACGCACCTGGAGGGTGTGCACAGGAGCATGCGTGACACAACGACAACAGCAAAAACCTTTGAGGCAAATTCGACACCTTCTCACGAGCTTCCTCAAGAGCAGACACATCTGCAACACGCTTCATGAGCGTGACTGTACAGGGCAGTCTATGTTTCTGATGCTTGAGCCTCCTCGGACAGGAGAGGCCCTCTCGGCTCTCCTACATTTTTGGCATGTTTCCGTGCACCACCTTTTGGAGCTCAGCTCATGGAAACCGCTGAAGACTCTGTGGCATGATGTGCACCCACGCCCGCCCAACATCACTTTTGGTGACCCGCAACTTGGCTTTTACCGGGCTCACCACAGGAATTGACAAGGAACAGCACTGCGGCGCGAAAACAATGCAGGGCGGCCACGCAACGATTCAGATGGCCAGAGTCAAACTGCAAATTGTTGCTCGGCACTGTTGCACGAGGCAAAGCATAACGTTGGCAATGCGCTGTTCAATGAAACGAGGCTTCTGCAAAGCTCAGCACCACAGTCACATCGAAGACGGACAGTCCCAGCCAAACTCATTGAAGAGCCAATTCTCAACGTTACGATTATAGCTTTGGCATAGCAGGCTGGCACAGCCTTCGGGGCGTTACCCCCGCGGGCATGGAGCATCAGTTTTTAGTTGCTCCACACCAAACCTGTACAAGCGCCAAAAGAGTGAGACGAACAGCGGCAGAAGCCACATACAGAAAAGTGAAACGGGAGCTGGACCGGTGTGCATAGCACACTTTCCATTTACACGTAAATACAAGTCGACGCAAACTCGTTTGCTGGACTTGGTTGCCTTTGATTCGGAACCACAAGCATCGAAGCTTGATGGTGAAATTCACGTTTGAGCCAAAGAGTTTAGGGTTCATGGATTCAAGGTTGAGACTTGGAAGTTGCGCTGTCAGCACGTGCTTGCAAGCACTTGAGCTTCGAACCTGGCTTCCGTCAAGACTGCTACAAAAACACGCGAGTTGCAAACATGGTTTTGCCGCAAGCTGTGTCGGTTGTTCGCATACCTGATCCAAACATGCTGGCGCATGCACGTCCGTTTTAGTCTGGTCCGAGCTGAGGGCTGTCGTCGCACATGGACCTGAGCCAGGCTTTCACAGAAGGAAACTGAGGCTGCCAGTTTGCGGCTTCAGACGTTCTGAGTCATTCATTCACCCTCAACGAAGCGGGAACATGATGCCAAAAGAACGTCTGCTACTGATTTGGCTTTCGGGCCTCTCAAACACTGTCTGCTGCTGAGACGTCTCTTTGGGTTTTGTTGCCAGAGTCTCAAGGCCCCAAAAAACGTGTCTGCTACTTTGATTTCGGTTTCGGGCTTGCAGGCCCCTAAAACACGGCAACTGCTTGTGTCTTTTCGAGCTGCTGCATTAAATCTGTGGCCATACAGCCCATAATGAACGTCTGCTGTTTGGGTTTTGTTGCCAGAGTCTCAAGGCCCCAAAAAACGCGTCTGCTACTTTGATTTCGGTTTCGGGCTTGCAGGCCCCTAAAACACGGCAACTGCTTGTGTCTTTTCGAGCTGCTGCATTAAATCTGTGGCCATACAATACAGCCCATGATGAACGTCTGCTGTTTGGATTTTGTTGGCAGAGTCTCAAGGCCCCCAAAAAACGCGTCTGCTACTTTGATTTCGGTTTCGGGCTTTCAGGCCCCTACAACACGGCAACTGCTTGTGTCTTTTCGAGCTGCTGCATTAAATCTGTGGCCATACAACCCATAATGAATGTCTGCTGTTTGGATTTTGTTGGCAGAGTCTCAAAGGCCCCAAAAACGCGTCTGCTACTTTGATTTTGGTTTCGGGCTTTCAGGCCTCTAAAACACGGCAACTGTTTGTGTTTTTTCGAGCTGCTGCATCGAATCTGTGGCCAGACTCCCGAAAATGAACGTCTGCTGTTAGGATTTTGTTGGCAGAGTCTCAAGGCCCCCAAAAACGCGTCTGCTACTTTGATTTTGGTTTCGGGCTTTCAGGCCCCTAAAACACGGCAACTGCTTGTGTCTTTTCGAGTTCCTGCATTGAATCTGTGGCCAGACTCCCGAAAATGAACGTCTGCTGTTAGGATTTTGTTGGCAGAGTCTCAAGGCCCCCAAAAACGCGTCTGCTACTTTGATTTTGGTTTCGGGCTTTCAAGCCCCTAAAAGCGGCAGCTGCTTGTGTCTTTTCGAGCTGCTGCATCGAATCGGTAGCCAAACTCCCCAAAATGAACGTCTGCTGTTTGGATTTTGTTGGCAGAGTCTTAAAGCCTTCGAAACCGCGTCTGCTACTTTGCTTTTGGTTTCAAGCCTTCAAGCCCCTAGCACACGTCTGCAACTGTGATGCTGCTGTCAGGTCCAAGCAGCTGCAAGACTTCCAAAAGGAACGTCTGCTGTTTGGATGTTGCTGCAAAGTCCCGAAGCCTCAAAAGAACGTCTGCTGCTTTGGTCTTGCTTTCACGCCCTAAAACGTCGAACACAAGAAAGAGCTCCTCTATCTCTCTCTCTCTCTCTCTCCCCCTCTGTCTCCCTCTCTCCGCGCTGTGGCTTGCCATCGGACATCCAGCAGCAAACGCACGACTTCGACCGTGCTGCTCTTACACGCGAGCACCAATGCAGAACCGTGATTGTTACACATCTGTTTGTCGGTACCCGCATGCAGCAGTAAACGCACAACTTCAAAGTGGCCGTGGCCCACCTCCATCAAGGCAGTGGTACCGGAGCTGTCAGCTAAGTTCTTGTCGGCACCGGCCTCCAGCAGCAGGAACTTCACTGACAGCTTCACTGCTCTAGAGGCTCTCAGACGTGCTTCTGAGTGCTGATGCCTTCAGCTGTCAGCTAAGTTCTTGTCGGCACCGGCCTCCAGCAGCAGGAACTTCACTGACAGCTTCACTGCTCTAGAGGCTCTCAGACGTGCTTCTGAGTGCTGATGCCATCAGCAAAGTTCTTGTCGGCGCCAGCCTTCGGCAGCGAACAGACGACATCAACCGGATTAGTTTTTCGTCTCCACTTAAGCACGTTTGTGCCGCTACGAGCCGCCTTCGCCAGCATCTCGGCCACTTTCAAGCGGCCTCTGGCAAAGTTAAAGAGCATTGCCGCCAAACTGACTCAAGGCCTCCGATCCCACCTTCAGCAATGCCAGGACCATGTTCAGGTGACCTTGCAAGGCAGCTTTCACAGGGCGGTGCTGTTGCGGGTGCTAGAGGTCTTCTGCTGGTTCGTCGGCCTCTCACCCACTTTCAAAACGGCCCCTGGCAAAGAGCACTCGCCAAACTGACTTTCGGACTGCAACATGGCTCCAGCCTTCAGCAACGCAGGACCATATTCAGGTGACCTTGCAAGGCAGCTTTCATGAGGGCTGTTGCGGGTGTTAGCGGTGCGCTTCTGGGGCCTCAACCACCTTGATCTGCTTTTGCGAAGCTGCACATTCTCGAACTGATGCTCCATTGCACGTCTCTTTCTGCATGTCTTCTTAAAACAACATCGTACTGTTTCGTGGACTGCCACGGCCAAAGTATTGCAAGATGCTGGAGCAAATCGGAAAAGCACTGATACTCGAGATATGACAAGCTTCGATCCAGAGGAGGGAGCAGAGCTCCATCAGTCAGCCACTCTTTCTCAAACCCGACTTGGATCTGCAGGCGATGCTGTGACTGTGTGCTGGACACCAACGTCAATGACTGGAAATAACATCCAAAAAACGTCTGCTGCGTAGACTAATCACAGCTCCAAGAAGCTTCTGCGTTCAACGAGGACTAGTCACATTTCCGCTAGCCGTAGGCTTGCTCCAAGAAGCTTGTGCGCTCAAGAGGCGCTGTCAAGTAACTGTACAGAACCTAGTTACACACACTGTACGCACTGCAACCTGGGTCTGTTTCACTGCAATCGAAACGTTTCCCGAAACCACTTCTGCTGGTTTGCCTTTGTGGCCAGACTCCCCAACAGAACGTCTGCTGTTTGGGTTTAAAGTCTCAAGGCCCACAAAAACGCGTCTGCTACTTTGATTTTTGTTTAACGCTTTTCAAGCATTTCAAACACATCAGCTGCTTGGTTTTTCTCGAGCTGCTGCTTTGATCTGTGGCCAGATTCCCCAAAATGAATGTGTGCTGTTTGGGTTTAAAGTCTCAAGGCCCCCAAAAACGCGTCTGATGCTTTTATTTTCGTTTCGCGCTTTCAGGGCCCTAAAACACGACAACTGCTTGTGTCTTTTCGAGCTGCTGCATCGAATCTGTGGCCAGACTCCCGAAAATGAACGTCTGCTGTTAGGATTTTGTTGGCAGAGTCTCAAGGACCCCAAAAACGCGTCTGCTACTTTGATTTTGGTTTCGGGCTTTCAGGCCCCTAAAACACGGCAACTGCTTGTGTCTTTTCGAGTTCCTGCATTGAATCTGTGGCCAGACTCCCGAAAATGAACGTCTGCTGTTAGGATTTTGTTGGCAGAGTCTCAAGGCCCCCAAAAAACGCGTCTGCTAGTTTGATTTTGGTTTCGGGCTTTCAGGTCCCTAAAACACGGCAGCTGCTTGTGTCTTTTTGAGCTGCTGCTTTGAACTTCTGCCAGACCCTCCAAAATGAACGTGTGCTGTTTGGATTTTGTTGGCAGAGTCTCAAGGCCCCAAAAAACGCGTCTGCTACTTTGATTTTCGGTTTCGGGCTTTCAGACCCTGAAACACGTCAGCTGCTGGTGTTTTTCAAGCTCCACGGCGAAAAGGATGCAGCATTCGAATTATGAATTGCGTGGCAGGCACAACCTCACATTGGCTCGCGGTTGTGTCCAAACACATCCTCCTCGTCCTCGTCCTCGTCCTCCTGGCGCAGAGGTCCATGGGAATTCGCGAGCAAACGGATGTCCTCGTTTACACGCACCCACAGAACTCGTCGACTGATGGCCGTATTGTGTTCCACCGTGCCGACTTCTTTCGGCCAAAAGCGATCCCAAGTCCAATTGGTGGAGAAAATGCGCGGGGTTTGCTTGGGAATGGTTCCATCAGCATTTCTGGCCACAATGTCACGGGTCTTTGACAAGTCGACAAGACCCTTGACGTCGTCAATCGAGCGTTCTACCATGCAGGCTTCATCGAACACCAAGCCTTGTTTGGGGCCGAAGCTGATGTCGCGTAGGCGGTCCAGACGATTGATGAAATGAAATCCGGCTTGTCCTACACAAGCGTGCATCAATGCGCGAATTCCGTCTTACCTAGGCCGCCGCGTCCCTCCAAAATCAAAGTGACCTCTTTGAAACCACCTTGCAACCACCAAGCCAAGCGCTCATGGATCTGCGGCAAAGGAACAAAGCTGGACAACAGAAAATCTGGAACGGCCACGAAGCTTCCAGAATCCATGTTTTCAGCATTCCACGCACTCAAAACTTTGTGAACCAAACCTGCGACATTTGCTTGGGCGCCGAGTGTGTTCCAGAGCGTCTCATCTCCTGAAATCTTTCGTGCTTTAGCAAGCTGCCAAGCGTCTTTGCAAGTTTGCACAGAATGTTCGACAAATGCATCCGTAATTTCTGAAAATGTCATCAAGGTTCGCTTCTTTCCAGGTTGGCCATTACGGGCTTCCATCTTGGGTACAGACTGTTGACAAAGTTGCATGAGCTGTGGTGTGGTCACATGAGAAGGCCAATGCCATGGATCTTTGTCTAAGTCTGCTGCAAGCTTGTGAGCACTGGCCACCAAACAATACTTGAGGTACGCTTGGTAGCCGACCAAGTTGAAAGAGAAATGGCCATGCACACCACCCTGCGCAAGTAGATGACCCAGTCTTACATGAGCAAACGGCCTGACAAATTTGAAGATGAAGTGTTTGTGTCGGGCTCGTTGGCCCGTCTCCTTGTCATACTTCTTGTGGGGCTCGTCAAAGACATGCAATCGACTGATATTCGATTGCTGGTTGCATTTTGCAAGGGCCTGAAGGAACATCTTACCAGCTTCCTCGTTGCTGAGATCCGCAGGAATCAAGCAATTGCGAGATTTGCGGGAAGCTGCATCTGCCAGGTACTGACGGGGACAAGGCCAAACAAACTGTCCACAGCGAGCACGGGCTTTAGGATCTGCGGGCTCGTCAGCATTGGAGGAGGACTCGCCCTCAGGACGAAATATGTTGTTGAACATCTTTAAAAACTGCTACACATGCGAACACCGACGTGCCTCAACATCACACATGGGTACATCCTCATCTGAAGATGAGGAGGACCCAGACGTGGGCGAAGAAGACATGGCGGGTTTGCCACTGGAACTGGGACTTTGAACTCAAGTTCGGTTGTGGCTAGTGAGACGCAGCTGGCTAGTTACGTTGGCAGCTGGTACTTGTTGCCCCCTCTCAACGCGAGCCCACAACCTTCGCAATTGTCGACAATATGTCGTCATGGCCACATAGACGACTACAGCTTGCAAAAAGGACAACTGTCACACGGAGTCCGGTAAATATACCTGCTCCACGCACATACCGCGAAACAAGCGGCCAAGATGACAACTGTTACGAGGATTGTGGTTTTCACCGTGCCAAAAACAAGCGAACATGCTCCGCCCACAGCAAAACCGTGTGACGGTGGCCATTTCCGGACTGGAATGTGCCAAAATCCAAGGAATATGGCTTCTCTACAGCAGAACCGTGTGACAGTTGCCACTTTTCGGACACGAATGTACCAAAACCCAAGGAATCTGCTCCGTCCACAGCGAAACCGTGTGACAGTTGCCACTTTTGAAGCACGAATCTGCCAAAACCTAAGGAAAACACACATTCCAAAATAGATTGCCAAAAATCCGGACCGGGAAAGGAAAATCGTAACGTTGGAAACCTTGTAAAAGATTCGAATTTTCTTTCTTCCAGCACATTCAACGTTACGATTTTCTGTTCTGGATCCGCATTTTTGGCAATCTAAAAAGGCCCCCTGCGCGCAAAACCAAGAGCATGTGCTCCATCCACGGCGAACGGTGTCACGGCGGCCACTTTTCGGACAGAAATGTCCCGCAACCCCAAAACAACGTCTGCTACTTTGATTTGGTTCTTTAAGCCTAAAGCACTGTTTCTGCTGCTTTGACCCGTTAGCCAGACTCCCAAACAAGAACGTCTGCTGTTTGGATTTTGTGGTCACGGTCTCACCCAAAGCACGTCTGCTGCCTTGCCTTTGCTTTGCGACTCCAAACGCGCTAAGGATGCTTTCGCTTTGCCAGGGCTCCAAAAACACGTCTGCTGCCTCGATTTTGCTTCGCGACTTCAAGTGCGCGACGAAAGCCTTCACACATCTTCACACTGCTTGTGACCGTTAGCTTCGCTGCTCCACCCCCTGTTCTTACAATACTTGGACTTCATGCAGGGACCCTAGAACACTTCTACTACTAACATCCCTGCTTTCCAACCCCACTGGCACGAACCGTGGTTTGACTTTCTGCCACATCCTCAACATCACTCCTTAAGTAGGATAATACAAGATAAACATGGCGTAATGCAGTCTGCAACCTTATCTTTTTCACGGCAAGGTGCATCGTGAGACGCAAGGAGAACTTCAAAAGCTTTGCAGATCCCAGAAGATCTTCAGCCGCTGCGCTTCTCTACAACAAGGCTCAGCAAATCTTCCTCCGACAAACGCTTCGCTGCCTGCTTTGCCTCAGCTTGACAGCAATTACAGAACCTACAGGTTGACGCAACTTCCTCGCCTTACGGACACGGCGCTGTTCTTGCTTCACTTGCTTCATGACCCTTCGGGCTTCTGCCTGGAATGCAGAAGATTCAAAAACGAGGACAAGCGGGAAGACCTCACTGAGACAGAAACCTTTGCAGCTTCACGCTCTTGCTTCAAACGCTGTAGGCGGGCTGACAAGCTTTCCTTTCAACTCTGCTTTTCGGTCACTGCTAATTACCTTCGTCTAACACACATTTCTGTCCAACCATGCACTCACAGAGCCTGGGGCAACTCGACTCGCTCCCTT
>CAJNDT010002058.1:0-37252 GCA_905221615.1 Symbiodinium sp. CCMP2592
ATGATGGGAAAAGTTTCTGATAACATTTGTTGCCAGATTGATATCATCCAGGAAAACCCACTGGCTTCAAGAATCACATCATAGTTGCACTCAGGCAGAACTTCATAAGCACCTTCATTATGGAACTCCAGTCAACTTCGCAAAGGCGCAGAACATCCTGTCCTCTCGAAATGGCCAAGAATATCTTCTCCAGTGCGATGTTTGCATCAAACTGCCGCCGAATGTCTGCTAACAGTCTTCTTCTTGTTTCAGCCGGGTCATCTGCTGCTGCAGACATGGCACTCCGAATTGCACTCTGCATGGCACTCTGTCCTATCCGCAAGAAAGTGTAACACCTCAACCTCAAGGGTGTTCGAATTAACAACGTAATTGTGAACCAGCACATTCAGCAGTTGACACACTTGTGAGTCGATTGATCCATCACAACACAAGGATGAGACAGACATGATGCAATCACTCGGTGAAATTCACATGTGGCATAGTTGTTGCAGACCATGACTTCATGCTCAAGCAATCAAATACAGCACTGCCAGACCCTCACTCGATTCTCGTTTTTCTGATACCGCACACAGCAGTCCATCCATCGTCCTCGACGATTCCGAGGCCACCGAGGTGGCAGACACAAGCATTCTTGGCACTCTGCCTTCTGTAAAGTTTCAAAGCTGTCATTGAAAGACATCAACCTTAGGGCCACCAGAAATCTTCAGGTGGCTCACAGTCGGAGGGTGGTTCTGAGGAGATATACCCCGATCGACGACCACGAATGCGAAATCCTCTGCCTTCAGCTGCAGAATCATACTGATTTGAGTCTGGGGACGACTGAGCTTCGTCCAGTGCGTCCATCTCCTCATTGTCTGACTCCTCACCTTCCTCCACATCTGAGGGGGCTCCATCATCCGCTGAGCCGCGCTGACTCCAGTCCGGGTCTTCTTCTGAGATGTGCCAATAATCAATACCCAAACGACCCCGCCCTCCAAGCTCACCAAGACGAACATCTCGAACACCTTCCTCAATCACATCTGAGTCTGAGGCGTGAATCTCACCTTCGGCACGAGCTGGCCCAGTCAACCAGGCATCCGGGCGAGATTCCAAACGAAAAAACATTTGACCACGAACTCCACTTTCGAACTCATCTGGCACTCTGCCTTCCGGCACTCTGCCTTCTGGCACTCTTCCTTCAGTAGCTCCACTGTTGGCATTATTGTTAGGGCCAGGATAGCCATTTTCAGGCATCGGCCTTGGCGGCACTATTGGTGGCGGCGGGTTGTCTGGAGCATTGAAACACATGGCACAAATTCGCCGTCCCAACTGCCGACGTTGCATCTCTTCAGGGGTCAAGTTCTCAAGGGTGACCAGAACAATGCGGCCCTCCCTAACAGTAACCACATCCGGCTCGAAGTTGATCATGATCGGGGTCTCCATAATGTCCAACGCTTCTGCCACAGCTTGGGCAATCTCAAACTCATGTCGCGCAGGGGCGGGAGGTCTTGGGCCAGGTGGGTAAGGTGGCCGATTCACAGGCGTTGGTGGCGGCGGACCCATTTGTGGCCCTGGCACTCTGCCTTCCGCCCCACCACCTTCTTCACCAATGCCATTCACACCGGTTGGCGGCACTCTACGAGGCCGTCGCTTCGGAGTCCTCACCCCGCCGAGCCTCCCCGCTGCTGCCGGTTTGGCCTTCGGTTTCGGTGCCATGGTGCTTAACTTTAAATATCTTTGATCCAACAAGCTGCAAGCAACTATATGTGTTGGATAGTACGAACAGGTACTAGAAGTTGAGTGTCATGTCCGTTTCAATACCACATGCAATAGGTTCCACTGGACGACACAAGCATTTATGCACATGATCATTAGATTAACACATATTTGAAGACAGAGTGCTATTAATAGATGATGTAGTTTAATGTTCGAAAGCAGTATTCCCAATAATAAGTGTATGCATATAATCCATACATATATCTATATGTATGTATGTATGTTATACATATACCTAGGTCTATGTGTAAACTTACCACACACAGTAACGGTTTATGGTTTAAAAGAGCTTCAGGGTTTTAGGTTTTAAGGAGGTCCATGGTTTAAAGGTACTTCAAGGCAGAGTGCCACCTAGTTTATGCTTAATCATAAGATGTGTTACTACTCGTAGGGATTTGGTTGGGTTAGCTGGACTGTGCCGATTCAATGGGATTCGATATTGTATAACTAGCTCCCAAGATTCAATAAGCTCCAACAAGACTTTTGGGAGTGGATGCTACATGTGTGCAATTGTCTGGTACAGGGTCGGTGTGCCTTCAAAACGTGATGGCCCGAACACTAAGATTCAATAAGATTTTTTCGGGTAGTCCACAATCCTGCAAATGTCTTCTAAGATTCAATAAGATTTTTTGGGCGAGCTGGAGGCTGTGTCCCTTGTAAAACCGATAAGATCAATAAGATTCAATAAGATTCAATAAGATTCAATAAGATTCAATAAGATTCAATAAGATTCAATAAGATTCAATAAGATTCAATAAGATTTTTTCGGGGTATTCCACAATTGTACAAATGTCTTCTAAGATTCAATAAGATTCAATAAGATTTTTTGGGGCGATCTGGAGTCGTGTCCCTTTTAAAAATGATGGACCAATAAGATTCAATAAGATTCAATAAGATTCAATAAGATTCAATAAGATTTTTTCGGGGCATGCCACAAGTGTCACAAATGTCTTCTAAGATTTTGCAGGGCCTGTGGGGCGGTATGGGGATGGTGTCCCTTCAAAGGCCATATTTTTTTTTTAACACGGATGCACCCCATTGCAGACTTCCGTGGTCCTTTGTTGGGTCCCTCCCAACTGGTGTTCTAGGACAGGTTGGATCCTGCCTTTGGCGCGGATTTGTCCACAGGCATCTGCAGTATCCTTGTGAAATCGACAGACCGCCTGGGATTACAAAGAGACATACATTCCTGATGGCATAATGCAACCCAAGGCAACACAATCATGTCAATACATAATGATCATGGAACACATGTTACAACCCATGGCACTCCGCCTTCAGAAACATGTCTGTGACAATGGCATTGCCACACCTCCAAAATTAATAAGACTCGAGGCCACATCACCGACAACACATACACATGAGCCCGTTATTGTGGCACTCTGCCTTGTTACCGAGCCACCTTGTCGACGCAATCAGTCCACCACGGGGTCGTTGACCTCAGGAGCTTCCTCTTCACGAGTGCGGTCGGCAACGAGTTGAGCTTGTATTTCCTGAACGATTGCGTCCACATCATTAGCATCATCTTCGACAGGAACAGGGGCATTGCTTCCCGTGGACCCCCTCGGACCCAAAAAGAACCTTGCCATAGAGGCTGAGCTCGCACACTTGAGAGGGCAAGCGGTGGCCTTGTTCCGCCCGGTCGACTCACAGTATCGATTGATACATTCGCTGTGAAAGAGGTGGCCACACGATAGCGCTTCCAATGCCTGCATTCCAGGGAAGCAACAGAAAAAGACACGTCATGTGAGAGGTACTGTTCTGAGGATTAGTGGAATGTACAAACAGGACAGGCACCACTATCAATGGTTCATTAACCAAAGGCAAACGAAACCAGCCTGCCTGGCCCGGGTGCATCTCCGAATGGCAAATGACACAGAGGTCCTGGTTCCACCGGTTCGCAGGTCTGCTCGACTCATTCGGAGCATCCTCCTCCTCCTCCTCAAAGAAGGCACTGTCGTCGGCCTCGCGCTCGACCTCGGCCTCGACCTCGGCCCCGGCCTCGACCTCGGCCCCGGCCTCGGCCATGACCTCATCATCGACCTCGACTGCGACCTCGTCCTGCGACTCTGTGTTTGGTGCCGTCGCCCTGGCCTTGGACTTGGCCTTGGCTTTCGACTTGCCCTTGGCTTTTGCTTTGGCTTTCGACTTGGGTGTCGCAAAGGGCACAACGGCATTCACGTCAGCACCGGCTGTCGAGTCACTGTTCGTGGAGGTGTCTGGCTCTGGCAACTCAACTGTTTGAGGTGCAGTGGTCACTTCTGCAGGAGGCATGACGATCTCCTGATCGGGCCTGATCTCTGCCTCTGCCGGCGCTAGACCATCGTCATCCATGGCAGGAGCATTCCCATCAACTGGCACTCTGCCTTCCACAACCCTCGGCACTCTGTCTTGTTCACTTCCTGCAGCCTGGCTGCCTTCGGTTGCCTGGCTTGCATTGGAACCCGGAACGGCATGAGGGGAGGCAGGCGGCTGTTGAATCGGCACTCTGCCTTGTTCCCCAGCCGGGCTGCGACCCACAGCCTGGCTTGGATTGGAACTAGGAGCAGTCGTTGGCAAAGGACCAGAACGGACCACGTCTGGCACTCTGCCTTCCGACGGCGGAACCGTTGGCGGGGCAGCTGGAGCAGGACTCGGATTGAAACTGAGACGTCCCTGCGTCTCAGTGGACTGCCTTGCTCTCGCTCTACGCCTGGCATAGGTCGTGACATCCTCGGTCATCCATGTGGACTGCCATCCACACTCCAAGGCAACCCTGTCAACAGAATGCTCAGACATATTCACCCCCAGTCCCAGAACCGGTTTGGCTATGCGGTTCCAACTGCTGCTATCGCAGACGGATTGACGCCTATGGGCATTCTCACATCGCTGACCAAGCAAGCTGTATTTCATATCGACCCTGAGTTCACTGACCTTTGTGGTCGGCTTCAGATTGGTCAATATGAAGAGCAGTTGCAGCGCTGTTTGTTGTGGCAGGTCAGCCGTGACCGCAGCATCCCATGCACTATGAACTCGCTCGAGCAGAGCTTTCACCTTCACCTCAGTCAGTAAGGCTTATCTAGGCTTTGTGGGGGAGGGTTCAGGGATCATTGCTGACCTTAGGGATACTCTGTTGATTGACAAGCAGCCAGAGGGATCGAACGCAATGTCGTGGCGCTTCTCGGGATTGCATCTGCATCGGTAGTGGACGTTGCCAGCCGATCAATCCCGATCGTTGCTGCTTGCCTTGCTCTGTTCTTCTTGGTTTCCTTACGAATCCTCCTCACTTCTTGGTCTTCTGATTCCGACGAGGAGGAGTCGTTGGCACTCTGCCTTGATTCACCCACAGCAGCCATCTGCTGCTGTTGCTGCATTTGCTGCATCTGCTGCATTTGCTGCATCTGTTGCTGCTGCTGCATCTGTTGCTGCTGTTGCAACATGAAAGGGTTCATCATGGCCAGTGGGTTGTTCATTCCCATTGCTGGGTTCATTGCCCCCGGCATTGGGAACATCATCTGATCACTCACACGAGCGCTCTTCCTCGACTTTCCCATTGCTCTCGGCGACTGTCTCTGGCACTCTGCCTGGAAGCACCACTGCAGCACTAAGGGACTCGATCTTGAACACACATATGTTGATTGCGGCCAGGTCAAGAAATTCTTGCGCATCCACTCACTAGTCACTAGAGTCCGTACACACTACGTGGCATGGTCCCATCAACGGCCAGATAGCAAGCGTTTCAGCTTCCACAACTCACAATCACTTGCATCATGCATTCCAGCCTTGCCATAGTAGCCAACCACCTTGGACGCCAGCACCTGAAAGGTTTTATGGGGCTGTCACAGGAAACCAAGGTTGAACCAATCAATTCACAGGCACAGTAATTAATCCATCGAGTTACTGCCGACATGACTGTATGCATAGGCATCGTCTTTGTTTTCCAAAACGGCAAGCTGAAATGTGCCAGATCAGACGGACCGCAAAAGTGACAACATTCAAACGCCCCAAGAAATGCGATTTCACATTGGCACTCTGCCTTTCCGGCACTCTGCCTAGTGACAGCGACACAAAAATGAATCTGAACAGGCCACACTGTTTGGTGGCACTCTGCCTTAGTCACACCGAGAACTCTCTGGCACTCTGCCTTGTGAAAGTCCCCAGTGCCCAAGGACGAATGGGATGAAGAAGAGGAGGTCCACTAGATGGCTTTGTTTTGGCAACACAATTAATAAACCTACTCGTTCAGCTCAATCATTGACACTGATCAATCCTGAAAGCCATCTGCAGTTACTCCCCAATCAGGAACGAAGTTCGCAGTGGTCTGGTAAACATCCACATACTCTTCATCTTCCGATGGCGGGACATCATCACCCATCTGGCTCACCGCGTCTAGGTCTTCCCCCCTTGCCTTCTGTTCCAGCTTCTTCTGACAATACACAAGCATGGTGTAATTGTAAGCATCCCAAATCTTGCAGGACAAAGGCACAATCCAGCTCTGCAGGTCTTTGGGCTTGAATTTTTCCTTTGAGATGACATCTTCCGTCGTATAAACCTCAACGAGTGTCTTGGAGGCCTCAAACCAGTGCCAGTATGTCAGATTTTTTCCCTTGACTTTATCACGGCCATGTTTTGGCGGAGTGACATTGAACATGCACTGGAGAATCTGCTCAATGACCGCCACCCCAGTTTCCCTCTGAAGCCACAGGTGCCAGTCCCCAGGCTCAGAATTGTTTGGAATCTCCTTCACGTTCTGGTCACACAACAGATCCCAGACAACCGCAGTTTTCGAGCCCTTCGACCGAAAGTGATTCCACGCCATGTCCTTTCTATCCACTGGCACGTTATTCTTCTCGCATTCTCGGACTGTGATCTCATGGACAGCCATGAGCAGCTGGGTCATGACAGTCGTAGTCTTGCTGTTGAACTTCCGATCGTTGTGCTGGGGGTTGAACGGCTGATCTTGTGGCACCGGTCTCGCCATACGTGCCCGATTGGCGAGGCGGCCCACCTTCGAAGTCGTCACCGCCCTGTGACTGCATGGCAGCATTCCCCGCAACGCTCTGAGAGTTTTCTCCTCCTCAGTCTCTGGCTGCAAAAGCTCGGCTGGAACCTTGATCTTGTTTTGACCCCTTGGCACTCTGCCTTGGGGGTCCGTAATTCCGAGGTCCTCCTCCGCTTCCAAGAAAGGCTTCACCTCTCCAGGCACTGGCGCAGTCGCACTCTTGGGGTTTGCGGCAGCCTTCGGGCTCGGGTCCACATTCATAGCCTCCAGCTCGTTCATGACCTTGGCGACGACGGCATCGTGCTCGCTCTCAGTCACCCGGGTCTCCGGTACAGAAGGCATCGGCTCATCTTGCTCCTCTCGGAGATGGTCCCCTAGTACCATTGTTGCTTGGCTGTCACCCTCATCCTCGTCCAAGCGATCCGGGTCGGGCTCCGCCTCCATCTCAAGCGGCGGTTGCTCATCCTGCACCATAACCTCGACAAATTCCATTTCATCGTCCGACGGATCTTGCACAGGCTCCTCCTCTTCCACCACAACATCAACCAAAGTGTCCTCCTCCTCGGCTTCCACCTCCTCCTTGGGGTCCAACCATATTCCTCCCTTCTCCGTCTTCATATGCCGCAAAAAAGCAGGATGAGCTTCGCCTGGACGGCCCTTTCCAACAAGGTGAGTAGGGATATTGGGACGGCCCTTTCCAACAAGTGGCACTAGGGCTGGACGGCCCTTTCCAACAAGGTCAGTAGGGATATTGTCCTCCACTGGCACTCTGCCTTTGTGGCCCTTTCCGGCAGGCTTGCCCTTTTGGGCGAAGTAAGCTGCTTTCCCGATCGGGACGGCGTCGCCCTTGCTTTTCAAGCCCTGGGCCTTTGCCACCCAGGCCGGCTCAGCGCGTCGGCCCTGCGGAACGAAATTGGAGCCTCTTGCCGTATCGTCAGCATACTCGGCAAGTTCCTTGGCGAAATCCTGCTCGTCCATCCTTTGCTTTTCCGTCATTTCAGCAGGAGCACTTGCCGACATAAACTGTGGCTTGGAACCAACAGGCACAGGCTGTCCGTCGCCGAATTTCCTTTTGGCAGGAGGCTGCTTTGCCGGCGGGGGACCCATCGGCTCTGGCACTCTGCCTTGCTTTGCCGGCGGGGGACCCATCGGCTCTGGCACTCTTGGCGGGGGATTCGGCTCGGGATCTGGCACTCTGCCTTGCTTTGCCGGCGGGGGGCCCATCGGCTCTGGCACTCTGCCTTGCTTTGCCGGCGGGGGACCCATCGGCTCTGGCACTCTTGGCCGGGAATTCGGCTCGGGATTCGGCTCATCGTCATGCCAGGCATCGTATTCGTCCTGGATGACGGGCATTCTGGCCGTTCTGCCCCAGCGATGTTGCTGCTGCTGGTGGCCAGGAGGAGGATGAGCTGGTTGCACCGGGCCCTGCCAGGAGGAGGATGATCTGGTTGCACCGGCCCCCTGCCAGGAGGAGGATGATCTGGTTGCACCCTGCCAGGAGGAAGTGGTTCCCACTCCTGCTGCCAAGGGTGATCAGGCAGAGGCCCAGCATTTCGCAGCGGTCTTACTGGCACCTGCCACGGAGCAGGAGGCCTCGCCTTTTGCTGAGGCGGTTTATGCAAAGGCGGGCGGGCCCCCCTGGGAGGAGTCCCATCAGGATGATGTATTGCTTTGCCTTTGCCTGGCACTCTGCCTTCTACTGGCACTCCTCCTTTCATCCCTTTGGCTTTTGCAGTCGCAGATCCAGGGGGATCCCAGGGAGGTGTCGAATCCCAACACTGAGGTGTTGGCGGAGGATTCGGCGGCGCAAGTGCCTGCGGCTGCATTCTGCTCATTACTGCCCTTGTTGCCTCGACCCTCATTTGCTGGCATTGTTGCATCAAGTCCAGACCCTGCTGGAACTTTGCTTCCAGATTCTTGCACAACTTGTACAGATCGGACACCATTTCACCAACTCTCCACTTATTCGGTCCATAGTCCGTTTTGAATTTTTCGCCAGCAGCAAGCATCTTCTTCCAGACCTGTGACGCGTACTCGGAGACGGTGGCGCTGTGGTTTGAGGGAATTTGCCAGAAGCTCAGAAAGCAGTTGAGGTGACCCTTCATCTTTTTTGCGGGAACCTCACTAATTGGTAGGCAACCGGAGCAGTCCACCAAGGCAAACGTCAAATTCTCCGCCCCCACTGGCACTCTGCCTTTGTGGTCCGGCACTCTGCCTCCCATGACAGTAATGTTATTCTCATGGAGGTCCCCCAGAATACTCCCTTCCAGCCTAAGGGTATGCATTTGTAGCTTCAAGACAAACTTGAACAGCTTGAAGAGGATCAGCATGGTCTCTTTCTCTGGGAACTTGCTTGGGTCGGAAAACCTCTGGTTGAGGAAGGCTCCCACAGTCGTCCCGTTGCCTTTGGCTTCTGTGACGATCACCGATTTTCTCATCCGCGGTGCCACTACGCCCGAGGCATGGGTGACCAAGGTTTTCAAGTCGAAAGCGAGCGGGACAGGAAACGATTGCCAGTGGGTTGTGAACATTCGAGATTGCAGAAAACGCCAGTCAAATTGGTTTCCACACTCTTTTTCATCCTTTGCGAGTGGCCTGTGCAGCTTGACACAGAGGTGCACCTGATCTGTCCGATTATTGAAGTCCAGAGCATCTTCAGGAATAGAATCCACCAGTCTCAGGGCCTCTGCTGCGACTTCCGAGGCTTTGAGGACTTCGGCACTCTGCCTTTCAGACCGAGGAATCCTGAGCTCGCGCAGAAGCTTCAGAATGTCGATGACCCACGGCTGTGGGATCCTCGCAATCATTGAGTCCCGATTCATTCCATGACCGACGTATTTCCATTCACACTTGCACTGTTTGAATCCTTTCCCGCCTCTCACGCGGAATTGCAGGCGGACCTCACCGAAGGCTGTGACATAGTAGTCTAGAGGTTTTTTGATCGGCCAGGGATAATTCGGACCCATCTGCAAGGATCCATCCAGCTGTTGTTCGTAAAACTCACAGGTGATGTTGCCGGCTCGCACATTGGCCCAAAACGTCTGACCAAGCGGACTCGTATGCACAGGCGCTGTCATCCTGCGGCACTCTGCCTTGTCCAGCCAGATTGCGGCACTCTGCCTTGTCCAGCCAGATGCAGGCACTCAGCCTTCTCAGTCCAGCTCAAGGCACTCTGCAAAGAATGGCGAGGCGGCACTCTGCCTTATAATGTCGAAATGATATACTACCTCTGACGTCAATGTGTTGTTAGATTATAGTTACTAGTATTTGACACAATTTAAATTATATCAACTATATTTTGATATTATGCTCACATTGACATTAAATATCATGCATATGCCATCATTCAAGGACCACGACTCACTTCACTTTGAGCAACTCCATCGACAGAATAATCATGACATGACACTTTTATTGAAGCAGCAGCTACACGGAGTTTAACTTAATTGAGGGGCCAGACAGACTCAGCATGATCGGGAGCTTAGCACACGAATGAAACCTAATTCAAGGGCTGTGTTGATATTCAAATCTGCCATATGCCATGATTCAAGGACCACTGCAGCAACATTTGAAACCTGAGCAACCATCATAAGCCATAGGCAAAACAATCATGACATGACACTTCAGAAGCCCGAGAATGCTAAGTTGAATTTGGCAACGCAGAAGCAGCATGATCGGAAGCTAAGAACAGCACCGATGACCAGCAATCCTGGGGTCTGGAGACGCCAGCTGACGGCCAAACCTTGCATGGTCACTTTCATTCATACTCAGACTCTCTCAGCACAGTCGCAAACCCAACACATCCAACAGAACTCAGAAGTGCTCGGTCTTCAGAAGTCTCAGCACTCACAGTTTTGCTTCTGCAGCAAGCAATGCTCTTCTGGAGGCACTACTCTGACAGCGACGAGGCCTTCTCCAAAACACTCACAACTTTGATCATGACTTGTTGGTTTGCCTGCACCACAAACAAATAACCTGTTGCTGTGCGAAAGGCAGGCAGAAGTCCACATGAGCAGACATCGGCACTGAAAAACTTGAGAAGAGTCAGTCGACGAAGCCTGACCCACCTGGCACTCTGCCTTCGTCACTGTCCTGGCCTGTAAATTAAATTGATGTTGGAATTTGCCACTCACTGAATGGTCCAATTCTGGGCACTCTGCCTTTGGCACTCTGCCTTTTAAGGCACTCTGCCCTTCTTTTTTCTCACGATTCGCCGTCCATCATCAGGATGTTTTCTTGCACAATAGCAGGCTCGAACTCGTTGTAATCCTCCTCATCGTCCACACGCTCTTCATTCCAGGCCTCCGGATCATCTTCGTCGTAACCGAATCTCACCATGGTCGTGGTCCACAAGAGTTGCTCACCTTCGCGGACTTCCCCTTCCCACAGCGTCAAATTCTCAGCCCCCCGCGCCCAGCCCTGATGACAGGCATAGAGCCATCTTCTCTCCGTCATCACTTGCATGCCTGCACCGGTGAGCTCCAGCTTCAGGTAAAGTGGCGGTGCCTGTTTATCGATCCTGAACTGAGATCATGTTGAAGTTGCTACTTGATTCTAGTCAGTTTTAATTATTAAGATCCGTAGATATAAGATAATAAATAAATGTAGCGTCGAAGCATGGCTTGCATCTGAGTGGCCATCTAATGCTGTCTGGCCACCATTGGTAGCGTTCAAGGGCCAACTGGGCCGTGGGGCGCAAGGACCAGTGCGGATGGTTTTTGGTCTCCGAGGAACCGGGTTGCGCCCAAGCGCTGATGCCGTTCCCTTTCAAGAAGTCCCAGCGAATCTGCAGGGAGACATCCAGTCAAGCAGTAAGAAACAGTCACAATCAACACATGCTATGATTATCATCAAACACACTGCCCACTGCCTGCCAAACGTCCTCCACGCACATGAAGTATGTGTGAAGGGTCTGGTTGGGGTCTTGCATCGGGGTCTTGCCCTTCTTTCCCTTGCCCTTGCCAAGATCGCCCTTGCTCGCGCTGGCACTCTGCCCTGTGGCACTCTGCCCTGTGGCAGTCTGCCCTGGCTTTCCTGCTCCCTTCCCGACCTGACTTGTTCTTTGGGCTTGAGCGTTGTTCAATGAGTTGGTCAGCTGCCAATTTGAAAACTCTTGCAGCTGAGTGCGGTGGCGGCCTGCCCCTGTGTTTTCCATGGCGGATAATGACTTGCCCACTGCACAATTGGGACAAGGGCACTCTGCCTTACCTGAACCAGACTGCTGCAACAGCACAAGTAGGCAAAAATGAGCACTCATTACAATCACCGGAGACTGACTGTTAAAGTCACATTTGCACCCACTGAGTCGCCGGCTGGATTCACTCATCCAATCGCCCCAGCGGCCCTGATCACCATGTCGGCACAACCGACAAAGGAACTGACAGTTTCCACAACCGAGACGGGCATGATCTCACTTTCTTTTTAAGCTCAGTCAGTAACACCGGCAGCCAGGTTTAAACGCACGAATTAAGCTGTGACTGCCAGCTGAAAGTGGGAATGTAACTATTAGCCTTTTCAAGGTAAGGACTGTGTTTCACTTCCAGCCAGCAGTCCAGTGTCGGGTCCAGGACTCTCTGGCTGGGCCAGTGTCGGGACACAAATTTCGACGGCTCAGAATCATTCATTGGAGCAGAACTGTTTGACCATGGACTTCGGGTTCAGTGTCGATGATCAACTGTACGTGTGCAGCTCATCCTGCATTTCCAGCAGTGCTTCAATCATGTACTCACGATCCCGGAATGGAGCATAGTAGGCTCGGTGGTTGATCCACCTGACAATGGCTTGTTCCATGGTCATCGAGGCAAAGGCCATGACTAGGACACAATAAGCAGCACAGGTCCTGTTAATGCCACCGTAGCAATGGACAAGCACACGAATTGGCCTCTTCTTGCCTCCACGCTTCCGACCACCTCCCTGAAGCTTCATCGCCTCCAACAAAGCAAGAGCATTACCGAGCTCACCAGGGAATGTCTCATCGGCCACCTTCAAGGCACTCTGCCTTCCATCGGCACTCTGCCTTCCTTCAGCGGCTCTTCCGAACAGGCTGCCCATGTCACTTCCCTTGCTGAAGCCCTTGTCATAGGAGCAGCCATAGCCAAATGAGCCCTTCGTCGATGCCTTCTGGCTTTGCATGTGATTGGAAACCTGACAGGGGCCGCTGTAGCCCTTGCTGATTGTCTTGCCCTTGCCCCTGCCGCCATTGGCCTTGCCCATCATTTTGCCCTTGATGGCACTCTGCCTTTGACTCTGGCTGAACTCCTCTGCTGAGCGCTGCCAGCACATCATAATCTTTCTGAAATCTGAAATGAGGCGGCGCCAAATGGTCTTGAACTCATGACTTCTTTGTTCAGCATCAAAGTCATTGGCATGTGTTTGATCCCAGCCACCATACCGAAGATGTGCAGTGCCAAACGGTCCACAATTCGCCAAATACTGATACCAGTCCCATGGCTCAAAATTCCGAGGTCTGTCATCTGCATTCATAGAGATGACAATGTCAGGCTTGACCCGGAGCTGGTCATATCGGATCGGGCAACCAATACTGCCAACAAACAGTTGCCACTGGGGATGGTCGTAAATCAAAACATCATCCATGGGCCACGTCTCGACATCATGCTGGCATGGCCGAGGTGGCGGGATCGACCCAGGCAGCACATCTGTCTGGCCGGTCCATGCTTTGTACAACTTCATATCCATATCTCCGAAATCTGAGATGGCCTCAACTGCCAATTTGATTCGTTGATCCAATTGTGCAGCCCTTTGGATCTTTCGGAGCCCGGTGGTATAGTCGGCAGCTGATCTGCCACAGTGTAAACAATTCCACCGAAGTTGTTGCACGGCTTCGTTCCAGTAATCACTGCCAAGGTCAATGTGATTGGCCTGATTCTGATGGTCAGCAGCAGAAGTCTGGCACTCTGCCTCGGAACTCCCTGAGCACCTTGAAACGGTCGTCGGCATCACTGCTTTCATCGAGCACCCAATTGTCCAACGATTAAAACATTAACAGTGACTAATGCATCACTATACAGTACATTAACCAATGATATGTAACATTGTGTTACTACTGTTACATCAGTATGAATGAATCACTTGATTATCTGGCCGGCAGATGTCGATCATGTATGGTGCAAGGCAACTCACTGACAGACTATGCAGGCAGGCAGGCAGGCAGCCAGCCTCGGAGACAGCAGGGTCCTGAGGACGTCACTGCCACCCGGCACTGTGTAGTCAGCATGTCATGCTGGGTAACCTTTTGGAATCCAAGTTGCGCACACTACCGCTGAGGTCTCCAATCGGACAGTCTAGCTCTGCTGGCTAGATCGTCGAATTCAAAATCCTCTAAGCACACGCAAACCCGGCACTCTGCCTTCCCCAACATCCGTAATGCGGTCTCGGAGGCTGTACAAACACGATGAATCACTGATTCATCATTGACGACAGAGCTTCGTCTCGCACGTCATTGTAATATAAAATTCCTGGCACTCTGCCTTCACTGTAATCCTGCATAAATCTCGGAAAGAGTACGTGCAGGATCATATCATTGATATGCCAGTCTACTTGCAAGACATGCCCACGCTCTTCAGAATTCAGAAAGAACCACAATGTCGAAAAGGACTCCTCTAGCAGCGCGTCGAAATAAATCACATAATCATCGTAGTCACTGTCCATGATCGAGGCCACAGTGCTTGCACGCTCATCGGCAACCAGAATCCAGTCCGAGTCCAGAGACTCACTGTCACTGCACGACATCGACGACATCTGCCGGCTTGCAGGGGGGCCTACTACGACTTAGACTAGAGACAGAGCAGGTCGTCGGCATCACTGCTTTCATCGAGCACACAATTGTCCAACGATTAAAACATTAACAGTGACTAATGCATCACTATATAGTACATTAATCAATGATATGTAACATTTTGTTACTACTGTTACATCAGTATGCATGAATCGCTTGATTCTCTGGCCGGCAGATGTCGATCATGTATGGTGCAAGTCAACTCACTGACAGACTATGCAGGCAGGCAGCCAGCCTCGGAGACAGCAGGGTCCTGAGGACATCACTGCCACCCGGCACTGTGTAGTCAGCATGTCATGCTGGGTAACCGTTTTGAATCCAAGTTGCGCACACTACCGCTGAGGTCTCAAATCGGACAGTCTAGCTCTGCTGGCTAGATCGTCGAATTCAAAATCCCCTAAACACACGCAAACCCGGCACTCTGCCTTCCCCAAGATCCGTGATACTGTCGCGGAGGCTGTACAAACACGACAAATCATTGATTCAGTGACGACAGCCATTCGTCTGTCACATTGAAATATAAAATTCCTGGCACTCTGCCTTGCCTAAAATCCCGCAAAAGTCTCGGAAACAGTACGAACATGATCTGTTCATTGATATGGAAGGCTGCTCGAAAGACTTGCCCACGCTCTTTAGAATCCAGAAACATCCACAATGTCGAAAAGGACTCCTCTAGCATCTCGTCGAACGGAATCACATAATCATCGTCGTCAGCACTGTCCGCGACCGAGCCCGCAGTACTTGCACCCTCATCGTCAACCAGAACCCAGTCCGAGCCCACAGACTCACTGTCACTCCACGACATCGACGACATCTGCCGGCTTGCAGGGGGGCCTACTACGACTTAGACTAGAGACAGAGCAGCTGTAACACGACTATAGTAGATTACGCAGGGCAACAGCGAGCACAACTGCTGCAGCGGCAAGTTGCGATACATGACACGCTCACTGACTATGCAAGGCAGCTTGTCCTCTGCGATGGCAGCATGTCCTCAGGATCCTCGTCATGAGCCTCGGTGCCAGGACTGTACCATAATAATGGAAGTAGCTGAAGCAAGCTGATGCTGAGATCCCAGCAGTTGGCATCCACTTCTCGATGGGCTGGAAGCCGATGAAGACCGATGGGAGAGAAGGAAATGGAAGAGAAGGCGTTCACTAGGCTTGGATTCAAACCGAACACTTAGACCTGGCCAACGGTGTGGGGAGCAACCCCGATGGGGCAGGGACTTAAGTAAGGCAACCTCGAGAGGCTCGACTGGCACTCTGCCTCTGTCGATCCAAGTCGCAAGGCTCCCTAACTAACGTGACAAGCATGGATGGCCTCCCCTCCTGGTTGGGAGAAAAATAAAAAAGCCACAACCACTGGACCACCCCACCCGGCACTTTAGCCCATGTGCCCGGGTGTCATATGCCACTGCCCTGGCACGTTGGCCCCAAGGCGGTCCAGGTACCATCGACAACACCTGACACCCGGCCAACGGTGTCCACGAACCGAGATGGGCAGTCGATCCGTGTGGGTAAGGTGGCACTCTGCCTCTGTCGATCCAAGTCGCAAGGCTCCCTAACTAACGTGACAAGCATGGATGGCCTCCCCTCCTGGTTGGGAGAACAAATCAAGCCGCAACCACTGGACCACCCCACCCGGCACTTTAGCCCATGTGCCCGGGTGTCATATGCCACTGCCCTGGCACGTTGGCCCCAAGGCGGTCCAGGTACCATCGACAGCACCTGACACCCGGCCAACGGTGTCCACGAACCGAGATGGGCAGTCGATCCGTGTGGGTAAGGGCAAGGTCTCAAGGCAAGTCAACATGTCACTACGGCCTCCCTTCTTTGTTCAATCACAACCCAAAACTATTTAAAAAGATTAAATTTTAAAAATTATTAACTTCAACAACAAATAAACAACAATTTTGTAGACATACAGCAGCAGGAAACCAGGTAGAACAACAGGAAGCCAATTGACTCACTCAGAAACAAAATTCACAAACATGTATTTTTTACACCAAAAATAAAATAAAAGAATTTTAACAACTGTAAAACACAAAAAAACCTATTTAAAAAACTTTTAAATACAAAACAATACTTTTAAATACAAAAAAACACTTTTAAACACAAATAAAGCCAACCACATACAAAAATGAGATTTTGGGTTCCTTTCATATAAGCCTTGTTGATCTAAACCCTGTGGTTCTGGTTCGGCGCAAAGGGTTAAGGACTTTTTTTTTTGAAACCGCCTTCCCATGGAAGGCTGTCCGACGTTTCATAAAGGTATATCGTGCGCGCTCGACAGAGTTCTTATGAAGTTCGTCGGAGTTTCAAAATATCGCAACATAGAAACAAACTCAATGTATTAAATGGGACATGTATATTCCCCTTCGAGGAAATGTCGAACATCAGACAATGGTAAGATTCATCAATCAGTATTGCCCGAAATGATATTTGGGCGCGCAAACATATTTGCGAAACATATCAAAATTGTGACTGCTGCGAAGCTGCTCACTCGACTGTTTTGCACGCATCGGCAAACTGGGGATGAGTCGCATTGCTGGGCCCCCTCGGCCCAGCATAACACAAGAGCCACAGCTCAGTTCTGACGTGCTCGGTTTGACCGTGCACCTCAAGTCATAAGTCCCCCAGTCTGCTTTAGCATGATGACACAATCGACTTCAGAGCAACTTTCGACAGCGGGCACTTGGGTACCTCAACAAGTAGAGGCCAATGGCTAAGCTCGGACAGCGATCCGCGGCTCGGCGAGTCTGCGATGTTCGAGGCTGAAGGCACACGTGCTATCCATAAGAAGCACGGGGATGCCTCCTGGGGATTTTCAAGGATCATAAGAATTTCCCGCCACAACTCAAGGCTGGCATCACCTTTGACAAGGGTATCAAGTGCAGGCCAATTGTCGATAAACAGGATCACTCGTCTGCCGTCTAAGTGTTTACGCCAATGCCGAAGGGCCAGAACGGCACCGTAAAGCTCTACGAGACCTATGACATGATGCCTGCCGTCGGATCTCCAATGAGACAGCACGTCGGTCGGCACCTCGCACCCGAAAGCGTAAACATTGGGCTCATCCGGTTTAAACATGACCGCACCCACCGTGGCCGGTCCGTGATCCTGGTTGTCGTCCTCCAGGGCTCCGTCAGTGAAGAGCAGTATCGGCTTCTCTTTCCATCCGGCCCGGATGACGCGAGGCTTTCCATGCATCAACCTCTGCTGGAGGATTTTGAGCGCATCGATCCCGCTGGCATCGAGGGAAACCGGCACCCTGGAAGTGAACCCTAAAGTCCTTAGATCGCGCAAGGCCATGCGCCCAGCTCGGCCCCAGATTTGACCGTCAGCGAACTGAAGTTTGCCTATGAAGGAGGGCAACCGGCAGGGGACTATGGACTTATCCCTAAGAACCTCCTCAATCACAGCATTCAGCTCCTCGCACCGGGAAGGCTTGTTTCGGATGTTGATGAGGCCCTCCGTGCTCTGGGATACATCCAGAGTAACTCCCAAGACTTCGACATCGGAAGAGAAAGGCGTGCACTTCTCTTCTGCAAAGTCGAACCCCGCTAACTTAAGGAACCCCTTAACTAGAGCCGAAGTTGACGTGGCCACAAGCGAATGCGTTGCCATGGGGAAATCGTCGAAGTATGCGGACCAGCATGCTCCTAGGTGGCACCCGAGGGCATGCAACAGCAAGCTGACGCGCAGAAAGTGGTATACTGATGCAAGCGCTCCGAATGGGAGCGTGCGCATGACAAAGCAAGAGATGGATCCCGTTTTCGGATCCTTCAAGGTCACCACGCTTTTGTCGAAATCACATGGATTTAAAGGTAGCTGTTTGTATGCGGATTTCAAGTCCAAGGTGGCGACTTGCATGCTCGCCCCCGATTTCTGCCAGTCAGGGTGGACGTGTCCCGTCAACCTCTCTCCAGAGGACAAAGTGAAATCGACGGCTCCTCGCTTCCGGTAGAAATGGCACAACACAGAAAGAGACCATAAAAGATGGTCCATCGCCTGAAGCACGATCCTTTCGCTTGTAGAGCAGGCTTGGTTTACAAGATTCTCCTTGAAGTCGTCGATCGGTCTCAAGCGTCCTTTTTGCACAACACAGAAGCGGCGCACTGGGATCCATGCCCCAAATCGCTTTCCAATGTCTTCGGGTGACATAGGCCCTTCTAGCCACTTTTTCTGGGTTGACTCTTGAAGAGTCACATCGTACAGCTCGTCAGCGTTCTCGTCAAGAGGATCAGATGACACACGTGACAAGAGAGAATCTTTGATGCTATCAGCGTTTTCCATCAACTCCGATTCGCTGATGGAGGCGAGGTACCCTCCTTCCCTGAACACACCAGAAGGGCTCAGGCAGCCAACGAGTCGGAAGCCCTGGCGCATTTCTGAAAAGAGACCCTTGTCCGGCCAATCAATTTCGGCAGCCATCTCCTCCAGGAGAGCCGTACGCTTGTTGGCGAGGATTTCCCTCACGGAAGGCTGCATCTTGGCACGGTGGGCATGCTCGACTGGCGCCAGCTCCGTCGCTCTGGCTCTCCATCTTTGAAGACGAAGAAGTCTGAGCTTGCAGATCTCCGCAGGGGATTTTGTTAGCTGCTCAAACAGGGATTTGATCAAGTAGTCTGGTAGCTGTGCCAGGGAATCGAACGGGTGGTGCAGCAGCTTAGCCTCTCTGACAAAAGACTCTGGGCTCCTGAAGACTCCAAAGACACAGAAGACACCTTTACTTCCCCTATTTTCGGAACGCAAGAGTTTGCTGCCGGCCGGGACGCCGTGAACATCATGCTTGAGACAGCGCTTGTAATTAAGGTTCGGGGCCCGGGGCAGGAGGCGGGAAAGAATTGCACTATGTTCCGACAGGAGTTGCGGGTGTAGGCGCCCGCGAGGCTGCTTGTGGGCGCGGGCCAGGACTGGATGAGCCGAGCCCAACGCGTAGTTGAGGCGCGCAGCCTCAGACTCAAAGACGTCACACAAGGCCTGACACATGGCCGGTGGGTAGGCTGCTTCCTCCGCCGTGGCGAAGGTGGCAGAAGAGGTCTGGCCCCATGATGCATGTTGTTTGCAGCCTGGGCACATGAGAGCCATGCGAGAGATACACGAGCTGCTGCACAAGAAGGAGGTTTTCTTGTCGCGTTCGCTGCCGAAAGCGCATGCCTGACAATGTGCGAAGAAACCATGAGCCAAAGGGTACGCAAGACATGGCAGTTCCCAGAACATGCTGTTGGTAGGGTTCTCCACGCACCAAGGCACGGAGTGCTGATCGCACATTTCAAGAAAAGCACAAAGGTGTTTGTATATGGCATTGGCAGCTTTAAGCTTGACACAGTCTCTGGTAGAGGCCCACGGGACACCCCACGGATGTGAAGTGGTGCGGAGCACTGGGGGTCCCGGGCGGTAGTTGCGAGCAGCACTGCAGGTGCCGCAAGGCGGAGCCGCAAACACCATCACCACCCGCCGGGATTTGATGACAAATTTGAGGACCTCCCAGGAGTGGCTTTTTGTCAAGTCGAGATTCACGATCTTGCACTTGGGAGCGTGGCGATTGTGCGCATGATCCACGGGCATGATTGCAAAGCCGCGGCTTGCGGCCGTCTGACTGAGGATGGCGGACCCGGCGCAGAGCTCGATCACCAAAGGCCCGTCGGCGGGCAATTCAGCAGAAGGGAAGGCCGGACTCGGCTGAGCCAGTGGCGCCGAATCGGTGGACACTTGTGGACACCGCAAATCGTAGCCTTGCAAAGGGTACGGCTTCATGGTGGGGCCCTGTTGGACATCCTGGCGGGGGACCTTAAACCATACTGGAGACTGGTACGCCGTGGCGGCATGCATTTTCGAGGAATCTCGTGTTTTTTCTCGAGTTTTAATAGATGGTTTTACTGCTGCGAAAGCTGTCTCGCTCCACTAAACTCAGGACCGAAAAGGACATGCACGCAATTCTTCATCTCTACCATTCGCCCCTAACACGCATATCAAGATCAGGATAAACGGTTATAAGAACATTTGTTGCTGATATTATCCACATGCAAACCTAGCCCATACATATGTGTGTATGAATATAGGTATGTCAGTATGTCAATGTGTATATGCAGACTGACATGTCGCGTAGGAGTACATGTGTGCTCCTGCATGGATGCAACCATACATCCACATTTTCTGATTCTAATTCTGTACGAGCATGTAAAATCATACGATACATACATATACCTAAAGAGAGTAGGACCCATTACAGGCCCATATTTGTATGTGCATACTAATGTTGATTTGCAACTTCTTGTATCTATCATGTCTTGCACTGGGGAATGAAATTGTGGCATAGGGTGCAGCATACCGCATCTGAAGTCGTGGGGAACGGGATATCTATATTCCTACAGGTGTCAAGCTTTAAGGGGCTTTCCACCTTTGAAAGAGTTTTTGGGTTTGCCACCCGTCATTTCTTCAGTTCACTGAAGCATTTGATTGAAAGTGCAACATCTCCTAAGCTGCGTGTATTTGGGAAAACAGTGACCGATTTGAGGATCCAGTTGTGGTTCCGCCACTCCTGGAACTCCTCAGGGGCATTGGCCCATCACATCCTTGTGTGGCCTCGGTTTCGGCCAAATATCTTCCAGTAGAGTTTGGATGCTCTGGACACACATCATCCTTTTGGGTACTTGGGTTTGCTAGTCACCATATATCTTTATTGGATAAATGTCGCCCGTGATGTGTGCCAAAGTTTTCAGACTCTGGCCTTCTTTTTTCCGGTGTCCCTATTGTGATTTGCAGTTCTGGCAGGGAGCCATACCTTTTAGGGATTGGCTTACGGTGTAATTGGGCATGTTTTTCAGTCGTTCTATTTGAGACCTCTTGTTCGCGATCATTCACCCAATTACGATTAAATTACCTTTATTTTCCTTATCGAAAACCGCATGTAAAATAGAGAGAACATGAGAGCAAGCTGGAGTGAACATGTTGCGAAGTCAAGAATGCAATCACTCAACTTGCAACGCAGACAATCACTCGCGCATCTTCATTTTGTTCTCGAAACGGGCACAGGGGTTAACAGTCTCGTTGGAATCAGAGCATGCTGCAGAAGGGCGGAGCCGAATGAACGGCATGCCACCACTCCGAGACAGCAATGCGTGACACAGCACCACCGCGAGACAGCAATGCGTGACACAGCACCGGGGTAGGGCGGGTGGGACAAAACACACATTGGTGAATGTACACAAGGGTTTCCCGCCCTCCCTCCCTTGAAGAGGGAAATGTTTCAGCACAACAAGTGTTCGCAAAGGCAACACATTGACGTGACTGAAAACAAACATGCTTGGTTTTAAAACAAAAGTTTCAAAACCATTTTCGAACGGAAAATAAAGGGTTCGTCCCTTCGAGACCCAACCTTATTTTCCTTATCGAAAACCGCATGTAAAATAGAGAGAACATGAGAGCAAGCTGGAGTGAACATGTTGCGAAGTCAAGAATGCAATCACTCAACTTGCAACGCAGACAATCACTCGCGCATCTTCATTTTGTTCTCGAAACGGGCACAGGGGTTAACAGTCTCGTTGGAATCAGAGCATGCTGCAGAAGGGCGGAGCCGAATGAACGGCATGCCACCACTCCGAGACAGCAATGCGTGACACAGCACCACCGCCCCACATGCAAGCAGTGTCAAAGCGGGAACGGATGTCGCAACACTGACCGAGACGCTCCCATGGCCACAAGTCACAAGTTGACTGCAATCACCGCGACTGGGATTGTCTGCTATGTTGCTCGAAGTTGGCACTCTCCCGAACCATAACCTGCATCGCGACGCTTCTTCGAGCGTGACACAGGCCTCAAGGATCGTGCTTCCCGGCAAAGTACCGGATTTGCAAGAAGTGAACGCTCCTCGAGCAGCTTCGTTATCGATGTACAAAACGGAATAGGTATTGGCCAACTGCTCTGACCAGATGGACAGAGCGGCCCACACTGCAAGCATCTCAATTTCGTATATAGGATGCTTGGAGGTCTGGCGAAGTTTGTTCAAGACCCGATCCGGGAGATCAAGGCTGAAGAAAGAGAGTGCTGAACCACTCCCATCAAACAACGCACCACCCAAACTAGCGGTCTGGCCCTCGAGACTACCATCAGTGAAGATGAGGTACGTGCGACCCATGTGCCTGTCAAGGGAAATGGGCTCCGCGTGCAACGCAACATCCTTCAGGTAAATCAAGGCTTGCCGCAGCTCAGGATCAAGCTTCTTAGAACAGCCGAAACCTCGGGCACGACGGCTCAAGACTTGCAGTGCCAAGCACGATCGGCGGCCAAACAAGAAAGATGAGAACCAGTGCATCCTTCCAGGCAATCGGTCTGCCTCGGTCTGACTGATCGCATCCCGGTCAAGCACATCTTGAAGTGCAGCGGACAGGGTGGCAATCCTTTCTTCAGTGTGTTGGAGCAGAACGGTGCCATCGGTGAATCTTGAGAGGTCGACTAGGATCCCCAGTACTTTGAACTGAGCAGCGAACCCAACTGCGTTCTTGCCCGTGGTTGCATAGACAATGCCAAGAAGCCCGAAGAATCGATGAACAATGCTGCTCACGTCATCGGACAATTTGGCTTTGCACAGACAAGGGTAATCGTCGAAGTAGCATCCCCAAGCAAGCCTCAAAACCTGAGCTCCCAAGAACCAAGTCGCAGCTGCCGTCCTCAAGAATCCTGCGACGGAGCCTGTGGCCCCGAACGGCAGTGAGTTCACACCGAAAAGGCGGACCGATCCCGACTCTGTGTCTTTGGCCCCGATGCGCAATACATTCCGATCTTCTGTGTGCACCGCATACTGCTTGTATGCGGAAGAGAGGTCGTACGTCCTGCCAAGGATCGGGGTGCATCTTGACCTGACGTCTCTCATGGCTTTGACAAGAAAGGCACTCAAGAACTCAAGGCCATGGAGACGGAAGCGTTCCGGGAGACCAGTGGTCTGGTTGTATCCCGAAGCTTTGCAATCGTCAATCACCCGAACCTTGAGCGACTGTAGAATCCCAAACCGTCGTGCGATCAACACACCTCCTATGCCAAAGCATCCCGTGAAGTCTTTGGTTGGACGTCCCGATTGGGAGCCCTCGGAAATGCAGTCGTTTTCGCAGCATGGGGCCTCGAAAATCCATCCCCGTTCGAGCTCAGCTTTGGTCTCTTCCCAAGCTCGAGTTGTAACCTCATCGCAAGGCTGCGCTCGCAGTTTAGCCAAAGTCGAAAGATTTCTAGACCTAGCAGTAGCAAGCTGCCTCTCCATGCTGACCGAAGGAGGTCGGGCCTCGGCCGGATAAACACCTGTCCGGAACATCCAGCCTGACAACCGAAAACCCTCACGCATGTGATCGACAACCTTGTGATCTGGGTATCCATGCTTGCACAGAAGGCGCTTCAAGAGTTCAGTTTTCTTGTCTCGAAGGATGTTTTGCACATGAGTGGGCCATGCCAGCCTCAATCCTTGTTCGTGTGGCTCCAGCTCAACTTGCAATTCTTGCCACTCGTCTAGGAGTTGAGCACTAGACTCGACCGAATCATTACCTAGCAAATTCTCCACGAGACGCTCAATGCTGGGCTCGTCCTGGTCCAAGAAAGACTTGGGGTGCCCCACTTTGACCGCCTCTCGAAGAAAGTCAAGAGGTTCCCGCGGGATGCCAATCCAAGCCACTTCGACCATCTGATTTTCCGCCGAAAGCCGGGGCCTTCGCATGCCACAAACACTAACAACCCCACTTGGCAGATGCTCCTCAAAAGACCCAGGCCCAATGACCCAGTCCCCGGACATCCTATCAAGGGGCCCAGATTCTGACAGCAGTGGACGATGGCAAACACGGACGGCACCCCCCTTGCAGAGTTTGCGTCGGACAATGCGAGCTCCTTTCGGGTACAAAGCAAGGACCTGAGAGCGTTCGGCCTCGAGCTCAGGAGAGAAAGCCCAAGCATCGTAACTCTGAAATTCTGAAACAAGAGGTCGTCGATACTTGCCTTGGCGATCCAAGGCAACTCGCAATTCTGTAGGAGCGGGGCCGAGCAAAGAGGTCGGCGGCGCCCGCGAGGTCGTCTGCTGAAGCAGCAGATCGGAAATGCGATGGCAAAGGAGCCAAGGGTATGCACCTTTCTCCGTAGGATGCAGCATGGCATCCGAGGCATGTTTACGCGAACGGTTGCAAAGCAAGGCAAGAGGCTCGAAGATATCAGAGTTGCAGCTGAAGCGGACTCGACGATTCTGATGCCCTCCATGCATGCACATGTCAAAACCAACGTCCTTGAAAAGACCTGAAGCGAAGAGAGCAGCCGTGGCAGAGTGGGTCCACAAAGCTGATTTCATTGGGCTTTCAATGCACACTCTGAGTCCAAGTTCGACTGCATGCTGAACAACAGCTGCCACTGCCACGGCGAGCGGATCTGAATCACTGCACGAAGACAGCAGAGGCGGCGACAAGAAAACTAGCTCAATGCGGTCGGCCTGTTCGGTGAAAATGCTGCAGCAAAGATTTCGGTCCTGCAGGTCACACAAGTCGATAGACTGGACTGGAAAGCGGGCACGGGCAGTGCCGCGATCGAAGGCCAAGACGTCGAAGCCATTCTTTTGCGAGGACTGAGCAAGACGCGCAGGGCCAGCGAAGAAATGCAACACAAGGCCTCGGTCACCAGCCATAGCTGATGTAACTTTGGGCTGCGACCTATGGGAAACCGAAGGGGGACCTACGGAGGGAAGAGGAAACCCCAAATTAAGCAGCGAGGCAGTGTCCTCAGCTGACATGAGATCAAGCCGATTCGCTGAGAAAGCAACCAGCACAAGGCGGGTGCCCTCCCAAGAGCAAGTTTCGTGCTCCACTGCCGGATCAAACACCACTGGGCAAGTCGCCACATCGAGGCGTCTTTCACCATCTGAAGTGTGCAACTTGATATGCCCAGCTGAGAAGTTACTGAGCGCCGCCACGCCATTCAGAGAACCAGGCAAATTGCCTTTATCTGAATGTCGGGTTGTTTGGACATCACGAAACAAGGCCACAGTTGTAAAAGTCAATGCTGGAAAGAACTGCACTGCCAATTTCACCAGAAGTCTGGTGACATGCGCATGGCTGCTTACGTGTTTTCGCAGTCCAACCAAGGGGCCCTGACCATACGCTCCACTAGTGAAAGACTTCTCAGTCCCGACTCTGCCGGAGCTTCGGGCCATGTCTTCACAGGGTAGCGAGGTCATGAGCTGGAGCAGTTGCAAAGAAGTGCATCGCCCAGCCGCAAGAATCTGGCAAGCAAGCATCTCCGGATCCGCTCTCGTCTGAATGAGAGTCTGGTGGAAAGTGAAAGATTTTGTTTTCGGCATTGGAACATGCTGGCTCAGAAGGAGCAGCAGCATTATGCAACCCGGAGCTGCACGACGAGGCAGCATCAACGGGATTGCTTGCATCAAGCGGTGTTGTATGCCTGTCGCGATCAACCGGAGGGTGGTCAGCGGACTGGCAATCATCTTTCGGAATGCGAGCGTCCCTTGAGGACGGGTCGCTTGGCGTGATCTCTTGATTTGAGTTTTGAATTCTGCAAGAGAGGGAGCCGGAAGTTTCGGCATCCAACGCCTTTGAAGGCGTCCTGCTGCGTGCACGGTCAGGCAAATTGCCTAGTCACGACTCTTTTGCCGCTTCTGCGGCTGCCTTTGCCCCTTTCTTGCCTTTGCCGGCACCCTTGCCTTTGCCAGCATGCCAACACTGAAAATGCCCATGCCCCGGTTTGCGACATGTCATGCAGATGTGGACCCCTTTCTGGCAGGCCGGAGGCGAACCCTGCGTAGCAAGTGAACACTGGCCGAGGTTGAATCCCCAGCATGCACGCCGTCCTGCAGCATCAGTGTGATGCTGACAAGCCTTCAGCTCCTGAGGCATCGTAGCGGTCTTAACCGGGGCCAGGAGCCCGCGCTTCTTTTCAAGGGTCCTCCTCTTCTTGAGACGAGCATTTGCATCATCAAGATCTGGCATTTCAACATGGGCCTGGGATCCACCTGGCCTCCCACCGCCACGGAGTGGCAGCAGATGCATGGTCACCCTCGGGTCGGTCTTCAGCTGATTTAGCTTTGCCTCAGCTTCCATCGTGCCATCAGAACCGACCTTGACTCGCTTCGTCTCCTTTGATATCAGAAGGAAAAGCTCACAATCGGCCTTCAAGAGTTGATCAACGGTGACACTCTGGTAACCTGCCGGAACCTCCTGAGCAAGGGTCTGCATAAGGTATGAGACCCACCTTTCGTGAGAGGTCCAGCCGATGATGTTGTTGAGGTCGAGCGCAAGTCCTCGCCTTTGCAAGCACCACTGGAGCTGTAGCGGAGTCTGATGATCGGCCGTCAACACGGTGGGGGCCGATGCAAGAGTGACACCACCCTCAGCTGCAACAAGGAACTTGGATTTGTCCTTGATCCCAACTCGCAGTTCTTGGTCCCTCTTCGTGCATTTTGAGGGCGGGACCCATGTTATGTGGTTCTGCTCAATCATGTGCGCGCATGCATCAATTAATGCATGCGATGGCTGCAACTCATCCTCCAACAAGAGCCCATGGAGCCTGCGTCGTTGATCTTCGATGCGGGCTTGTTTTTCTGCCAAAGGCAGTTTCTTAACCGCCTCGGCAGGATCTGCAATCGCTTGCTGTTTCAACTGCGCCACAACAAGTGTGATGGCCTCAAAATGAAGCCTCCTAAGCTGGGCAGCAGTTCCCAGGGCAACTGATGGCCCACACACGTTCTCAGCAAATGAAGTGAACTCTGTCTCGGTCGGAGGCGTTTGGGGAGTGCCGCATGCAAATGCCAAACTCGAAAAGCTCTCGATCCCTTTCGCGCGCAGATTCTCAAGAAGCGTACTGCTTCCACAGACATCCTTGCATCTGCTCTCAAACTCAGCTTTTGAGTCTATCAGCGACATGACACCACACGTGTGGCACCCTTCCCTCAACCCTCAGGCATAAAGGTGGGCTTGAGCATGATGAGACAGAAGTCGCATGTAAATGGAACCTGAGCGTTCAAGAATACACACGAAACATGTTCGCCATCCACTCAACTCAGCGGCTTGCTCAAAGACAAGACACACTCACGTGACTCAATAAAGGGTGGCAAGCACTCGAAATGTGACTTCACTCTTTTCCATCGCGCTTAAGGCTCACAACGTACCCTACTTCAGTGGTCCTACGGACTTCTTGCAATTTCGACAGACCGGGCTGTCCCACTTGAGTGATAAGGATCCTGTGAGCGAGTCTGTAATGCGCCTCCCGCAAACGGTGAAGTTCAAGTGACCCTGCATGACATAATGCAAGGTCTTCAACTTTGCGTGTTGCACAAACCGGAAACCTTCAGGAGGCTCTGGCAGGCGCGGGACGAACTGAGGCATCCTGGGTCCTGGGCTCTCCTCTTCAGAGCTTGAGCTTGCATCAGAATCTGAGCTTGTGGTGCCCTCGACAGACGATTTTGAGCTTGATTTACGGCTCGAATCTCCATCATCGGCCTCTGACACATCTCCCTCGCACTCATGGGACTCAGAAGCGGGCTCGGCGTGCTGTGATGGAGAAGGCTCAAACGAACTCAACGACACGACCTCGTCTTTGGGCCGGGCAGGAAGAGGCCCTGCGGTCTTCAAAGGCAGTGGCGAAACTCTCGGGACTTCATGGCCCAGCTCCTGTGCAAGCTCTGAAGTCTCAGCACTGACGATTAGCCTGCCAGCACGGTTGGCATCCGGAATGAAGACGCCCATACTGATCTCTCTGATGACACCTTGAAGCAACCTTAACGGGCGAGCAAGGGCATCCCTCGCATAGGTATCAGCACTCTTCGCTCCATGGGAGTGCCCTCCCAGCGCAAGTCTGTCAAGATGGCTCATGCCCCTCTTTGCACAATAACTCAAGAACGTTGCCTTCAGAGAGTGCGAAGTTGTTCTCATGTCCAGCCTCGTCGGCAAGAGTGCCCTGAGCCAGGCACCACACTCGTCACTGCCCAGAGCCCTGACAGTAGGCTCACCCAGATGATTGGGTGCAGGCATGGTCGGGTGGCCCTGCGACCAGGCACAGCCTACCTCCGCACGTGCAGCGAGCCACTTCAGGGCCCAGTCACCTTCATAGATTCCTTGCGCTGGTGCAATGATTTCAAGAACTCGGGGCTGCTGACCCTGCAGGTTCATTGTTTTGTGAATGTCGATGACACCTCCTACGTATGCAAGGGGAGAATCAGGGCCCTCTTCATATTCAAGTTCGATATCATCCAAGTGCGAGTCAGACCATCGGCAACGGCCGTACGCGCAAAACAGCGCGCTGCCTGCGAAGCAACGGTCCCAGGGGTCTGGCGCCTCATCCAACACCCTATGAAGCTCCTTGAGGTCCTTGACCCGCAGGGGGTCAGCCTGTCTTGCAGGAGTTGCAACCCTGGCAACAGTGACACCCCAACATCTTTTGCTGACACTGACTAGATGAAGGCACCTGATTTCGAAGACATGTCGCGAGAAGGTAATGGCTTCCATGAACCCCCGCAGCTGGGATAATGGGGCCCCTCCCGACTTGGCATCGGTCAAAATGATATAGATCTCGCCTTCGGAAGCAGGCATGACAATGTTTGCGGCTCCGGCCAACTTCGTGAGTTTGATCAGCGAGTTTGCTCTTTTCAAGGCAGTTGATGGCGCTTTGCGTGCAATGCTGTCATCGATGACGTTCCTCTGTTCAAGCTCCGACAATTGTGCAAAGCCATCCAGCGACTCATCCCTATTAGAATCCCAAGACCCAAACAGAGCAACCCATTTCACAATGGCCGTTTCAAAGGAGGCCTCACGAGCATCCCTCCAAGAAATCACCTGTCGCTGAACCACAACTTTCTGGAAGACTGCTGCGAACTCTCGACGTGCTTTCTTTGAAGATTGCGACTGACCCAGCTCAACAGGCTCTGACGAAGGCAAGTGATAAGGGTCTGGCCGCCTGTCCTTGAATCTCGGCATGATGGTTTCCGGCACTGAGGCAGGACCGAAGAAGTCGGACCAAAACCCCTGCTCCCAAAAGAACTTCGGTGTGGCATCTTGCAAGCTCAGGTGGGAGCTCCGTAGACGAGCAGCATACTCCCTAGATGACAAGACGGCGGTCGCTGCAACACTCGGAACACCACTATCCTTGGCAACTATTGCTGGCTCCACGACGCTGCTTGCAGAGACGTGGTCATCAAGAGCAACTTCAGCGAACCACTCGTCTAAGGAAGCTGCATGCAAATCGCTCGATGAAGGCCCTGCTGGGACGATTTCCTGAGGCATCCCTGATTCAGGCAGGTCGGACACACTTGACTGGCCGTCGCCCCAATCAACCTCAAGATCAGAGAAAGGCTTGCTCCTGGCACCTTGAGGCTCTGGACTATTTGCCATGGCCCCCCCCTACCGTGTGCTCGGAGCACCTTCTCTACGCTACACTACACCCCCATGCACAAAACACACATTGGTGAATGTACACAAGGGTTTCCCGCCCTCCCTCCCTTGAAGAGGGAAATGTTTCAGCACAACAAGTGTTCGCAAAGGCAACACATTGACGTGACTGAAAACAAACATGCTTGGTTTTAAAACAAAAGTTTCAAAACCATTTTCGAACGGAAAATAAAGGGTTCGTCCCTTCGAGACCCAACCATCTCCGTGATACACGGAAAGTCGTGTGTGTATGTATGTATGAATGTATGTATGTAAACTCATCCGCCCATGATACCCTTCCAAGGTTCCAGTTTAGATTGAAAGTGTAACTGCATTAGGCTCCCCGGTTACATACACAGGTACTCGCATGTCCATCACATAATATTCCTCGACATACATATATATATATATATATATAAAAAGACATGTACTTATACATATATATATATCTGTGTGAATGTATGCATGGGCTTCCAAAGTGCACGAACTTGCATACGTATGGTACAGGTATGCATGAGCTTCCACAGTGCATCGTGTGTTTCTGTCTAAACGTATATTTGTGTGTGTAGCTGTACATATGTACAGGTATGGAGGCCGTGCTTACGCACAGACTTGATATTCGCCATCCTTCACCCACCATGCCGCTGCGGGATTTGGGATAGGAGCCTGAGGCCGTCCATTTTCTTGTTTGAGCCTGTAGCTGCCTAAATGCCTACTCGTTGCATATACATATGTTTGCATGTGTATTCCGGAAACAATGCACATGTTTCCGTGATACATATATATGTATGTACCCATGTATGTATATATAGGATACATATATGTATGTGTTTATAAGCTTTGGAAAGGCATGAGCATGTGTGTATGTTGACATACACATCCATATGTAGGTGTGTATGTATGTCTGCATGTATATATCCAATCTACACACATATATCAACATGTATATACACATATATATATATATATGTAGGTATAAACTAACTTCTGTCTACCAAGGTTGGCTTGTAGGTAAGTATCTACGTTCCACCCCAAATGTCACAAGTATGTTGTGGCTCGCAGCTTATCTTTCATTGTCCGAGCTTGCGGATGAGGGCCCAACATTTTGTACGATGTTTTGGAATGTTGGAAGCCAATCACGACTCTCATTGTCGGGTTGTGGATTCGCCACCCATCATCTTCTTAGACGGTTTGGACCATCATAATTGGGGGTGTCGAGACCAGGTCACCATGAGTCGCGGTACAAGGACGTCAGTCCCATTTTTTAACGTGTAGAATGTATTACCCATCATACTTTTGTCATGTGTAAGTGTCATCCGTAAGTAATGTCACCGTTTTCAGGTGTGGGAGCCGCTTTCCCAGTTGTTCATGGAGGGATGTTTCATTTGATAGGACAGGATTGGTGGCACACTGGAAAGCTTGAGATGATCGCGTAGTGCGGGAACTGGAATGCCAAAGGCCGAAGGCCCCAGACATACCCTGCTTACCTCCGGATCTCCGTCCATAAGGTCCTGCCTGCGGGGGGGGGGGGCGCCAAAAAAAAAAAAAAAATACCAGAGAGCGCCCACCATGTTTTTTTGGCGCCCCCCCCCCCCCCGAGGCCTCCAGGCCTCCATGCCCACAGCCACACCTTAAGGCCGTGCCCTCATGCCCTCCACCTTCGGGATCTCTTTTGAACGATTGTCCTGTACTTTATCTCTCGGACAAGTATTCGGTCAGGTCATGTCAATGGTTTCGTGGAAACTCAAAGTAACAAATCACAACACGTCGTATTTGTATGCATCTAAAACAATGTGGTTGGAAGTGAAAAGCTTGCTAAGCTTGCCATCTGCGAACGCAGGTGAAAACATGAACACACGAAAATACACGCCGCCAGGGCGTACCATACTGAAACCCTAGGGAGGTCAAGAAATCCCTGTCACCGGGAGCTAAACCCGAGAGGTGACCCACGGTAAAGGCAACCAGAAGGGATCTGAACCCTTTCCACGGCAAAGTAAAGTGTTTGCAGTGCTTAGCATCAAAAGCCCAAGCATGAGAAGCGCAATCGAGTTTGAAGCCTGTCCACGGCACATCTTCGTAGGTTGTTTGGTCTGGGCCCTCAGGATGCACGACGAAGATGTGTCCTCCAGCGAAGGAGGATAGTGGGACAACGACGTTAGGCACGCTGCTGTTGAAGGAGTCCTGATGCATTGGGGCTTGTAAGTTCCGGTGCACAGACACGGATGTGAACTCGCATTTCGGTGCAACCAACTTGACACTTGCTGCAAGATACTTTGCCACCGCCGGCATGCGGCGTGTGTTGCTGCGAACTGCTGTGACCCCGCCTCGGTTGCACGCACCTACCGTAATGGCTTTAGAGTCTCCATCGGCTTCCAGCCAAGCCCGAGTGTGGTCCTCAGAAGGAAATGCGTCCAAAATGGACGCTATGTTAGTTGCACTGAAGTCGGAAGAATGCAAAAAGTGGCTTGCCAAAGATTCGCAAAAGGCATATGCATCGTCTAATTTAGCCGCCTTACAGGGTGGCTCAGGGGGAAAACAGGAAGAATCGTTGAGCGATTGATCATCTGCTAGCTCCATACCGGCAGTTGAGCCATGGCTCTCTGTGACATCGATCCCACCGTGCGCCAATGGCGATGGTGGGACGCGCGCGCTCGTCGGACTCATTAGTCACGACGAAGGCGCCTTTTTCGCAGGGCATTCCTTGGCTGGGTGCCCTCTGTGGCATCCTTTGACTGCACACAAATGCAATCCCCTTTCACACCTTTAATTGGCCACTGCTCAGGAGCATTTCCCTACCGAGTAATCGAAGCATAAGGCATGTCCTTTAGGCGTGGCGGCCACGCACCCGAGTGCGAGGAGCTCTGCCGGGACCCTGGCATTGGTGGATCCTTTGCCGGCGCCCTTACCCCCGCGCCCACGACCCAGGCCCTTGCCATTGCCCTTATGGCGCTTGATCGGGGGCTCATCACCTGAGGAAGCGTCACGGCTAGCTCCTGATCCCGCTGCAAGAGGCCTCGGGGTTAGCATCGAGAGGAACTCAGTGCTCTCGAACACTTTGCGGAATGCAACATCGCATGGCCGCGATCCTCCCGCCTTCACCTTGATGCCGCTGCGAGTGTGTTCCGCGAGCAACAAGGTAAATTGTCGGTCAGCTTGCTCAATCTGTTTCAAGCTCACCCGTGCATGATTCGGAGGAGGGTCGGTAAGCCTGAACGACATGTACTTCTCAAGCAACTCATCATGCAAATGGTATGCCATGATGTTCGCCTGTTCAAAGGCTAGGCCCCTTCGAAGGCGTAGCGGACCATCATGTCATTGGACACATCGCAAGGAGTTACATTGGGCTTGCTGGCAATTTTCAGGCGTAAGGGATGCATCCTTCTTGAGCCCGGTAAGAAGCTCATGCTGCCTGCTGACAGAATGCTGCCACTCCACATATTGGAGTCTGTCAGATTCGTAGATCGCCACAGCACGATCTATCAAGGAATCGCCTGGCTCCATGTTGCCCCTCAAGTCAAGACCTTTGAGCCTGGCCTGTTGCTCCCGCAAACGCTCAGCCCTGTCGGCCGGAGCTAATTTCTTGATCGATGAATCCTCCGTTGCTTCCACTTGAGCTCGAATGTCGGATGCAACAGTTGCGTATGCCTCGGCGAACAGACGCCGAAAGCAACTCGTCTCCTTAAGGGAAGGCGCAGCACCGAGAACCTTGGTCACCAGGTCGGTCAGAGGCTTCTCGTCTGTCGCAGACGGGTTGAAATGACAACAGAAGGCGAAAGTTGCCATCGTTGTCAGCCCCTCCGCCTCAAGCTTCGTGAAGCTCTCATCTGAAACTCCAATGTCTTTGGCTCGCGCCTTGAAGACAGCCGCGCTCTCTCCAAACGACATGGCTCCTTTTGCTAGATTGTCAAGCTCAGACTAGGGCCCAGCACGCCTTGCAATCACTTTTGTCGTCGGCAGCTCCCTAGTGCACCACACAATTCACGTGACAAGCACCGCTCAAACAGCACTTGTAGTTCTGCACTTCCCAGACATAAAGCAGTCACTACGAGATCGCGCGGGTTAATCATCCACGACCAAGGTGGCATTTGCATGTTGCCTTTTCTCAGACCCCGCGATTTTCGCCCACGCGTGGCGTTGACTCCTGACACTGACACGGCTTTTGAACCTCAGGAGTTCGGAAAGCAGGTGGCGCATGTAGGATACATAAATCTTGGCGCCTCACTCAAAATCTCAAAACGCACTGAGATCGCTCTACCGCACTTCAAGTGGGTCCCAGCCTCATCTCTCACCTTGTGCAAAAACCTAGTCTGTTTGTGACGAGCCCAAGGCCCGTCGCCGGGCTCGGGGCCCCACTGACCGGCAATCTGCTCCAAGGCCTGCTCCTCGTCACTCACGGGAGCCTCTTCCTCATCATCGGACGCCTCGCTAGAGCTCGATGATATAGCGTCAGCCTCCTCCTCATGCTCAGGTGGCAGCTGTGGATCTGCAAGATTGGCTATCATCCCACTTCGAGTGAGACCCGGCTTGAATCTACCGGCAGCTATCTCGTCGATGACCCGCCGGTCCAGCTCGCGCAATGGAGCCGCTAGTGAGTCCCTGGCATAAATGATCAACGACTTGTCCTTACGCGGTACGTGGTAACCCAGAGTGCGACGAGGGCCGGCCGGCACGCCTCTTTTCGCCATCCAGGAGAGCGGTGTACTCTTACAAGAGTGGGTCGCGATCTGGACGTCGCCAGATGCTTCACTCGCGCCAGGAATCAAACTTCTCAGCCAGGCACCTCCACTTGATACCTTAAGCGGAAGTCTTGTCCACCCGCCTCCGGTCGCGGGGCACGGAAGTGTAGGATACGAACTATCGAGACCCTCTGCTTCTCGAAGCTCAAGCCATGCTCTGATCCAAGGCCTACCTCCTACACATTTCAACGGGACAGCGATGGGAAGAGATCGGATCTTCCTTTCAAGCGACACCGATGTCTTGGTCCTCTCGGCTTGCCCTTCAAGGTACCCTGATTCCACGCCATCAATCAAAGCTGAATCAATCACGAAACCTGAAGAGCGTTGCATGTCCGAAAACCGTAGGCGACCATATATCATAAGCAGAAAACACCCAGCTGCGATTCGGTCCATTGGCCGCGCCAGGAGGCTGAGCACGAGAGCTTCAAGTCGCTTGACTTGCTCCACGGTTAGAGCAGGCCTGCGCTTAACTGCACACCTCGTCGAGTAATGAGCATTTGCAAGCCCAACGACTCTCCCGCTGCTTAGGGCTTCGTCCAACACGATCAAGCCTAGCGTGAGTGAGTGAGTGAGTGAGTGAGTGAGTGAGAATCGACTAGCACATACGGTGCAGCCTGCCGCCCACGTCCCTCTCGACTTCGCAGGGGGGCTCCGAAAACGTCATTGCCCCCCTCCATCACAGAGTTCAAGTGGGGGAAATTAGCTACTGCAGCCAAGTCACACTTCAACAACCCCTGGGACAGTTCCTTTTATGCTGCTCCAGCAATCAAGAACTACCTGCCAGTCTGTCTGACTCCGCGGCCGCAGGGCGCGTGGGTGCCCTCCAGGCTCTGGTTGAACAAGCAGCCAGACAGCATCCGTAAACCGATCACTTGAATAAAACAATTGCTAAAATAAACCTTGAACTGGCAATCCTGTTGAACAAGTTGCCGACCTTCAAGCTCTACAAGCACCGGGCGTGCGGATGCCCTCCGAGCTTGGGTGAGCCAAGCCGCAATCTCAGCAGATTGCCCTCCAACAACTAACCAGCAAACATGCCTCGGACTCTGCAAACGGCAAATAGCCGGTTGCTCCGCAAACACTGGTTGGAGGAGCAGTTGAATTACAACCGCCTCAGGCGGTGGCAGGTGGGTGCCCTCACTCAACTTTGGTTGGACAAATTGCCAAAAGAACAGACTTGGCCAGCCTCCATCCGAACTCTAAACAGAGAAGAAACCAAACAAAAACACCCAACCACTAACCTAAAAAGAGGGCACCAACAATACTGCCGCTCAACGGAGATGATCTGCAGTGAGCCGCTGAAGCGATGCCTGCAGGGTGTGCCGGCAAAAAACTTCTTGAACGTCCACTCCTACCATGGGTGACAGGGCTTCATTGACTAACACTGTCCGTCCATAGGTCAGCGAATTTTCCCACAGAGTATGCCGGCACTTCCTTACTGCGACGTATCACCAGAGAAGCTTACAAAGCTAGTAGTGGTCGCTGGACTGCGTTTTCCTCTGACCTTCGAAATCTTTCCAAGCAACCTTCCTGAATCAGAGAGAAGTACACCAGCCTGACCGTTCCGTGGCCTCGTCATAGGACGCACGAACCACGAAAAGGTGGCCGCAGTGGCCGCCGCGGATGGAAAACGAGAGCCGGCTATTCAGGCTGCATGTCTGTTTGAGTGAGTCCGACTCCAACGCCAGCTAGGAATGGGTAACCGGAGACTTGTACCAGCCAGGCTGGCAAACTTACATAAATGGAGGCTCGAGGGCTACAGGACGCAATTCAGATAATCATCCCACTTTCATCAGACAGTTCAAATTAGAGAGAAAACACAGGTGTCCCAACATCGTAAGGAAGTGGCTGCGGATAGGCACGCCTGCACATGCGCATATTGAGTCACCCTGGCAGCTCGGCACTGTTGGAATAGCAAGACCAAAACAGCAAGCACTGCAAGTAGGATAGGGCAATGCCACATAGCAACCGCTAGACCTGAGAAAGAAGCAAGACCAAGACCACACAGCAAGCGATGCAAAGGACAGAGGCAATGCCACACAGCAACCGCTGCACAAAAGAAAGAAGCAAGACCACACAGAAAGCGCAAACAGGAAAGGGGAAAAGAGACACCCCAACCGCTGCACATGAGAAAAAAGCCAGACCACACGGCAAGCGCAGCAAGAGGCAAGGGGCAGTGCCACACGGCACCCGCAGCACAAAAGAAGGAAGGAAGACCTCACCGCACGCAATCACGGCACAGGAGAAAGAAGCAAAACCACACAGCAAGCGCAGCAAAAAGGAAAGGGGCAAAGCCACACAGCAGCCGCTGCACAACAGTTGAAGCCAGACCACAGAGGGAGCGAAGCGAAACGGAACGGGGCAATGCAACACCGCAACCAATGCACCTGAGTTGAAGGCAAGACCAAACCGCAAGCGCTGCGAGAAGAAAAGGGCATTGCCACACAGCAAACGCTGCACATGAGAACGAAGCAAGACTGCCAAGCAAGCGCACCGAAGAAGTAAGGGGCAATGCCACACAGCAAGCGCTGCACATGAGATAAAAGGAAGACCACACAGCAAGCGATGCAAGCAGGATAGGGGCA
>CAJNDT010002059.1:0-12500 GCA_905221615.1 Symbiodinium sp. CCMP2592
GGCGTACCTCCTCGCTGGGTGGCACCAGCTTCTGCTTGGTTAAAAAGGATCCCACTTCAACCAAAATGGTCGTGGGGCTCTGGCTCTTGTGATGCAAAATTCGCCATGGTAAAGAGAGAGGGCTTGATTGGGGAACCCAACCAGGAAGGCACCGTGGCACCCACCATCCTAGCAAGGCCCCCTGCCCCAGGCCTCAATCCTCCTCCTTTTCCCCATCATTGCGGGAAAGTGGGTTGCTACGCACCCTTCTGGGCTTCATGGGCCCAAACTCCCGTGCCGTCCATGGTGATCCAGAGTTAGCGCTAAAGGAATTTGAGGTCAAGGGAACAAAAGACCCAAGGTTTCCCGGTGGATCCTCACCATCATCCTCGTCCATGTCCAGCTCCCTCTCTTACTTCCTCGTTTGCAAGTAAGCCGACAAGGCCCCTTCCTGCGTGGCAGATAGCTCAACCCCCGCCACCTTCAAGAGGCCCTGGAGATCATGAACTTCCTTGGCCTCTGGCGGCTCGGCATTCTTGAGTTGCTCCTGCACCTGGTTCTGCACCTTCCCCAGGTTGTCCTCCGCCTTCTCGATGGCCTTGGAAACGTCTGCCAATTCTTTGAGGGCTTTTTCGAATTGGCCTTTGATCTTGTCAGCTCTCGCTTGCAGCCTTACTTTGTGCTCCACCCGGTTTCGATGCTCCTGGGTGATCGCCTTGTACGCCGAAAGGTACTTCTGCAGCGTGACCCTTGGGTCATCGCTCCTGTCCTGCTCTGGTGGCTCAATGCCACACGCACAAAGGACCTTCTGGGCTTGCGGATCTGCATCCTGCCAAAGACCGGCAACGGCATCCTCGTACTCCTGGGGAGTCATCTGAGCACCGGTCCATCCCAGTCCTGGCGGATAGTCCACCTGCTTCTTCGGCTTCCGCGTTGGCTGCCATGCTGGTTCCCACCAGCTCTGCTCTTTCTGCATCTCCTGGCGAGCCCAGGCTTGCCACTTGTTCCAGTCCTCCTGGCTGTTGCGCGCGGGGCTCTGGGACCTCTGTGGCTGGCTCGGTGGTGTGTAAGGTCCTGGCCAGGCAGCACCACAATGCCAACAGCATGGGTACCAGGCCTTTTCCGATTTCCACACCCAGCCCACTCCACATTGGGCACATGCCGTGTAGTGCTTGGGCATGGCACTGAGATGCCCACACCCTGGCAACACCAGGTACCCGGCAGCTGGCGAAAGAGCCTACTGGTTACACCAGTAAGCTGGTAACACCAGCAGAAGGGCACCAAGTCCAAAGACTGGTTGCAAAGAGACCGCTACCCCGCACGACCCTTGCTGGACAGCCAGCCTACGACCTTGAAGGTTTGCGGTTTGGGGCCTGGTAGGGGCTCTAGCAAAGTGAGCCTCAAGGCTAAAAGGCCACGACGGCACTGAAAGTCTTGAGCCAGAGTCTTGAGCCAGAGGATAACTGTTTCTCGTCTTTGGCGAAGCGAGTCGCAGCCTAGCCATTGGCCGGCAAGTTTGGGTGAAACGTAAGAAACTGTACTTACAGACGAGTAGTAGCACTGTACAAGTCGACTCGCGTTCTCGCTCTTACTGACGAGTCTACCAAGGGCTTTCCACTTGGTAGAGGATAACTGTTTTTCTCGTCTTTGGCGAAGCGAGTCGCAGCCAGCTTTTAGCCGGCAAGTTTGGGCGAAACGTACTGTACTTACACCAGTGCTGTGGCCGTTTCAGCAACTGGTTTGCCTACAGCTTAGGCTCTTTGGCCCAGGACACCAGCTGAGCTGGTTGCTACTTTCACCAGTCTTTAAGGTTTTCACCAGTCAGGCTGGTACTGGTAGCACCAGAGCTGTTGGTCCTGGTTTGCCCTAAGCTAAGGCTCTTTGGCCCAGAACACCAGCTGTGCTGGTTACTACTTTGCACCAGCCTTCTGGGTTTCCACCAATTTGGCTGGTACTGGTAGCACCAGTTTGGTTTCCAGGCTTTGGCCTGAGCCCTTGCTCCCTATGGGAAGGGAAGGACCAACCAGGTTTTCCCTGGTACCAAGTCGTGGAGGTACCCTTCCGGGAGGAGAGGTTGTCCAAGGATCCCCTCCGGGGTGATGGCCAGCACGTTTGCTTGGACCAACACGTGCATGAGGCTCTCGTAGTCCTCACGCGGGAGCGTGGCCTTTGCGCACACCTTCAAAGCGTACGTCAGACTCTCAAGACTGGTATGGTACTCCTGCACCAGTCCTTTGAGCTCGGCCTTCATCTCGGAGTCGTGCGCAGCTATGGTCTTCCAGAAGCCCGACAGTCTTTGGACGTTTGGCCACTGGGGCCGAGCCCCAGGGGGATAGGGTTCCCACCCCAGCACGTCCACCACCACCAGATCCGGCACCTCGTCCGGGTCTGGGCGCAAAAAGCGAAGGCCCATGTTGGCCCGCCCTATGTCTTTCACCAAGAGTATCTTGGCTAAAAGGGCCACCGTGAACATGGCTTGCATGACTTGGATGCGGTTGAGCTGCGCGGGCATTGGGGTCACAGCCTCCATCTCTATGAGGGTGACCCATAAGATCTCCTGGTTAGCACCAGGGCCCTGCTCCCACATCTTGTGTACACCAGCATGCCTGGCAAGTCCCGGAGTCACCGCCCCTGTGGCTCTGCACACCAGGACTTCCTGGTCTTGTGGGTAGGTTGAGATTTTCCACACAACCCCTGCCTTGTGCGGCGTGTAGGTTACTACACGTGACCCTCCCAGTCCTACCACCACCAGGCTGAGCCTGGTTACGTCTGGTGTGTCAGAGCTGGTGTACTCCACTTGCACCTGCTCCTTGTACCGACTATGGTACGGCTTCATGTCCTTCTTCATTTGGATCGTGAAGGTCATGGTGTTGGTGTAGTCCGGCTCTGGGTTGTTGACCGCCGGTCCAGGTGGGAGCTCTCTGACTCTTCCTCTCTCCATGGTTGAGCCACTGCTCTCCGGGGTCTGCACCGGAGCTCTAGGGCTTTCCTCCTCTGGACCCTCCAGGTCCTGCTGTTCTGCAGTTGGGGCCTGGTTGGCACCAGGGTCTTGGGAGGCTTTTGCTGACTCCTTTTCCTCTTCCTTTGCTGCCTGGTTTCCACCAGGAGAGCCCTGCCAAGCCGGAGGGCCAAACAGCCAAGCCGGAGCCTAGCCCTACAGAGCCGGCTTGGAGCCTTGAATCCCCAAGCGGGGAAGCCCTTGGTGCAAACCAGGAGGAAAACGCAGAAAGGTCGGACACAGAACCGGCCTAAACCCCAAAGAAGAAACCTCGCAAGCAACTGAGCCTGCAAGCCCCAGGGCTACTGTGGAAGTCCAGGTTGAGCACCTAGCTCAACCATCCCAAATCCCTCCTCTTCCTGGTCATCACCAAAATCACTTTTCTGCTCTTCGTTGTTGTCTGCTGCTTCAGAGGAGGAGGAGGAGGAGGAGGAGGAGGAGGAGCTGCTAGGTTCCCCACCTGGGCCGCCCTGGCCTTGTTTGGCTTGCCCTTGTCTGGCCCGCGCTCCTTCTCTTATGGTCGTGAGGAAGCTTGGTGTGGGCTTGGGCTTGGCAGCGGTGGCCGGCTCCTCATCCGTACTATAGTACGAATACACTTCGGCATTGGGTGCCGGGGCTGGGGCTGTTGTGTCCATTGCCGCCGCCGGCCTCTTCCTTGCCGGGGGTGGCGTGGGAGGCACTTGTGCTTTGCCCTCCTCCTTGCCGTGGCCTTTTCCTTTTCCTTTGTTTTGCTTGCCCTTCTCCTTTCCTTTATCCTTTCCTTTAAACTCCTTGCCTTTGACACCAGGTGGTGGAGGGACTCCCCTGGTTGTTTTGCCTTGCTGGCGTTCCTTCTTTCCCGGTCTGTTCCTGTTGTACCACCTGGCAGGAGTATTGCCTGGTCTGGCACCAGGTCTTTCCCAGGAGCTGCTTGGTCGCTCCCAGGAACTGCTAGGCGCTTCTGCTGGTGTGGCACCAGCTTCAGTGTTTTCCTGGGTGGTACCAGGTTCTTCCTCCTGGTCCTCACCAGGATTTTCTCTCTGGGCCTCTTCAGGCTCCTGTTCCGGGCCCTCACCAGGATTATCGTTTGCCATGGCAGGGCTCCGCTGGACGAAACCCCAGCTCTGAGCCAAAAGCTTTCACTCAAAACTTCAGTCTGGTTTGTTTGGGGTCCTCACTGTGGGGCCTGGCTAGACCAGCTTTTGGCTTAGGCTTGGCTTTAGGGGCTTTTCCCAGGCTTTTGCCCTCTTGAGCCTGGAGAAGTTTTTCAGGAGGGCCTTTAGGCTTGAGTGGAGTGAGGGACTTTGGGGGGTCTTGTGTGCTTGGCTGTCTCAGAGGCTGGCTTTTGGCTCGGGTTTGGGCACCCTTAGCTTTGGTTTTCTTCTTGTTACTGGCTTCTTGGTTGACACCAACAGCACCACCAGCAACATCATCACCAGCATCACCAGCATCCCCATCCCTCCTAGGCTCCTCCCTGCCTTGCGCCACACTGTCTGTCTTTTTGTGGTCCATGGCTTCCGGCGGGCTGTCCTTTTGGGGGGCCTGTTGAGCTGTCTTAAAAAAGCCTGATTTCTGCGGGGCAAACTTTTGAACGCACTGCAAGATCTCTGGGTCCTTGCCCACGTAGACCTGTCGACACTGTTTACCCAGGCTTGGGTACAGCTCTTGGCGTCCGATCCATTGGCGGACACCACACTTGCAGCAGAGCCACATTCGGCCTGCATTGACCATCTTGTGTGAGGGGTGCTCTCCCATGTGTGGGGCTGAAGGTTCCATCCACTTGCACGTGTGTCCAATTTTTCTTAGCAAAAGTTGCCTTGGCCTCGACTTGCTCAATGTAGTGCCCACACCTTGTGCAGTTGACACACAAGTTGTCCCTACTGCGGTGACCTTCTCTCCATTGATGCCCCATCTCCGGTTTGTGACCGGCGAGGAGGGCCTCCAGTTGCTGCCTTTTGTTGGGGCCTTCACTGGGGCCAGGTTGGACTGGTTTATCACCAGTTTCCAGTTTCCCGTTTCCTCCCTTTGGTTTGGAGGCTGGTCTTGACCTTGGGGCCTGGTTTTTTCTTACTTTTTTGGTTTTCCTGGTCTTTTGCACCAGGTTTTTCTGGGAAAACTACCTGGGGTCCTTCACCAGTGCCGTACTGGAACAGTTCCTGTACTCTGTTTGCCAGGAAACCATTGATGCGACCTACCACCTCATCTTTGATGAGAATCTGTTGCTCCCACTGAAGGTTTCTTCGCTGGTTTGCCGCAGCTTGCACCAGCTTGTCGACCTCCTGGTTTGCCTCCCAGCGCCACCAGTTTTCTTTGCCAAACTTCTTCTGGAATTCTTTCTGGGAAAGGTGGGAGTTTACCCAGGTGAGGCACAGGCGGTCTCGGTGGTTGCGCAAGCTCTGAAAGATGTCTTCGGATTTCCAACCTGGCGCCCGGTTTAAGCACTTCGGCACCCCTTTGCAGTCCAAAGTGACGTCAACTGCCTGTGACGTCTTTTGTGCGATATACTGGAGGGCTGCAGCTTCAGCCCTGAAGACCGTTTGTTGGCCCTCTACAGGCCCTGTCGCTTTCCCTATTACCTCGATCCTGTGCGCATGCTTTTTGAAAGCAATTGCTCCCCAAGTGTGCACTTGAAAGCGTACATCCTGGGATGCACCAGGTGAGCCGTCTGTGGCGTTAAGGACCCAGTAAACCCAAAAGTCCATTTTGGCTTTCCCCCTTAAATCAATACGCTTTGTTTAGCGTTTACATACCCTATTTTAACAATCCTTAAATTCAGTGTTTTCACATGCCTTATTTAAAGTGCTTTTTCTTGTATGGTTTGCATGCATGTCGTGGCATGCATTATATATATATATATATATAATATGTATATACAAATTATGTATATGTATATGTATACATGTATATATATATACACACACACACACACACCCGCCCACCCACCCACCCACCCACCCACACACACACACACACACACAACACACACACACACACACACACACACCACCCACCCACACACCACACCCACACACACACACACACACACACACACACACACACACACACACACACACACACACACACACTCACACACACGTGTACACACACACACGTACACACACACACACACACACACTCGCGGTCGGCTTCGATCCAGGAGGGGTTCGATATAATGCTCTCCTGTCGACGTGCGATCGCGACCTATAGGAGGGGTTCCATGCAATCTCTCCTGCATGGCGATCATGGCATGATCATGCATCGGCTGCCTGCACGTGCATTTGACTCTCGATCCTTGATCATCATTTTGGCTCGATCCCTCGATTTGGGACGTCGATCGAGATTCGCGATTCATGCTTCCTGGCCGGATCCCCATCGATCATGACCCGTGCAGCTAACACAGCGACTGTGGAGCAAGTGAAGAAGATGTTGAATGCGAACTACAAGAAATTGGGCAGCCAGTATACAGAGTCGCATCCTGCAAAGGTAGCCTGTGCTTACGAGGCCTTCATCTTGGATTACCTCAACGTCTCCTCGCGACCGGTCAAGACTGTGATCTCCAAAGCTGCTTGCTTGGCCTTTGAAGGACTTGAGCAAGCTGAGGCCGACCATTTTGGCCGCCAGATCGCGAATGTTGTGCAGTTTGCTCGCTTGAAGAGGAAGAGCATCTCCAGCGGCAAAAGGACGGATCCTGCTGTACTTCGCATTGTTGAAGCCCTAAGCAGAAGAGAAGCCCGAGAGGAACAAGCCAAGATGGGGATTGCACCTCCCAAGCCGAAGTTGTGGAGGGGCAGGAAAACATTGACAAAGGGCAACTCCGATCCCAAGCCGCCTCTGCCCGTAGAGCCTCGAGAATCAGAGCCTGATGGAGAACGGCGGCCTAGGAGGAGCACATCCTCCTCGTCGGACATCTATGCTAGGTATGGGCTTTCGGTCCCCCGGGCGCCGATCGGGCATGCGACGGCGATCGATGTGATCTCGAGCAGTGGTGATGAGGCTTTTGCAGTCGAGGAGGATGATCATTCTCCTGCAGATGCAAAGACCGTCTCGAAAGCTAAGTCTCACTCGAGCACTGCCGGACCATCGTCCAAGGCCAAGAGGATGAAGTTGTCTTCTGGCGAGGCATCGAAGCCTTCCAATCCTGGAACTTCGCAGGCCAGCCATGAAGCTCGTCTAGATCAGCCCTTGAAGCAGCCCATTTTCACGTACACGGATCAGCATGCCTGCAAGAGCCGGACGATCCTTGCTGATGGCAGTGAGATTTCCACTGACCTGCCCGAGGGTGCTGTTCCAAAGACGGTGATTGAGCATCATAATGCTCTGGCCAGTGCGGCGGCAATGAAGAAGCCAGCTTCTTGTTTGGCACCGAAGAAAAAGCCCAAGAAGGCCAAGGCCAAGGCCAAGGCGAAGGCGAAGCAGACGGCGGTTAAGTCCAAGGCGAAACCGAAGGCCAAGACCCACGAAGCGGCTGCACTTCCGAATGATCCTGCAAGTGATCCTGTCCCTACAGCTCCTGCTGCACCCGCAGCTCCAGGTGATGATCCTGCTGTTGTACCAGCTGCAGACGACGATCCTCTCCACCAGGTTCGCATTACTACGACCATGACGAACCCAAGGGTCTACATCACGGGCTGTCGCTGCAAATCCGGCAAGCACAAACGGGAGTTGTTGTTGGAGATCCGTCAGAGGAACTTTGCAAACTACAAAGACTTGGGGCAGGAGTATCTCAAGAAGATCCAGGACGGTAGCCTCACCTATGGGCAAGCCCGTGCTCTTCGAAGCGAGCTCCATGCAGAGTAGGGGCTGCAATAGCAGGATAGGATCCCGATCGCGAATCGCAATGCCAATTTTTTCGAGTGCCTAAAATGCAAATCCATGTTACTTTGCCGTGCCCTGCTCGATTTTTCATGCTCGCTAGGCATGACATGTTTCGTAGAGCTTTTTGTTGCCGATCGGTCCATAATCGATCGTCGCCATGGCAGGATCTTGTACAAGGACTCCGGCATTAAATTCTGCAGTCGACAATAACCTTGACCCTATTCACGTGTGTATACCTGCAGGATCAACCATGGCAGATCCTCGACCTCGAGGGCAGGCTCTCCATCTTCGAGGTGCTGTAGGCACTGCTTCTTTTGGCAATATCATACAAATATATATATATATATATATATATATATATATATATACACAAATAATAACCTTCTATATAATAAGATGCACTTTAAATTCTGCATCGCAGGAGGGTACATACTCTCCTTGACGACGTTAACAGCGAGGGCCATCGTGCTCTCCTTCTGCAAGGACCATTCGAGAGTAATGGATCGCGGTCAAGGTAGCTGCATGCATGCTATCACGCAGGCTGCAGCTCCTCACCCATGTTTTCGCAGCCTTCTTGCTTAAGGGACGAAAAGCATCCTGCAAGATCGCAATCGCTTGATCATGGGTGCTCACCAGTCGGTGGCCCGCGAGTTCTTGGAGGGCGCCAATCCGGATGGTCCTCGTGAGGATGACCAGGAGCTCGGCGATCTCCCGACGCCGGAGTTCCCACCGACGCCACCGCCATTGCCGCCACCGACGGCACCGCCGGCACCAACCACAGAAGAGCCGACTCCATACGGGTCATACGTTCGCAGATGCACTGTTTGTGGGGAGCTCGCCTACTTTCGCGAACGGATTTGTCTCAATGTCCGATGCCGGGCCACTTGGATGAGTTTAACATTGTTTTATATAACCCCAAAACCCTAAACCCGAACCCTTATGAACCCCTAAACCTCCAACCCTAAACCCTGGCAGTTGTCCTTCATGGGTGTGCCGGACCTGAACGTGGCCAAGAACTGGGCCGGCCAGCCGCCTTCAAATCCCAAGAAAGCGGCCGAGTACATGGAGTACTATCGCCTGCACCCAAAGAAGAAGAAGAACAGGGGATTAAAGAGGAAGGCATGGTGGGCAGAACATTGCAAGCGAACCAAATCCTCCTGGAACGCATGGGGCTATCGCAATCGTGGCGAGGAACCCGACGAAGAGGAGGAGGACGAGGAGGACCCGGTTTTGTGCACGGCGATCTGCCTGTGGAAGCCGCCTCCTGGAGATGACGATGATGAGGATGGCGGTGATCGTGCAGGCCCGTCCGGCAGTGCAGACGTGCAGCCGATCGTTGTGTCCTAGATCGAGAAGATCCACGGGCCGGGCAGTATGAAAAAAAGATGGATCGATTGTGCATGCAAGGCATGCCATTCGATCTATATAGTGTCTGCATTGCATGATCTCGGTGTGAAACTCCTTGCATGCAGGACCTCGATCGTACCGTGGGCTCCATCGCGATCGAGTCGATCGATCGTTCTCGCGAATGCAGGCCTGTACCCCTTAAACATTCAACCCCTAAACCCTCGTTCTGCTTGCAGGCTGGCCATCAAGATCGAGTCGATCGTCGTTCTCGCGAATGCATGCAGGCCTGTACCCCTTAAACATTCAACCCCTAAACCCTGCTTGTGCTTGCAGGCTGGCCATCAAGATCGAGTCGATCGTGGTTCTCCCGAATGCAGGCCTGTACTAATTAAACCTTCAACCCCTAAACCCTCGTTCTGCTTGCAGGCTGGGCTTCAGGATCGATGTCAAGTACTTCTGCAAGGCCTGGGTCCAAACCACGTGCAAACTTGAAGTGCTCTGGATGTGCTTTTGTTCAGGATATCGACGTGGAGATCACGATCCTCAAGGCTTGCAGTGCATGTGCCTCGAGCTGACAGCTCACATTTTGTCGCGAGGATCGAGGACTTGTTTCCTGCATGTGCTTTGTCTAGGTACTTCTGGAGGTTTTCGGTAGCCTCCACAAGAGATCGAGTGATATGAGTTCAACGACTCACAACATATTATTTTACAACCTGGCTCCAATTGTGTAACGGCGATTAATTTTGTTTTTCAGTTCATGTTCTTCAGGAGCCCACCCGGGCTCCTCACGCGATCGAGGAGGGTTGCACGTGTGGCTCTCCTTTGTCGTGGACCGGCCTCGATGCTAGCTGCTAGCTTTCCTAGGATCGAGACCGCCAATATTAACACATATCTATATATATATATATAGATATGTGTGTGTACATGTGCACGTATGCATGTATATGTAGATTGCATCATGATGTACAAATATATCTCTATCTATCTATCTATCTATCTATCTATATATATATATATATATATTGTCTATATATATACACTATAGATATATGTTAAAATTGTCATGTACATGTGCATGTGTAGACATTATAATATATGTGTTTACATTGCTTAAGATATGATTGTATGTAATATATATATATATATATACATATAAATATATATAGATCGATATGTGTGTATGTATGTATGTATGTATGCATATGTATGTATGTGTGATATATGTATACGTATATGTATATGTATATGTATGATTCTGATCGAGTTTGTAAAGATAAAAAATACATGCATAGACACATGGATGCTATAAGCATATATGATGTATGTCTATATATATATGTATATATAATGCCTGTGTATATATTGTGTATGTGCTAGGTATATGTGCATACAGAGATTACACATGACATGTACATGTACATGTGTATACACTATATAATTTAGGTGAATTACTTTAGGTTATCATGATTGTATGTAAGGTATGTATATGTTAATTATGTATATGTCTCTATGTATGTATATATGTATGTATGTGTATAATCATAATCAACTATGAGTTTGTATATATGAATTAATTATACACACATCTATGCTAGAAGCATATGTAAGTGTATATGTGTATATATATGTATATAGATATATAGTATAACTATACATAAGACATATGTATGTCTATCTCTATATATATATATAATGTCAAAATATGTATTATATATGTATATACCCATAAAACCTTAAACCCTGGACCCAGCCTGGCCCAAACCCTGAAATCTAAACCTTAAACCCTATACCCCTGAACCCCTAAAGGGCTATAAAAACTGTTAATGGAATATGTAGAGTGCATTAATATTCGTTTTTACCAGCCTCCTCGAAAGTATAGGAGGCTGTTAGAAAAAATATAAAGTTAAATTGGAGTTAAATTTAACTCCAATTTAACTCGAATTTAACTTAACTTAAAACATTGTACGCAATCAAAACCAACAAGTTAAATTAAAGTTAAATTGGAGTTAAATTTAACTTCAATTTAACTTTTGGTCTTTCTTGGCTTGTTGTATATAGATTCGAACCATGCACACCTAAAGATCGACCCCAAACTTTTGTCCACCGATATTGCATCCTGCTTTCGTGGTGCAGTTTGCTCGAGCGATATATATCGATCGCACCAGTCGATTTCAAGGCTCCCGTTTTCTCTTCTTGTTGCCACAATGTTCCTTTCGTGGCTGGCAACTTGCTTCCCATGCCTGGCGATTGCATTCATGCCGCCTAAGAAAGCTACGGCAACAAAGGCGGCTCCGAAAGCAGCCAAGGCCAAGGCTAAGGCGAAGGCGAAGGCCGTTCCGCAGATGCCAGTGAAAACTGAGCCGGCAGAGCAGGCCCCGCTGGATGGTGTGGATCCAGCCGAGGTCAAGAAGATGCAGAGCAATTTGTCAACCCAGGGGAAAGCGAACTTGAAAAAACTCAAGGAGTACAAGGAGGGCAAACTCTCCTTATCACCGAAAGAGCTTGAGACCTTGGAATCCAAGGTTCAGTTTTACAACGAGTACGGGAATCTCGGCCGGAACCAGCACCACGAGAGAATGATGATGCTGGCCAGCTGGAACCAGGATAAATCCGGAAAGGCTTGGGCACAGAAGACGAAGACCTTCGAGACACAGACGAAGACCACAGAGGGGACCCTGGCCGGGTTCATGACCCGCACCTTTTCTGCATTGCTATGCAGGCATGCATGTAGAAATCGATACTAGATATATATAGTATATGTATATACATGCATATATATATCTATAGGATCCTAGGAGTCGATCATGCATGCACTCGATCGTAACCTTGGTCTGCATGCCTCCTTTTGAACACATGAAGTTCAGGATTCGAGATCGCTCAGCATGAAAACATGGATGTGGACGACAAGCTGCTGCTTGCGATTTTGAACGAGACCCCCTTCGACTACGACTGGGACGAGTCCTCAGCGAGGGAGAGGGCATTGAAAAAACAGAAAGAGAAGCGATATCACTATGGCAAGAGGAAGCATGCCGAGACAGACTCCGTGACTTTGGAGACGGACGCCATGCATGCCGGTTTCGACTGCAATGACAAAGAGAAGCAGAACATGCTCCTCAACGAGGCCTCGGGATCCGGAGGGAACCCCACCGTCACAGTCGTGAACCCCGAGCTGGTGGAGTTCAAGGGTCAGCTCGGCATTTTGCAATCTGGCAAGATCAAGCTGGAAAAAATCGAGACGCAGCTGAAGGACTTGTCCGCCAGGGGAGCACATGCCGGTGTTACCGGGACCACGGCCACGGAGATGGACAACGCACTCAAAGAGCTGGACACTTGGCTCAAGGATGCTCGCCTCGCTTTGGCCACCCTTGACTCGATCCAGGCC
>CAJNDT010002059.1:17500-37247 GCA_905221615.1 Symbiodinium sp. CCMP2592
AAGCTGACCAAGGCGGCGTTGCCTCTTAGTTCCCTTAGCAAATCTAGCCTTGTGGGTGGTGACGCGTCTGCGCCTGCCCCCCGCACTATCAATGCCAAGGTCCTTTGCCAGCGACTTGACCTGCGGGTCATCGTCTTTGAGGAGCTTGTTCAGCTCTCTTTCTGCTCTGGGGTTAGAGCAGACCCAGGCGCTTTTGCCTGCGCTGAGCGGTAGCTTCGCTCTTGCTAGCTGCGTTTTGACCCTGGTCCACACCAGGTATGCTTTGCACAAGCCTTGGCGTCTCGGTTGACAATGTCGAAACCAGTGTCGTCAATGTACAGGTCGACATGGCATTTTGGTGGACCTTGCCAGATGGGTTCCACCACATCATGCATGATCAACTTCGAGAGTCCTGGGGCCAGCGGACAGCCAGCAATGATTCCTTTTGTGGCAACTAAAGGTGCACTAATCATGTTTTCGGCACACAAGTGTCGCTTTCCTCTGTAGACTTGCATGGCTCCATGCAAGAGGAGCGGCGGGTACTTATGCTTGAAGGCCGCACGAATTAGTGCCGTGTGTGACACGTTCTCATAGAAGCCACGAAGGTCAAGCAGAAGCGTTATGCCTGTTTTTCCATTTTGGCGGTACATCTCTCCTTTGAGGACCCGTGTCACGGCAACCTCAAGGGATGAGAGGCCTTTGACTGCTCGGTCCCAAGGCGCCGTCGCCTTGTAGCCTCTCGCCCATTCATCATAAAGGTGGTACCTGGTTTTACACCAGGCACGGTAGGCATACGACGTGAGCCCAATCGGCCGTTCTTCGGTTTCTTTTTTGGCCAACAAGGTGACGATGGTCATGGTCACTGTTGTGGGCATGCTGCCTCCAAGTTCCCAGTCTCGGAAGGCTTGCGTCACCAGGGCTACCTGGTCAGGGCTCAATGTCCTGAGCATTTGAGCCGATATTCCATCCGGCCCAACCGCCTTTTTGGCCATCCTGGCCAGCACCTTTGCAACCTCCTTTTGTTCCAGAGGTCCGATTTGTTCCAGTTGCCGGAGCGCACCAGCCTGTAGCTGGTCAAAGAGGGGGTCTTGTTGAGGTTGGTTTCCTGGCATCGGCTGCCAGGTGGCTTTCCACTCCTGCCTGCGCAAGTGAGGCCGGAGTTCCCCACTTTGCTTTCTGTAAGGCCGTACTTGGACGTTTTCCGGCGATCTTAGGGCCTTATATAAACCTCTCATGCCTCCTTCACACGCTCCTTCCAACCATTCGCGGTACTGCTTCTGTCTTTGTTGTTGCCACTGCTTAGCTTCATCCTTGGCCTTTTGAAGCACAGTTTGGACAACTTGCACATCTGTGGCATGGCCAATCATGTAGGCTTCCAGCTTGGCCTGGATCTCACCAGGATTGGTAGGGTTTTCAGGGTCCCAAAACTGGCTTAGTTGGCTTAGCTGGCGTTTGAAAAGCCGAAACTGTGACGGCTTTAGAGGCTTCTCTTGCTTTTGACGCACCCATAACAGCATGCGCTCCCAGTATGCCACTTTTCCCCCATTCCACGGCTTTTGGGGGGACGTGTTGTGCACAAGTGGTTCCCTTTTGACTGGGAAGCACCAGCCTCTGCCATGTTGGTCCATGCCCAGCTGAGCTTCAAGCTTGTGGACAAGTGTCCCCCATTCCACCTGTTCCTGGTGATTGCTGGGGTCCTCAAACAGGGCAGTGACCTGGTGGATCTCCTGCAGCTCTGGATGCTCCTGGTTTTCACCAGGTTCCGGTGTGAACCTGGGCGCTTGCGGAACGGGTAAGCTGACACCTCCTTTGTGGATGGTGTACCTGATCGCTGCGTGGGGTTTGAAAGGGACCTCCCAATTAACCTCTGCCTGGACACAGCTGGCAATCGCTGCAGAGGCGATAGCATAGTCTATTTCAGACCCTTGCGTCGTTGTTTCTTCGGCTGGTTTCACCAGCTGTCCTTTGAGCATCGTTAAAACACCTGCCGAGACGGTGATGCATTCCAGTCTCCTGTTATGATCCAGGGAATGCGGAGTTCCTGGATGAAGACTGCCAGCTCAGCTAGGATTTGAGGGTTTACACCTCCACCAGGTCCTTTTCCAGACTCTAGGTACACGTTACCAACAGCAAGTTCCCACCCATGGAACCTGATGCCAATGAGCACACAGCCCTTTCCTTGTTCACCAAAGGTGTGCAGGTGCCTTGTTTGACGGTGGTTTTGCGCCGTTGTAACGATGCCTCCTGTGCTACCTCCTTGCGTCGCTTCAGCCGGGTGCGGCCAGGAGTCCAAGGAAGCAGCTGCTAGGCCCGAGACTAGGCCTTCCTGCTGCCCTTTGTCAACATGCGTTTCTTGAAGACAGGCAACGTGACACTGGTTTGACACCAGCCATTGTCGGATCTCTGACCTGTACTGAGTGACATTTGCCTGCAAGATGGTGCACACGCCTCTGTTGGGCTTGTGTCCAGCTTGCATCTTGAGGTCCTCAATACCTGCCAGAATTCCAATTGTGTCCTCTTCCCTCGTTTCCAAACACTCAACCATTCTAAAAACCAACCAGTGTGCCAAAGTTCCCGGGATCAGACTGTGTTCAATCTTTTCAACCCACTCCAAAATAGCAGCCTCCTTCGCCTGCATGCAGAACTGAGGCTCCTCTACCAGGAGATCAGATAACTGGTTCCAGTCTTTCCTGGTCAGCTCACCAGGTGGGCCTTCGTTGGCTTGAGTGTCTTTGGCTCCCTCCGAGGGGGAACTTTTCCATTGCCCAGGTTTTGGGCTGGCCTGGTTTGCACCAGGTGGGGAGGGTTCAGGCTGCACGGCCTCTAACAACTCTAGACCCTCACCATCATCCTCAAAGTCCACAGGGAAGTACCGGGCCCCCGAAAGGACCGCCTCGCCCAACCTTGGCCAAACCCCAGGGATGGGGTCTCCACTGCCTTTCCCTGTGTTCTTCAGCTCTGCCGACTGCTGCCACACCCATGTGGAGCATGACTCGCAGCACCACCCAAACGGTTTCTGCCTCAGGTGGTACGCCTTTTTTGCATAGGCTTCCAAAATTGGCGAACAGACCATGGGCTGCACGTTCTGGAGAATGTGTTTCTCCGCCACCCAAAGTGCAGCACACCAGTCCTCGCTGGTTTGCAACAGCCGGTCCGTGGGCTGACAGCACAACTCACAAAACTGCCGTTGCTGGTTTGCCTCCTCGCTGGGTGGCACCAGCTTCTGCTTGGTTAAAAAGGATCCCACTGAAACCAAAATGGTCGTGGGGCTCTGGCTCTTATGATGCAAAATTTTCCATGGTATCGGCAAAGGGCTTGATTGGGGAACCCAACCAGGAAGGCACCACGGAACCCACCAACCTAGCAAGGCCCCCTGCCCCGAGCCTCAATCCTCCTCTTTTTCCCCGTCATTGCGGGAGAGTGGGTTGCTGCGAACCCTCCTGGGCTTCATGGGCCCAAACTCTCTTGCCGCCCATGGGGACCCAGAGTTAGTGTTGAAGGAGTTCGAGGTCAGGGGAACAAAGGACCCAAGGTTTCCTAACGGATCATCGCCTTCATCCTCGTCCATGTCAAGCTCCCTCTCCTCCTTCCTTGTTTGCAGGTAGGCCGACAAGGCCCCTTCTTGCGTGGCAGACAGCTCAACCCCAGCAACCTTCAGCAGGCCCTGGAGATCATGAACTTCCTTGGCTTCGGGCGGCTCGGCATTCTTGAGTTGCTCCTGCACCTGGGTCTGCACCTTCCCCAGGCTGTCCTCCGCCTTCTCGATGGCCTTGGAAACGTCTGCCAATTCTTTGAGGGCTTTTTCGAACTGGCCTTTGATCTTGTCAGCTCGCGCTTGCAGCCGCACTTTGCGCTCCACCAGGTTTCTGTGATCCTGGGTGATCGACGTGTACGCCGAAAGGTACTTCTGCAGCGTGACCCTTGGGTCATCACTCTTGTCCTCCGCCGGTGGCTCAATGCCACACGCACGAAGAACCTTCTGGGCTTGCGGGTCTGCATCCTGCCACAGACTGGCAACGGCATCCTCGTACTCCTGGGGAGTCATCTGAGCACCGGTCCATCCCAGTCCTGGCGGATACTCCACCTGCTTCTTCGGCTTGCGCGTCGGCTGCCATGCTGGTTCCCACCAGCTCTGTGCTTTCTGCATGTCCTGGCGAGCCCAGGCTTGCCACTTATTCCAGTCCTCTTGGCTGTTGCGCGCGGGACTTTGGGGCCTCTGTGGCTGGCTCGGTGGTGTGTAAGGTCCTGGCCAGGCAGCACCACAATGCCAGCAGCATGGGTACCAGGCCTTTTCCGATTTCCACACCCAGCACACTCCACATTGGGCACATGCCGTGTAGTTCTTGGCGGGCATGGCACTGAGATGCCCACACCCTGGCAACACCAGGTACCCGGCAGCCGGCGAAAGAGCCTACTGGTTGCACCAGTAAGCTGGTAACACCAGCAGAAGGGCACCAAGTCCAAGGACTGGTTGCAAGAGACCGCTACCCCAGCCTACGACCTTTAAGGTTCGCGGTTTGGGGTCTGGTAGGGACCTCTAGCAAAGTGAGCCCCAAGGCTAAAAGGCCACGACGGCACTGAAAGTCTTGCGCCAGAATCTTGAGCCGGAGGATAACTGTTTTTTTCTCGTCTTTGGCGAAGCGAGTCGCAGCCAGCTTTTAGCCGGCAAGTTTGGGTGAAACGTACTGTACTTACACCAGTGCTGTGGCCGCTTCAGCATCTGGTTTTGGCCTACAGCTTAGGCTCTTTGGCCCAGGACACCAGCTGAGCTGGTTGCTACTTTCACCAGTCTTTAGGTTTTCACCAGTCAGGCTGGTACTGGTAGCACCAGAGCTGTTGGTCCTGGTTTGCCCTAAGCTAAGGCTCTTTGGCCCAGAACACCAGCTGTGCTGGTTACTACTTGGCACCAGCCTTCTGGGTTTCCACCAGTTTGGCTGGTACTGGTAGCACCAGTTTGGTTTCCAGGCTGTGGCCTGAGCCCTTGCCCCCTATGGGAAGGGAAGGACCAACCAGGTTTTCCCTGGTACCAAGTCGTGGAGGTATACCCTTCCGGGAGGAGAGGTTGTCCAAGGATCCCCTCCGGCGTGATGGCAAGCACGTTTGCTTGAACCAACACGTGCATGAGGCTCTCGTAGTCCTCACGCGGGAGCGTGGCCCTTGCGTACACCTTCAAGGCGTACGTCAGACTCTCAAGACTGGTATGGTACTCCTGCACCAATCCTTTGAGCTCGGCCTTCATCTCGGAGTCGTGCGCCTCTATGGTCTTCCAGAAGCCCGACAGTCTTTGGACGTTTGCCAGGGGGATAGGGTTCCCACCCCAGCACGTCCACCACCACCAGCTCCGGCACCTCGTCGGGGCCTGGGGCAAAAAGCGAAGGCCCATGTTGGCCCGCCCTATGTCTTTCACCAAGAGTATCTTGGCTAAAAGGGCCACCGTGAACATGGTTTGCATCACTTGGATGCGGCTGAGCTGCGCGGGCATGGGGGTCACAGCCTCCATCTCTATGAGGGTGACCCATAAGATCTCCTGGTTAGCACCAGGGCCCTGCTCCCACATCTTGTACCGCCCCTGTGGCTCTGCACACCAGGACTTCCTGGTCTTGTGGGTAGGTTGAGATTTTCCACACAACCCCTGCCTTGTGCGGCGTGAAGGTCACTACACGTGACCCTCCCAGTCCTACCACCACCAGGCTGAGCCTGGTTACGTCTGGTGTGTCAGACTCCACTTGCACCTGCTCCTTGTACCGACTATGGTACGGCTTCACATCCTTCTTCATTTGGATCGTGAAGGTCATGGTGTTGGTGTAATCCGGCTCTGGGTTGTTTACAGCCGGCCCTGGTGGGAGCTCTCTGACCCTTGCTGGCGCAATGGTTGAGCCACTGCTCTCCGGGGTCGGGCTTTCCTCCTCTGGACCCTCCAGGTCCTGCTATTCTGCAGTTGGGGCCTGGTTGGCACCAGGGTCGCGGGAGGCTTTTGTTGACTCCTTGTCCTCTTCCTTTGCTGCCTGGTTTCCACCAGGGCTTTGGGATGGTTGAGCAAGGTGCTCAACCTGGACTTCCACAGTAGCCCTGGGGCTTGCAGGCTCAGTTGCTTGCGAGGTTTCTTCTTTGGGGTTTGAGGCCGGTTCTGTGTCCGACCTTTCTGCTTTTTCCGCCTGGTTTGCACCAGGGCCTTCCCCGCTTGGGGATTCAAGGCTCCAAGCCGGCTCTGTAGGGCTAGGCTCCGGCTTGGCTGTTTGGCCCTCCGGCTTTGCCGGGCTCTCCTCCTCTTCCTGGTCATCACCAGGTTCACTTTTCTGCTCTTCATTGTTGTCTGCTGCTTCAGAGGAGGAGGAGGAGCTGCTAGGTTCCCCACCTGGGCCGCCCTGGCCTTGTTTGGCTTGCCCTTGTCTGGCCCGCGCTCCTTCTCTTATGGTCGTGAGGCTCCTCATCCGTGCTATAGTACGAATACACTTCGGCAGTGGGTGCCGGGGCTGGGGCTGTTGTGTCCATTGCCGCCGCCGGCCTCTTCCTTGCCGGGGGTGGCGTGGGAGGCACTTGTGCTTTGCCCTCCTCCTTGCCGGGGCCTTTTCCTTTTCCTTTGTTTTGCTTGCCCTTCTCCTTTCCTTTATCCTTTCCTTTAAACTCCTTGCCTTTGACACCAGGTGGTGGAGGGACTCCCCTGGTTGTTTTTCCTTGCTGGCGTTCCTTCTTTCCCGGTCTGTTCCTGTTGTACCACTTCTTGTAGTCCGAGAGAGGAAACCTGGCAGGAGTATTGCCTGGTCTGGCACCAGGTCTTTCCCAGGAGCTGCTTGGTCTCTCCCAGGAGCTGCTAGGCGCTTCTGCTGGTGTGGCACCAGCTTCAGTGTTTTCCTGGGTGGTACCAGGCTCTTCCTCCTGGTCCTCACCAGGATTTTCTCTCTGGTCCTCTTCAGGCTGCTGTTCCTGGCCCTCACCAGGATTATCGTTTGCCATGGCAGGGCTCCGCTGGACGAAACCCCAGCTCTGAGCCAAAAGCTTCCACTCAAAACTTCAGTCTGGTCTGTTTGGGGTCCTCACTGTGGGGCCTGGCTAGACCAGCTTTTGGCTTAGGCTTGGCTTTAGGGGCTTTTCCCAGGCTTTTGCCCTCTTGAGCCTGGGGAGGTTTTTCAGGCGGGCCTTTAGGCTTGAGTTGGGTGAGGGCCTTTCGGGGGTCTTGTGTGCTTGGCTGTCTCAGAGGCTGGCTTTTGGCTCGGGTTTGGGCACCCTTAGCTTTGGTTTTCTTCTTGTTACTGGCTTCTTGGTTGACACCAACAGCATCACCAGCAACATCATCACCAGCATCACCAGCATCCCCACCCCTTCTAGGCTCCTCCCTGCCCTGCTCCACACTGTCTGTCTTTTTGCGGTCCATGGCGTCCGGCGAGCTGTCCTTTTGAGGGGCCCGTTGGGCTGTCTTAAAAAAGCCTGATTTCTGCGGGGCAAACTTTTGAATGCACTGCAAGATCTCTGGGTCCTTGCCCACGTAGACCTGTCGACACTGTTTACCCAGGCTTGGGTACAGCTCTTTATTTCCGAAGCACCGTGAAAACTTCAAAAGGAATATGTGAAAGTCGAATATCATAAAGTATGAATTCAACAATCCACTCTTTCCAATGTGTAAAAATTGGGACTCTCTGCAATCGGACTCTTTCTTTCGCAACTGGGGCAAGGTGCTGGCAGTCTGAGTCATAGGCTCAGGGATAGGCTCCTCCTCCTCTGGCATGCGGACTGCACTTGCCCAAGGGAGGGAGGGTGGGACAAAAATTTTCCTGCTCGCAAAGCTTGAGGTTTCATGCACGGCAACAAAGACATCGCGCAAACCCTCATGCTAAAACTGTCATGCACTAAAAAGGAGAATTCGTGCAGAAATGCAGGAAAATGTCTTTCTGTCATTGAAAAGTAGTCCACATACTCAAAAAGAGTGTCCGACTACTTTTCAAAATAAATCCACAACAAGCCTAGTTTTTACTAATTTCGTTTCAAACGAAATTTGCTTTTGGAAATAAAGGTTTCATCCTTGTTAGAGGAGTTCGACCTTATTTCCGAAGCACCGTGAAAACTTCAAAAGGAATATGTGAAAGTCGAATATCATAAAGTATGAATTCAACAATCCACTCTTTCCAATGTGTAAAAATTGGGACTCTCTGCAATCGGACTCTTTCTTTCGCAACTGGGGCAAGGTGCTGGCAGTCTGAGTCACCCCAATGGAAAATACTGCCGTGCCACCGCATCCCAGTCAACGCGAAGCCTCGAGCATCCAATATTCAAGAGACCCTCGTACTCACCCCTGCTGGGGGAGTCGTTGCTGTGCGTAGGTACACGAGCGTACCATGCGTGGATTTGAAGGGATGTCTCCTTTGAGAGGATGCCATCGATAATCACACGAGCGAGTGCAGCGCCTCCGCCCGCGGCTATTATCGAATGGCGAGCACCTTCGTTGTCCACATAAAAAACAGCTTGAGAAAATCTGCACCACTGGCCCCAGAGCCTATACGCAAGTAGGACGGGCAGAAGCTCAAGCTCGAAAATAGGGTTCTGCGAGTCTCGCAGCAAGATCCTCATAATGTCCTGCGGGACTTGCTCACTGAAGAAGGATATCGGACGGCCATTAAGGCCCACGATCACTCCTCCAATGGATCCCAGCTTTTTCCCGCCTTCGCAGGCTCCATCTGTGAAGATGAGCCAAGACTGATGGTTTTTTGTAGCAATGGTCACAGGCTCAGCCACCCTCAGCCTCTCGCGAATGACAACAAGACTCTTCCTAACATCTTCAGGCAAACTCTTCGTAGTCAGCCCCGCTCTGGCTGCACGGTCCACCGTTCGGATGGACGAGTTCGACATTCGTCCGAAAACAAACCCCTCGAAGAACACCAACCTGCCTCTGAGCCTTTCAGCAGTTTTGAGGTCAAGACAATTGGCGTTCAAGATGCTTTCGATGAACACACTCAGCTCTTCTCGGCGCTCGGCAGTGTTCCCGATCCTCACAGTTCCCCGAGGGGCATCATTCAAATCCACTTTGACTCCCAACAGCTTAAATTCTCGAGAGAACGGTGGTGCTTTCTTGCCTTCCCGAGCAAAGTCAACTCCGAGGAGATCAAAGATGGCACATATGCAGGAGTCGGTGTTGGCAACAAGTTCATCTCGAGTCGTGACTCCGAAGTCGTCGAAAAAGGCTGTCCAGAAAATACTGAACAGCCTCATGCCTATCAGCCATATGCTCAACGAGATGCGGAGGAAAGCCGCAACACTGCCCACTGCACCGAACGGCAAGGAGTTCGCACCCATGATCATGGGCTCCGCCTCGCCTGGTTTGTTCACTGCAAATCGAAAGAGCTCCCGGTCTGTAGGGTGGATTCCAAACTGTTTGTATGCACTTTTAAGATCGTATACGCGACCCTTGCACGCAGGCAACTTGCCATCGTTGATGCGTAGCGCCTTGGAAATCCAAGCGGCATACCTATCAATCGAGTGCATTTGGAAACCATACTTCAAGCCAACAGTTGCGTTGATACCGCATATACTGGCGTCATCTATGACGCGCACCTTGTCAAGCTGTCTGATTCCAAATCTACGGGCCAAAGCGCACAACTCTATGCAACTTTTTGTGTCAGCAAAAATCCACCCTTTTTGCAGTTCCTTCTCAGTTTCTAGCCATGTTGCCCTTTCCAAGTCTTCATCCTGCCGGACGCGCATTTTCTCGGCCGTCGACTGATTTAGACCTTTTGCCAAGCATCTAAGGGTAGAAACCGAAAAAGAAGGGGGCCTAACCTTTGGAGGGAAAAGCCCTCCCTGCGACAACCAACCCGACAACCTAAATCCCTCACACATGTGGGAGATTAGCTGGTCGTCTGGTGATCCAGCCGCTTTGTGCATTTCCTGCCACAAGAGTAGCCGCTTGCCCTCCAGCAGCGAACGCAGGTGCTCTGGCAAACTCTGGTGTAACTCCTCTTCTTTTTGCTCTAACTGTTTGGCTCTGGTAGTCCAATGCTTTAGAGCAGCAACCCTAGAGGTCACGGTTTGCGCTGGCGGATCGCTAAAGTTTGCTTTGATTGACTGTATGACCAGCTTTGACACATGTGCACTTCCGTCCCTAGGGTGGCCGGCTTGCACTGCTCGTTGCACGAATGCCTCGGGCTCGGAAGGCAGGCCAATTTTTACCAACTCACCCTCAAGCAACTCTGATTTGCCATCCGCCAATGTAACTTCACTAGAGGAAATGATCAGGGTCTTACAAGCCTCTTCATAACCCCTATCAAAGGTCAGGCGAGACAAGACCCGAGACCCTTTAGGCAGTCCATCGAGCAAAGATGCATCGGTTGAAGGAGGGTCAGCAGGCACAGCCACAAACTTGAAAGACACAAATTCATGCACCAAAGGTGGGTTGCGCCGTCCTCGCGGCAATGCGTTCAAAGCCAGTCGACCATCGAAGGTGGAATCGGACTCTCGGGTTTGAGAGACCGTTGCGAATTCCTGAACCCCAGACTGGAGAAGGGAAGCTTTGACTTTGGCTATGACCCGCTGACCGAAAAGACCGGGCAAACCTGGAGGCGGGTCACCAAGTCTTTCGAGGCATCCACGGTGCATGGGAATGCAGGCCCGAGCACTTGAGAGCCAGGGCTGACCAATCACCCTGTGCTGTGGCCATCTGATAAGGCCGAGGGCGGCCGTCACCATGACAACACAGGTCACATCGATGCAGTTGCAAAGGGAGACTTTGAATCAGCTGAAGGATGAAAGGATCATCCCAGAACTGAGATTTTGGAGAACCCGCAATAACAAAGGGAATCCCAAGGTTCGCGGCAAGTTCACCCAATGTGCAAAGATTTGCAGCCCAAGAGGAACACGGTTGAGATGGCAGCTCGCACCAGACAAGAGCAAGTCTATTTTTCTCGGCTTCGACAAGTTTTTGGAAGCTTTCAAAGTCGCTGCCCAAGTCAAGTGGTAGGCATCTGACCCCATGCACAAAAGCTGGGGGAGCACTGCACAGTATATGTCGCATGCCTGCAGCAAGAGCAGCGCGATGCAGATCAGCAGTGCGACCGTTCACCTCAAGAAACAGGTATTCTCCGACATGTCCCAGATTTACCGGAGCATCGGCGGGCACCGGGCTTCTGGATCTATCCTGCAAGAGATCACGCTTGATCGGCGTCCACACATGCGGAGCCACGGTCTTAGTGGGATTAGGGCTAAACCTTATCTCAGGCGGTATGGCTCGCTCCTCGGCAGCATAGCTGGTTGTAGCACCGGACGGTGCAGCACGGGAGGGGGGGGACTAAACCCAAAGGCATTATCTGGGAGAGACACGGTTTGTGATGCACACTGGAAGCCGAGATCAAGCAGCCTCTGCCGATCATCGCTTGACACTTTTTGGAAGTCCCTGACAGTGTATCCGACCAGCACGAGACGCCGCCCCGTCCAGGGGAGCGTAGCATGAAACAAGTTCCTTGCATCCAAAGTGATTTTATTATCCTCCCAGGGAATCGCATGACCCTTCAAGACACGTCCTTTAGGATCAGTCATTTCAATGTCGCCATCACCCTCAACCCACACGGCCCCTCCTTGGAATTCGGACAACTTCAGCAGGATGTTGCAGCAGGAGTCGTCGTTGTTGGAATCGCGATGCACCTCGGAAGAACAGTCATCTAGGATAATAAAGCTTGTAAAGAACTCGCCCGGAGCAAACCTCCGTAGGTGTGCCGCGAAGACAGCACACACGTTTGGAAAAAGGTTCGTATTGGAATGAAGGCCGTAAAGGCCCCCTTGTGCATACGCCCCAGCACCGAAGGAGCGTCCAACCTTCCCCCGTGGAGGGTTCTGCATTGGTAGCAGCTCAATCAGCTGCAACAGCGAAGATTGGTCGAAAGGACCGGTCATTTGCAAAATGGACGCGGCAAGGGACTCCACATCACTCGAGGCTCGCGAAGCTTCACTCGAGGCAGCGGGAGTCGCCTCTACCCGTCACGAGCCTCCTTTTCGGCAACTTGGGAAGCTGTGGCCGGCCTTGTGGCATCCGGCACAAACATGATATCCCTTCGCACACCTAATTCCGTGAGCATCCTTCTTTGTTTCAAGAGAACACCCCTCAGCGAGGTTGAAGGACCAACAGATAGGCCCCTTGATCTTGGTGACACATCCTTTCAAAGACTCTGGCACAAGGTTTGTAAGACGCTTGCGCTTTTTCTTCTTGTTAGCCTTCTCAGCCAATGCTGCGGCAGCAGCTGCATCGGAAGGGATGGAAGGCGGTGGAGCGACTCTCTGAGGTTGCGGCGCCGTGACAAGGTGAACGACTACGCGAGGGTCTTTGGCCAGCCGCCTCAAAGCAGCCGCCATCACCAGCTCGCCAGCCGCATCTTTTACCCCGATCGGTCCCTCAATCTCACGGCTCATCAATGTCCAAGCCTCCCGGTCTGCCCTGATGACTTGGGCAATCGCGGGCCTGGCCCCGGACACTGGCTCTCCATGAAGATAGGACATAAGGCTCTGTACGTACCACTCATGGTCCGACCAGCCGATGAGGCTACACTGATCCAAAGCCAAACCTCGTCTCTGGAAACAGTAAAGAAGTTGCAAGGCAGTGGTGGCATCAGCATCAGGTAACTTGTTGCTTGCACTAACCTTCAAGGTGCCTGCTTCAATTTGGACCAACGAGGTTTTCTCCTTCCCTAGTTGTTGCACCTCAGCATCACGCTTTGTGCAACGCGAGGGGCTGATCCAAGTGATGCTGTTGGATTCGGCCATGAGGGCACAAGCATCCACCAGCGCGTAGCTGGGCTGCAGCTCCCCCTCTATCAGAAGCCCGGGCAGTCGGGACTTTTGCGAAGTCAAACGTGCCTGCTTTTCAACATGCGGCAACTTACGACCAGCAAGATCTGAATCATCCGCTGTCGCCTGGGCTCGCAACTGTGCCACCACCAGTGTAGAGGCTTCAAAGATAAGCATGCGAACGTTCGCAATCTGTCCGATCGTCGGCTGAGTACCCTCGGCACATTTGTATACTTTAGCCGCAAGGTCCCTCAGCGCATCATCCGATGGGGGCGTTTGGGGGCTCCCAAGTGCAAATGCTAACTGACGCAGCGTCTTCACTCCATTGGCCTTCAGAGACTCGAAAAGCGAGTCGTCCCCCTCGATGGGCAGGCACCTCTGTTTGAGCGAAGCCTCACTGTCAATTAGAGCCATTGCGCAGAGAAATCGAAAAAGATACCGACACAAAATTGGAGTGCACTCACCTGACAAATTAACTCATGAGTGTCCTACCACAAAGAGCTCGCAACAGGCTTCAGATTGAACCGCACGCGCGCTCAAGAAAGCTCACACAGTGAATCCACTTGGCGCCCTCAGCTCAAACGAAGCAGCTCAGCTCACTCACTGGAGAACAGATTTTCTCAGTTACCAGCAGCTGCAGACCTCATACACTGGCTACACACTCCTGTATCATACCTCATTATGCCAGGGGCGACATATGCTTGCGAGATCGGCCTTCCACACATTAGACGCCGCACATACCCGTCCTTCTTCAAGTGACAGATCCTGGACTTTGTATGCCTGATGAAGCTGGTTCCCTCAGGCGCTGAAGGAGGATGCAAAAGACGCGGCGGTCTGGGGCCCGCCCCACTTCCGTCGCTCTCCGATGAACTGGAGGCCCCTTCTGCCGAAGAGTCCGGGTCTTCGTCGTCGGTGACTCTGGGCTCATCACCGCCCAAGTCTGCCAACTCGCCCAAGCCCCCCGCTGCAGAAAGCCGCTCCTCGGGGTCATCAGCCTCGAAGTCCAACTCTCCGCCGAAGCCCTGAAAATCAGCTGTTTCAATCTGCAAATCTCCCGGATGCACGATTTCCTGATCGCGGTTCTGCCCCTCGCTCGGGGCTGAGACGTCCCTCACTTGATCCCACCAAGCCTGCTCAAGCTCTTCTGAAGAGGTAAATCTTCCCGAACGAGTGTTGTCTGGGTGAAAGCGTCCATCCCTCACCCACTGCAACATCCGGCTTAACTCAAAAAGCGGACCTGCGGCTGCGTCACGGCTGTAGCGGAAAACAGTCTTGCTGGTCCCTACATGATATCCCAAACACGCCCTGACATCTTGAGATGCTCCAAATTTCGCCATCCAAGAAAGGAGCGTGCATTTCGCAGAGTGACTGGACAGCTTTCTGTTGGCCTCCGCCGCACCTGGAAGGAGCTTCCTGATCCAAGCTGACATTTCACCTGACGAAAGCGGGCGCACTGTTGGACGCCCTGTAACGTCTGGTGCTGGCATAGCGGGCCAACCACTTGTGCAAGGCTTGAAACCCAAAGACTCGCACCGGCTAATCCAACGTTCAACCCACTGGCTTGATGTAACCCCAACGCACGGGCCGGTCATCGTCAAGAACTGGTGTCGATGCTGTCTCGACTGCATTGATTTGTGATGGCCGGTGATCAGATCGATGTAACACAAACGACCTAAAGCATCCCGATCCAATTGCAAATCCTCGCAGCACTGCAAGTCAGCCCATCTAGACCTCAAGTAGATGGCGGTCAATACGGCTCCAGCAAAGGCTGCATCCCAGTCGTCAAGAGCCTGGTGCACTATCTCATGCAACTCCAAAACTTCCTCTAGGGAGAAAGGCGAAGCTTGATTGACCCGTGCTCGCGGCTCGACATAACATACTCCTTGGCACCTTCTGCTAAAAACCAGCTCCTCGCACTCTTCAATGTTCAAGACGAAGTAGCAAAAGTTCAAAGCTTCAAGGATGCCCTTCCGCCCGGACTGGGCCTTACCTTTGGCACGTAGCTTGCACAAAGCGTCATACAGATGTTGCTCACCTGGGGGGAAAAGGAGCCCTTCCTCCGAGAGCAGCTTGTCAAGCAAGAAAAGAGATGAAGCCCTCTTGTTCAAAGTACTAGGGGCCTTTGGTCTCAAGTAATCAGCCAGGATGTCCATGCCTTCCGCCACAGTGGCGCTGGAAACTTGCTTCACCACCAGAAGCTCTGACTTCCAAAGCAAGACCAAATTATACCACCTCTTTATAGCTTTCTGTGTTTGACAATCCAAAGCTTCCTTCCAAGACAAAACTTCGATGTTTTGCACACACTGCAGATACAGCCTCCTACCAGCAATAGTCGGCTGCAGGATCTTACGGAGTTCCACATCCACAGGGCGATCTGTAGCAGCGGGTCTGCAGAGGGCCGAAGCACTGAAATCTTTTAATAAGTCACATGATGGCAACAAAGCACTCAACGGGTCTTCGGGCTCTTGGGGCCGCAAGGAATTCCAGGCCGCACGAACCTCCTCCGCGAAGTCGTGCTTATTCTCCCCCATAGCAACCACACGACGCAGCAAGGACCCTCTCTCACGGCAGGGGCCGCAGACCAGCTGCAATGGCCACAACAAGAATTTCTTCCAAGAAATCTCTGCGTGTGGCAGCACTCGAGGCCAGTAAAGCAGCTCTGGCCACAGGATCCAGAAAATTCCACAGCGCAACAGTCACCCGAATTTTGCAGGCAGGTCCCGAAGCAAATACGCAATCAAAACTCAGATCGCTAAAGTGAGAGCTTGCGGAGGTACTGGCCAAAGAATCTGAAGACTCGCTGTCCTCGTATTCCATGCGACGCCCCGCCCCACCCACTAGAAGCAGCGGGTTAGCACCTTGGGCCTTTTAGCAAGATCCTACACGTGTCTGCCGGGTGGCCTGCCACACCTACCAGTGCTCACTCCCCTTGCAGCGAGAGCAAGCCCTCAAGCCACTATTCCGTCGGGGGAACCCTGGCAACGGTGTACGGCACCACAGCAGAAGGATCTCAAGGCTCACAAAAATTTTCCTGCTCGCAAAGCTTGAGGTTTCATGCACGGCAACAAAGACATCGCGCAAACCCTCATGCTAAAACTGTCATGCACTAAAAAGGAGAATTCGTGCAGAAATGCAGGAAAATGTCTTTCTGTCATTGAAAAGTAGTCCACATACTCAAAAAGAGTGTCCGACTACTTTTCAAAATAAATCCACAACAAGCCTAGTTTTTACTAATTTCGTTTCAAACGAAATTTGCTTTTGGAAATAAAGGTTTCATCCTTGTTAGAGGAGTTCGACCTGGTGTCCGATCCATTGGCGGACACCACACTTGCAGCAGAGCCACATTCGGCCTGCATTGACCATCTTGCGTGAGGGGTGCTCTCCCATGTGTGGGGCTGAAGGTTCCATCCACTTGCACGTGTGTCCAATTTTCTTAGCAAAAGTTGCCTTGGCCTCAACTTGCTCAATGTAGTGCCCACACCTTGTGCAGTTGACACACAAGTTGTCCCTACTGCGGTGACCTTCTCTCCATTGATGCCCCATCTCCGGTTTGTGACCGGCGAGGAGGGCCTCCAGTTGCTGCCTTTTGTTGGGGCCTTCACTGGGGCTAGGTTGGACTGGTTTATCACCAGTTTCCCGTTTCCTCCCTTTGGTTTGGAGGCTGGTCTTGACCTTGGGGCCTGGTTTTTTCTTACTTTTTTGGTTTTCCTGGTCTTTTGCACCAGGTTTTTCTGGGAAAACTACCTGGGGTCCTTCACCAGTGCCGTACTGGAACAGTTCCTGTACTCTGTTTGCCAGGAAACCATTGATGCGACCTACCACCTCATCTTTGATGAGAATCTGTTGCTCCCACTGAAGGTTTCTTCGCTGGTTTGCCGCAGCTTGCACCAGCTTGTCGACCTCCTGGTTTGCCTCCCAGCGCCACCAGTTTTCTTCGCCAAACTTCTTCTGGAATTCTTTCTGGGACAGGTGGGAGTTTACCCAGGTGAGGCACAGGCGGTCTCGGTGGTTGCGCAAGCTCTGAAAGGAGGATAACTGTTTTTCTCGTCTTTGGCGAAGCGAGTCGCAGCCAGCTTTTAGCCGGCAAGTTTGGGTGAAACGTACTGTACTTACACCAGTGCTGTGGCCGCTTCAGCAACTGGTTTTGGCCTACAGCTTAGGCTCTTTGGCCCAGGACAGCAGCTGAGCTGGTTGCTACTTTCACCAGTCTTTAGGTTTTCACCAGTCAGGCTGGTACTGGTAGCACCAGAGCTGTTGGTCCTGGTTTGCCCTAAGCTAAGGCTCTTTGGCCCAGAACACCAGCTGTGCTGGTTACTACTTGGCACCAGCCTTCTGGGTTTCCACCAGTTTGGCTGGTACTGGTAGCACCAGTTTGGTTTCCAGGCTGTGGCCTGAGCCTTTGCTCCCTATGGGAAGGGAAGGACCAACCAGGTTTTCCCTGGTACCAAGTCGTGGAGGTACCCTTCCGGGAGGAGAGGTTGTCCAAGGATCCCCTCCGGCGTGATGGCAAGCACGTTTGCTTGAACCAACACGTGCATGAGGCTCTCGTAGTCCTCACGCGGGAGCGTGGCCCTTGCGTACACCTTCAAGGCGTACGTCAGACTCTCAAGACTGGTATGGTACTCCTGCACCTCGGAGTCGTGCGCCTCTATGGTCTTCCAGAAGCCCGACAGTCTTTGGACGTTTGGCCACTGGGGCCGAGCCCCAGGGGGATAGGGTTCCCACCCCAGCACGTCCACCACCACCAGCTCCGGCACCTCGTCCGGGCCTGGGCGCAAAAAGCGAAGGCCCATGTTGGCCCGCCCTATGTCTTTCACCAAGAGTATCTTGGCTAAAAGGGCCACCGTGAACATGGCTTGCGTCACTTGGATGCGGCTGAGCTGCGCGGGCATGGGGGTCACAGCCTCCATCTCTATGAGGGTGACCCATAAGATCTCCTGGTTAGCACCAGGGCCCTGCTCCCACATCTTGTGTCCACCGGCATGCCTGGCAAGTCCCGGAGTCACCGCCCCTGTGGCTCTGCACACCAGGACTTCCTGGTCTTGTGGGTAGGTTGAGATTTTCCACACAACCCCTGCCTTGTGCGGCGTGAAGGTCACTACACGTGACCCTCCCAGTCCTACCACCACCAGGCTGAGCCTGGTTACGTCTGGTGTGTCAGAGCTGGTGTACTCCACTTGCACCTGCTCCTTGTACCGACTATGGTACGGCTTCACATCCTTCTTCATTTGGATCGTGAAGGTCATGGTGTTGGTGTAATCCGGCTCTGGGTTGTTTACAGCCGGCCCTGGTGGGAGCTCTCTGACCCTTGCTGGCGCAATGGTTGAGCCACTGCTCTCCGGGGTCTGCACCGGAGCTCTAGGGCTTTCCTCCTCTGGACCCTCCAGGTCCTGCTGTTCTGCAGTTGGGGCCTGGTTGGCACCAGGGTCGCGGGAGGCTTTTGTTGACTCCTTGTCCTCTTCCTTTGCTGCCTGGTTTCCACCAGGGCTTTGGGATGGTTGAGCAAGGTGCCGGTTCTGTGTCCGACCTTTCTGCTTTTTCCTCCTGGTTTGCACCAGGGGCTTCCCCGCTTGGGGATTCAAGGCTCCAAGCCGGCTCTGTAGGGCTAGGCTCCGGCTTGGCTGTTTGGCCCTCCGGCTTTGCCGGGCTCTCCTCCTTTTTGCTGGTCATCACCAGGTTCACTTTTCTGCTCTTCGTTGTTGTCTGCTGCCTCAGAGGAGGAGGAGGAGCTGCTAGGTTCCCCACCTGGGCCGCCCTGGCCTTGTTTGGCTTGCCCTTGTCTGGCCCGCGCTCCTTCTCTTATGGTCGTGAGGAAGCTTGGTGTGGGCTTGGGCTTGGCAGCGGTGGTCGGCTCCTCATCCGTACTATAGTACGAATACACTTCGGCAGTGGGTGCCGGGGCTGGGGCTGTTGTGTCCATTGCCGCCGCCGGCCTCTTCCTTGCCGGGGGTGGCGTGGGAGGCACTTGTGCTTTGCCCTCCTCCTTGCCGGGTTCGGTTAATGTATTCGCAGCTGCTTCCTATTTGCAGCTTTATATGTAAAAATGTATACATATAAAGCAAAGAATGTATAAGAAAGGGAATTGATGCAGTCACTCGCACACACTCGCTCCTTTTGTTCTCTGGCGGGAAATGCAGATCCGAGCTTCAGCAGCAAGAAGCTGCCTGTGAAAAGGGTCTGCATGTTTTCCCCCAAACGCAATCTGCCAGAGAACCGAAGTCGCGCATCAATTCCCCAAATGAAAAACGTGCGACAAGGTGATTAGAGTGCGGCTCCCAATGGAGAGCTGCTCGGAATGCTGAAAGGAGGCTTCCATGATGGAGGCGAAATCGAAATGGAAGGCGAAGCATTCCAAAGTGACGTTAAAGCAATACGACGCCTTCGTGAGAGGCTCCACCGCAAAAAGTCAGCTTCAGTGTTCTTTGGACCTGCAATGTGATGTACATCCAAGTGGACACCAGTAAAACTGCTTAAAATGGCCAGTCGCTGCACAAATGCAGCGAGAGGCCAGGACGTAGTGAATAGCTTGTTGGCAGTGGCTTCGGCACCACTGTTGTCACACCAGGAATGCATGCGAACTGAAAGCTTGCATCCTGGGCTGAGAACACTCAAAAGCCAAACTAATGCAATCTGACCGAGGCACTCGTAACATGTAATGTCTTTGTGCGCTTCAGACTTTAATGGAAGCTCTGCAAATGCAAAATCCTCCACCGTAAAGCATTCTGAAAACCAAAATTCACCTCCTGGCAAAGCAATGTAGCCACCTATAGCAAAAGTGCGGCCGTTGCCCATGGCATCAGCTGCTGCCTCCACATGTAAATGCTCCATAGGGCGAAGCGATCGCCAAATTGGAGGTAATGCAGACCAATCAAGCCAGAACTGCAACAGACTTCTGGAGGATGGACTCAATGCACGACGCTTTGAGGCAGAATCTGCAATTCGAAGCCATATATCCTTATCTCCCAGGTTGCAATGTAAAAGTTCTCGCTTGGTGGAAACCTTGTGA